>OX596213.1:10155440-10342076 GCA_951394215.1 Glyphodes perspectalis | reverse complement strand
AAAAACGAGGCAACAAAAGAACTCATTATATTACAAACTTCGGGAGTTTTTAAGATAATAATATCATAATATATTTTACCACCTATTCTTCAAATTAAAGTAACCCACCCCTGTTTCGGTTTTTGTATAAGTGTACTAGAAATTATTTACGTATCGATCATCAAATTCCAGTCAATGTTTGAGACAATAGAAATTGCAGAAGGTTGAAAAGATGGACTATTATGCAGCTAGTAAATTGTAATACAAGCTTATTTTGGAACTAGGGAATTGATGTGTTAGTCTAAACAATTTATTTATTAACTAGCTTCTGCCCGCTGCGTTGCTCGCGTGGTGCATCGATGAAACATAACTTATGTGTTATTCTAATGTATAAGCTATACTATTGTAAAGTTTCATTAAAATCAATGCAGTACATTTTGCGTGACAGAGTCACAAACATCCATCCATCCGTACAAACTTTCACGCTTATAATATTATTTTATATATTTTAAAATTCTTTTTGTGATTACAGGTTTAGAGAGAATAGTTTAAATTTGATACTAGCTGTGCCAGCGGTGTCACCCGCGTTTATGGTTAATATTATTAATACTATTTCCGTCATACATGATTTCTATGTAATTTTAACCATTACGCGTGTGCACGACGGAAGCTTAATAAATGGAGTAACTTCTCCCGTTTTTCCAACATTTCCCTTCACTACTCTGCTCCTATTAATTGTAGCGTGATGAAAAGTATACTATAACCTGCCCAGGAGTATGAAAAATAATTGTACCAAGTTTCGTTAAAATCCGTCGAGTAGTTTTTGTTTCTATAAGGAACATAAAGACAGACAGACAGACAGACAAAAATTTTACTGATTGCATTTTTGGCATCAGTATCGATCACTAATCACCCCCTGATAGTTATTTTGAAAATATATTTCATGTACAGAATTGACCTCTCTACAGATTTATTATAAGTATAGATTAACATAGAAAGTCTGTAGGTAGTTTAATGTATCAGAAAACATACAATAGTTAACCGCATTCATTTATTAGGTTGCATTGATACAAACTGAAACCTGCCGGCTGCGTAAGAAAAACAATGCTAACCTGCGGGCGTTTCATCATGCTTATTCCTGACGTTGAGATCAGCACCATATTGTACTAGCAACTCTAACACCTCTAACTGAAACAAACAAATGAGGTTATTCACTAAAAATAGTAAATTATTTCATCGTTTTATTTATACTTTTTCACAATTTTCCATCTAACCCAGCCTATTGTCCCGTGTTGGTCTGCGACTTAAAAATAATATGCCAACTGTGGTTCTTGCCTAGCATGTCGTAAAAGGCGACTAATGGTTTATCGGGTTCTGGGTATGTGATTGTGTAGGCGACAAGCTAGCCACTTGTCACTACTTTTTCGCAATTTTTTATCGAACCCAGCCCAGTTTTATTTTTGGCTGAATGTGGTTAAAGGGGCCTGCTGTCCCTTTGACTCTGCCCACCCCTTCGGGGATTATGGGCGTGATAATACGTGTGTGTGTGAGTGTGTTTTACATTTATTTGTTCCATGTAGTCGTAGAAGGCGACTAAAGGTGTATTGGGTTTGTGATTTATATAGGCGACAAATCACTAGCTAGCTACTAGCTACTAACTAGCCACTTTTCATCACTTTACCGTAAGATTACAGACCCTTTTCGAAAAAAAACATCGACCCGTTAAAGATGCAAGTTACACCATATATTGATGAAAATTACCATATAAATGGTCTACTAAAATTTTGATAACATTTAGATTAAATAAAGTGATGTGAGTACTAAAAATTCTTAGTCGATTTTTCCCAATAATAGCATGTACCGTGTAAGATTAGAATTTTTATTAAATAGTATCCGTCACCGTAGTTACATTACTACTGTGGCGACCGCGCCACAAAATAGTCAAGATTATAGCTCCAATAATACGAAAGCAGATGACGTCAATCGAACATGCAGAAATGCCATACAATCCTGCATCGCGCTGACGAAGTTATTCTCGCCACTAAGTATATATACAATACACCAAGACGGTTAGTAGGGCCTAGGTCACCGAGCAAGCAACACCTAGCACGGCGGAAGTAAATCCAGTTTTAGACTACGCGAGCGCGTAGTTCGCACACTACTAAAGAAGTGTTGTTACTGGCTCGCGGTTTTATAGTGTATGCAACTCACGTGTCCCCAGCAGGCCGCCGCGTGGACCGGCTGCCACATGTCGTGGTCCACCACGTCCGTGGACGCGCGGTGCTCCAGCAGGAACTCCACAACCTTTATGTACCCGTTCGCTGACGCTATGTGCAGCTGCAATTAAAAAAAAAAATTAGTATAAAATAAATACTTTATTCAAAACACTAGGTAACTTTTCCAGGAGCAACATATGAGGCGAGTTTTAAACACGGGCACGTGACTTTGGATGTTTCAAATAAAAGTACGGATTTTTACCACTTGCTCAATAGTGAAGGAAAACCTTGTCAAAATCAAAGTCAAAGTCAAAATATTCTTTATCTATATAGGTTAAAAGAACACTCATAAATCGTTAAAAACAGTTAAAAAGATATGATTCTACCACTGGTTCGGAATGTTTCATCTACCGAGAAAAATCCGGCAGTAAACTCGGTTTCTTCCGGCAAGAAACTCGATTGACATATGATGATGTGGAAGCATCGACTAAAAGACGCTTTACCCCTGATTATTTACTACGAACGGTGCTGCTTATGACCAGGTCTGTTTGGGCTTCAACTAGAAGGAACGAAAACTTTCGCTTCTTCTAGCTGTAGCGTAAGTACTCACCAAAGTAGCACTCCTTGACGAGCTCGGCGACGTCTATCAGCATCCGCATCTCGGTCGCTGCACGCGTCTCGTCGATCAAAACATGACCACGCGAACCTTCGCCCGTCTAGCTGAAGTCTACATTCTTACCAAAGTAGCATCCTAGTTGACCCTCAGCTCGAAGAGGTATTTACCCTTCTTGACCAGCTCGGCGACATCCATCAGCATGCACACCTCGGTCGCCACGCGCATCTCGTCGATTAAAACATGACCACGCGAACCTTCGCCCCGTCTAGGTGAAGTGTAAGAACACACCAAAGTAGCACCCTGATTGTCCCTCGGCTCGTCGAGGTCCATGCCCTCCTTGACCAGCTCGGCGACGTCCATCAGCATCCGCATCTCGGTCGCCGCGCGCGTCTCGTCGATCAGCCGCTGCGTGACGCCGCGCGCCGCCATCTCGCTCTCGATCGCGTCGAGGGTCCGCTCCTCTTCACAGATGTCGTATGGCATGTTACCGTCGCCGTTCACGGCTAGCAGGTTCGCGCCCCTCTGTAACATAAGTGGAATACATGCAATAATACCGATCAATGGGGATGATGACAAATAAATAAATTCTCCAGACTGCAACATCAATTCCCTGGTTTCAAACTAAACTTAAAGCTGTGTTAAAGATACTAGGTAAGGGATAGATAGATATACTTAAATACGTTTTATTAACATTCATGACTCGAGTACAAATGTCCGTGTTCATCGCACGAAACATTTGTCCCTAGCGGGAGTCCAACCCACGACCTTTGGTTTCGTGGCCAGGATCCCTGACCACTCGACCAACGGGTCTGTCGAATATTCACAATAATTGATGATAATAACATAATACATACATAAATAATTTACTTAAAAGAATAGTGTTGAAGACCGTTAATCATTCAATTAAATTTCATTTTTGTGTAGGATAGATTCACGTCGGCGCCATGGACGAACAGCAGCCGCATCATCGCCTCGTTCTTGTCGACGCAGCACTATCGCAGCTTTCTCGTCACGCACCTGTATCAGTATCCGGACCAGGTTGAGGTTGCCGCAGGTGGCGGCTGCGTGGAGCGGCGTCCACTTCTCGCTGTCCTCCGCGTTCACGTTGGCGCCGTGGTCGAGCAGCAGCCGCATCATCGCCTCGTTGTTGTCGATGCAGCACTGATGTAGTGCCGTGAGGCCGTCCTCGTTCGTCGCATCCGGCGTCACGCCGCGAGCGAGAAGACGACGCACTGGAATATGAGAACATTAAATAAATCGATTGTCCAGTTAATTCGCACACTAACTTATTACATACCTACCATAACGGTTGCAATTCCCGAAGGGGTAGACAGAATACAAGGACTTAAAGAATATGCCAGCTATGTTCCTTGCTTAGTAGATATGCCGTAAAAGGCGACTGTCGGCAGCAAGCTAGCCAACTTGTGGCTTTTCTAATTCAGAGAATCTGCTCCTTGGACTCTGCCTATCTCTTCCGCGATTGCGGGCGTGATGACATATACATACATTCATATCATCACGCCCATAATCCCCGAAGGGGTAGGCAGAGTCAAAGGGGCAGCATGCCCCTTCTACCACATTCAGCCAAAAATAAAGCCGGGCTGAGTTAGATGAGAAATTGTGAAAAAGCAGCGACTAACCTGTCGCCTACATAATCACACACTCAAAACCCGATATACCATTAGTCGCCTTTAACGACATGCTAGGCAAGAACCACAGTTGGCTGGGTTGGATGGAAAGCTGTGAAAAATGAGTGACAAGTGGCTAGCCCGTCGCCTACTCAGACACATACCCAAAAGCCCGTAAACCATTAGTCGCCTTTTACAACATGCTAGGCAAGAACCACAGTTGGCCCATTCTTTTTTTTTTTGTCCCAGACCAACATGGGACATATATGTGTATGTATTCATTGAAACATTCAAGACTCTAGTACAAAATGTTCATTACACCCCTATCCCTAGAGGGATTCAAGCCCGCTTAGTTCCGGCTTAGTTCCGTGGTACTAACCACTCGACCAAGCAGCCCATCATTGCAATAAGATACTTAGCTATCGCCTAATTGAGTTCTCTGCCTCTTCAATTCAATACAAATGTTTTTTTCGGACAGAGATAAAAACCTAATCAAATCGAGATCAAAAAAGCATCAATGTCATTCCCACAAAACAATACTTTGTTTATAACACTTTACTCACTCGTTAGTGAATTGCGATGTTTGGCAGCTCTACTTTTCGTGAAGACTGCCTCGTTGGGCTGGCTAGTGGTAGCATAAGGATCAAGAGGACCCGGGTTCAAATCCCGGGTCGGGTCAAAAATTTGTGGCTGGGTATTTCAATATTGAAATTGCTCAGTAACAGTCTGGAGTCAGGAAGTGGGCGGTTTAATCATCCCCTTGCCTCGGAAAGCACGGTAAGCCGTTGGTCCTGCGCTTGACCTCTCACCAGTCATGTCGAATTGCCGTCTCACAGTTCTATGAGAATGAAGAAACAGTGAGTGCATCTGTGTTGGTGCACACACTTGTGCACTATAATATCTCCTGCGCAGTTGGCTAATCCTCGTTGACATTGGCCGCCGTGACCGATATCCGTTAAGAGGACATTATTGTTATTATTTTCGTGAATTTTCAAAACGTTTTTATTTTACATCTATGTATATGTTTAAAGTTTCCGAAGTGACGAGCCGATGATGTCAAATTTGCGTGAAGTCATAACATTGACTTAATATACTTTAAAATGGAATGAATATGCATATATTACTTGATATAATGGAATAAATATGCAGTTCCCGGTAAGGCGAACTACCATGGGGTGGCATGATTGATTCTTGCCTCCGTCTAACATTAACGAAATCTCACCTTCTTCGATATCGTTCCTGGCGGCCGCCTCGAGCAGCATCACGCTGTCGTTGAAAAAGATGTTGCGCTTGTTGCTTTTCTCTCGCTTGGCCCGCGAGCGCGCCCACTCCTTCTCCCGCTGTTGCCATAGCTTCAACTGCTGAATGCGACGTCTGGAAGCAAATTATTAAGCGATTAGGATAAATATTTAGGCAGAACTTAGTAGTTGGTACCCGAAAAGAATGTACCAACTGTATTCCTTGCCTAGCATGTAATAAAGGCGACTGGGTTTGTGATTATGTAGGTCAGCCACTTATCACTACTTTTCACATTCATTTTTTTCCCATTAAATTCGATTTTTGACTAAATGTGGTTTAAAGAGTTCATTGATCTTGGCCTACCCGTCCGGGGATTACAGACGGAATGATACGAACGTATGTAGATGGCTCAGTGAATAGTTAATAACATTGAGTTGTTTGAATGTTTTTTGTTTGTTGTTTGCATGCTTCTTCTGCCCAACCCGTCTTGGGTTGGGCAGAAGAAGCATGCAAACAGCAAGTTTCAAATAGATGCGACAAGCCTAAAGAAAGAAGTACATCACAAGTAGTAATAGCAAGTCTCGATACTTCAAGAACTAGTAAAATTTCATCTACTTTGGTCTTACCATATGTAAAACCTCGGTAGAATGTACAAGTTGATTCCATAACGCTCTGGAATTCCAAATAGGACTCGTCTATCTGGTTTTTATTTATGAATGCCACAATAATATCAAACCAAAGGCATTTCAATGGAAACGGACAAAACAGATGAAGGCTAAAGCTATCTTCACTTAATCGGAAAATATGTGTGATGCGGAAAACTACCAACCTTACATAACACACAATACGTTTTGAAATTATATAAACATATTCGTGTGAAGCGATATAATGTTGAATAGTCTCAGTAACACACCATAGATCTATGGTTGTTATATTTTTTGTTAATAAACAAAGAGTCGGACAAATGTTTACCTAAAACTTCACACTGGCCATTAGTTGTCAATGAGAACGAACGAAAGGTAGCAACATACAAACAAAGTGGAACTTGAAAACATCCACATGATTCACCGGTGTTTATTGCATTCCACTTTTACCTAACCAAGAATAGATGGAATAGTAAGGCAGGCATTTTTGCGTAAGTAATTTAGTAGTACATGTAGCGGTGGTAGCTCAATGGTAAGGACACGCGCCTCTTAACCGAGGAGTGCGGGTTCAAACCCGGGCATGTACCTCTAGATTTTAAAAAGTCTATGTACATATTTATACCACTAGCTCGACGGTGAGGGAAAACATCGTGATGAAACCTGCAAATTCAAACAACTTTGAATTTGTAACCATGATCCAAAAATTGTCTGGTTCCCCTATCTTAGGGTTACGAAGGTCAGATCGGCAGTCGCTTTAATGTAATTACCAGACTCGCTAAATCCTGGATCATGGTCTAAGCGGACCCCGTCTAAGCACGGGACATAACGCTAGGAAGATGATGAATTTAGTAGTACATTGTCAGAAAATAACATCAACTGTTTAATATAACATAACATCACAAAACGTTTATTAATACCATACTTAATATTATAAAGAGAAAATATTTGATTGTTTGTTTGCATTGAATAGGAGGATACGAAACTACTGGACCGATTTGAAAAATTATTTCTCCAATAGAAAGCTACTTTATCAGGGAATAACATAGGCTATATTTTATTGCCATATTCCCACGGGATTACGCGGATAAAACCGCGGGGCACTTTTATCTCTCATAAATACATACGATATCCTAAAACACTTCATAGTAATTACAAATAATAATCTTTCAATGAAAAGGTAATTAGTAGTTCAAATTAATAAAACTATTCAGACAAATTATTATACATTATAGATAAAATCGTATCATCACGATATTTTAACACGGTAAAACTACTGCAAAAAGCCTTTGCACAAACCCCCCTAAAAATATAGCTCCGAGAATTCTTGCGCGAATATAACTTACGATATATCCATCAATCTATATTTCCTTCCAAACTAGTCACGGCGATAATATCACTAATTTCAGTTTCATTCTTTAGCATTAAACAATAAATTATAACTGTCAAATTAATCTGCACGCTTTCACAGCGCTATAGAATCTTCTATCTAGCGAGTCTGTGTTCAAGCCGCCATGTCAATATTATTGTCACTCTAATTAATCTAAGTAACAAAGCACACTATGTTTGTGCCTGTACGTTTAAGTCCTTGAGAAATGTCCGTCGTTCGTGTTATGTTCATTGGCGTTAGCTCCTCCGGCATAACGCTACGAAATCAAGTCTATATTGACACAATTGACTATCAATTTGATGTGTGAACGGCGGTTTATGTGCAGTGCAAACTAGCAATGTACGTCACAGTGTCATTATTGTTTTTCAGTGGCCTAGAAACCGAGCGTATTTTCTTGGGTAATTATTTTCTCCTGTCCGAAATAATGTAGTATTCAAATCCCCAAATATACGAAGCATCTATTAGGCAACATGGTAAAGCAGGGTTAATCTCATATTAGACCGCGAGGAATTTGCTAATTGATTGACATTTATAAAAATCTTGGGTAAACAAGACACCTTGTATTTGCGATATTGTAAAAATGCACATAAGACTATTGTAAAATACTTATCAAACGCAATGAGACAGATTTATAAATAGTGTGATAGATGCATATGTTTGAAGCCGATTAATCACCGCCTATATATTAAGGATGAGTAATTTATATATATGTATAGTAAGGTTCCAACAATAATTCTATTATCAGGCAGACGATAATGATCATCATGTTTTTGATCTAAGGCTTCTAAGAAAGATAACCATAAAGCACTAAACTAAATAAAATTAAGACACCTAATGATATACATCGATATAACCAATTAACTTTATCGAGGTGACGAATGTTTCTATTGTCCATACACAGCAGCATCATGGAAGCGTAAGTCATAAAATTCAACGGTGGGAAACAAAATTTTAGGTTAAACTTGTAACACTTTATAATCGCACAATGCTCATCAAAACGGATAGAAATGAAAATATTTAATTGACATAAAAGCCTTTCACTTCTATCATTTTAACGCCTTCCTCTGCATAAGAATTACACAGCAAAGAGGCAAGGTTGTTCAGAATGACTAAACTTCCTTGCACCTGTATAAATTTAGATATATCTATAAGAGTATACTATAAAGCATATAGTGGTGTACAAGTGTTTGTCCTTATTATAAGAAAACCTAGGTCACAGTCACATGATTAATAAAATGTTTTATTTCTATAGTAATACTACTAAGGCCTACAAATGACTTTATATTTTACGTTATTTATATATACCAACATATCATAATTTCTTTAGAGACAAGTCCCGTTTCTGACCGGGGTCACCTTGAATTATGATCATCTATTTGGTGAGCCTAGCTGGCTAGCCTATAATTATAGGGAGACCAGGCAAATGAACCATGGGTTACTCACACATTTTTCACACATCCAGTTATCTTTTTACTTTATTTACTTCACCATCGAACCAATGGCCGTGTTTGAACCAAAACTTACATCATATGTTGACTGGCTCGATGGCGCATTTGGTAGTGACCCTGCCCCATGCGCCAAGAGTTGTGGGTTCGATTCCCACCCAGGACAAACATTCGTATGATGAATACTTGTGTTTGTTCTGTGTCTGGGTGTTAATATCCAATATTTAAGTATATATTTGTAATACCACTGTTGTTTCTGATATCCGTAACACAAATGCTTAAGCTACTTACCTCGGAGTCAGATCAATGTATGTGATGTAGTCGGATATTTATCATTATTATTTATTATACTACAATGGCATATGTCCTCAGCAAATGGTAAGGACACGTGCCTCATACACTATCACAACCGTGTATGCGACAGACATATAGCGCAATAATAAAGTCGGTGACATTGAAATGCTTAATTTGCGTCAAAAGCTTTTAAGACTTTCACTTAAGAATATATTTTGCATTGCACATTTGGTGTCCAATGGTTGTTTCACGGGTTAGCACAGCATGGGATACTGCTACTTGACATGCAATCATAAAAAAGTGAAAACAAGGTTTCACTTTGCATAAACCAGCGGATTTTATTGTTTCATAATGTGCGCAAGATTGCGCATAGGGTCATTGCGAATAGCAACTACAAAGCTTTGATTATACCACAAACGTGGAATTAAATTTTCATTTTCTTTACTTTCCTTTTCTTGGAACTCATCAAGATAGACCCAACATTTCCCATCACTACTCTGCTCCTAATGATTGTAGCGTGATGAAAAGTATACTATAACCTGCCCAGGAGTATGAAGAATAATTGTACCAAGTTTCGTTAAAATCCGTCGAGTAGTTTTTGTTTCTATAAGGAACATACAGACAGACAGACAGACAGACAGACAGACAGATTGTATTTTTGGCATCAGTATCGATCACTAATCACCCCCTGATAGTTATTTTGAAAATATATTTCATGCACAGAATTGACCTGTCTACAGATTTATTATAAGTATAGATATTATTATCGCGATTACTATTCAGAACTTGTATTAATACAAATAAGTTAACACGATCAATAATAGCTCACATATAAAATGAGAAGGAGACACCTCGTAACACAGATACTGTAATGTGTATTGCGTAATTAATCAATGCTGTCATTAATAGCTGTGACGTTTAAGTGCTTGAGCAAAATATCTACCATATTAGGGTTAGTAATAAAAGGCCACAATTACTTGTGCCCGTTATGAATGACCATATGTCGTCTAAGCTCACCATACTTAGTATAAAGGGTCGATTAACGTCGCTAAGCCAATTAGAGTGTATTGTTATTTAAATATGAAAAACAACGCCGCGGTTAGTTAATGTACACTTATTACCAAAAACGAGTCAAGAGATGACGCTAAGACTACTGCAAAATTATTTGTTGCATAGATACTTTTAACGGAAGTAGACATATGTACTTGTAGCATTATTCTTGTAAAGTGCGTTTCTGAACAACGCAACATGCAACCACTATCTTTTTTATTAAGAACTACAGACAAATATATGAGGTTTGATAACCCAAAATCGAGTTATACAGCAAAGAGAAGTACTACTTTTAGATAATGTTTCAAACAAGCGTTAGCATAATAACATTATCTTTATTTTATTTTAATTTTTTTAATAAATCGAATATCAACATTTAAATTAATTTTAAATTCTTTACACGGGTTTATACAGTACTAACCCTTAATCCATTGTAATAAGACTGCAATGTTTAACTCATTCAACTGCTAAATTTAATACATTCCAAGTAACTTTCGTTATATCGAGAAACACGTTTTACAAATTGAATTGCATAAACAATTGAACAAATTGACTGCGTACAGTCCTCAAACAAATGTGTAAAAATTGTATTTGTACACCACGAGCTAATTTATGACATTTATCATACGGCTAATCATAAAAGTGAGATTACGAGTAGGTTTCATCAGAAAACGTTTAATTAAAGCCTCCTTGCAGAACATAAAGCTAATGCGATCATAAATATTAATAAATCCTGTGGCGCACATCGGTCACTCGTGAAGTCATCAAGTCCTTACAGATAAAAAAACAAGAAACAGGTTTTGTAAGGATTTTGAGTATTCACATGGTTCAAATTCGATTTTAACGATGTTTGCGGCGGTTTAAGAAAATACATAAAGGTATAAATAATACATTGTAATTTAAGTTATTGTAAATTTTAAATGATATAATGTTAGTAATATTGTTGTAAATATTTTGTTAGTTAAATTTACAGTTGCTTTAATCCTACTTAATGCTTAAAATGTCAACATTTGTGAAGGTTATTATGGTTTGTATGTTTGGATACTAGAAGCGTGATTCACGCATCTATTCAGGATAAATTGGTTTGAATAAAATTGACGTACGAAACAGTCTAACACTTCTTATCTCAAAACAATACACCATTTGACAACCAAAATGTTTAATTTCCACTCATAGTGTATTGAGCTGCAGTTTTATGACGTCATATTGTTCCGGATCAAATAATGAAACATCAAATATAAATATTTTATGGGCTTTAGATCGGTACATACTAAAGTACGTCAATTTCTATTGGTAAGCAATCTAAGTATATTTCACAATATGACGATATCAAGGAAAAACAATGTACGAGTTTTATTGGTTCATTTTGGAAACGCGTATTTCTACGCTGGCGGAAGCCAGTATTAGATAACTTCGTAATTCGATATTCTTTTACAATGTACAGTAAGCAAATTTATCAACGTAATCTGTAGAAGTCTACTATCAGGGAGACAAGACTATCAATACATCAAGCTTTATCTCTGACTGACATCTCAACAATAGATAAGTGCATAAACGTAAATATATGGAAAACAATCGACACAAGAAATAATAAAATGTCTTAAAAAATACGTGGTTCAGCTTACAGACCTGTCACGAGTGTCCTTAGTTGAAAGAGTCCGGGACATTTTTACATAGCCACTGGAACTCATAGGTCGTGATTGTAATTAATTAATTATATCGGTGACTATCAAGATAACACGTGTTAATCTTGATAAATTAAGATAAGATTCATCATTATTCGAACTGAATGAAATACCAACAATCTTTGTCATTTGATTTAGTTCAAAAATATGTGCATGTAGGAACAGTATTGCAGTGAATCGTGACTTTACATTATTTTTATCAATTATGGTAGATAATACCTATCATTTACTTACTGTTTATGAGTAGTCAAAATATTATTTATTTCCGGTTCCTATAAATTTCTACAGTAAAATTGTTGACACGTAGGCAGTAAACGACCACGTATAACTTGATGTAGCTACAACGTGTAATAGTAATATAAACGTTTAATAAATACTCATAATGGTTGTAATATTGGTATTGCTGTAGTAAATCTAGAAGAAAGAACTAATTAATCCAGGTGGTTCAGTTACAATTTATTTGTTATTTTTTATGTAGTTAGGGAATAGAAAAGGACATTGAGTAGGTACACTTCTTCCAGAAACAAAAAACCTGAACATACAAAATGTATATTCACGTATACGGAGCTGCAGTCAATAGTATCTACATAAATTGTACATATTAGTCGATTAGCCCACTTGCTGCTTTACATTCAAAAGGCGTACACTTTATAAGGCCCTTCTCTGTGTACGAAATGAACACGTGGTAATAATTACCCAGTGCCCCGAATGACTCAGTTCGCGGCCAGCGTCGCAGAACATTGTAAGCAGTGCATAACAAATTATAATTGTCCTACCAAGTCGCTAAAGTATCAAATGAGACAACGACGCATGTTATTACAGCACATTTTGATTACAGTCACATTGGTGATCACTACAATTGAACATGGCAACATACGTAAGATTATAAATCGCAAAGTTAAGAACCAGCGATATGGACGTGAGACTTCTCGAGTGCTTCATTTTACTAAAAATCCTTGAGATTTTAAGATATGCCACAATTGACATGGTTCTATGTTTCATTGCGACTTTAAAATAATGTACCAACTGCGTTATTCGTCTAACGCGACATCAAAGGCGACTATTGGTAATGTAGGAGGTTGTTATTTCATTGGCTATCAATTTATTACTTACTTTTCACAATTTTCTCAACGAAACTCTATTTTAATTTTGTTTAAAATTAAACAGTTCATTGCTCCTTCGACGATTGTGGACGCAAAACTGATATTTACCATATGGTACACACATATGTAACTTCCCACAAATTCAAATTACTCCAGTTCGCAGATACCCAACTTAATATAACGTCACAAACTACTGTAATTGTTAGCACGTAAGATAGTTGTTTTTACATTTCTAAATAAGCAATAAAGACTTCCGGACTGGTCGGAACTAACAACTGAAAACCAAGTGTAGATTTATTTGCTGAAAATACAGTAGCAACAATAACTTTTTGTACATTTACCATAAATTGTCGCGTGTTAAATACCACCGAAGAAAGTTCATTAAAAGGAAATATTAACTATTTTATTATTTCTAATGAACAATAAATCAAAACCGTCAGTAAAATGGCGATAAACGAAATACGAATTCTACGTTACGAATTATTTATAGAATAAAAAGCGTTTCAGACTGCAAGAAATTGAAAAGTGAAAAGAAAGAGACAGTGTTGGTCATAGTACCGTCAGTAGAGAGGTGTCATCCCCCCCGCCGGGGTCCTCGGTTTGTCGTACCGGGGGGGCTCAGTAGGCCCTGCCATGGCAGGGCTGAAGCGAAGAGGGACCCCGAGGTGAGCCGCGACTGCACAAATGGCATACGGGCAGTTGCGGCGGTCCGGCTGTAACCTCCGCAGCCGGACCAGGGTTGCCGAGGAAGAGGAGGAGCGGAGTGTTTTCGTTGCTCGCCTCCCTATCCTCGGCAACCCGACAGGGGCGCGCTGGGTCGCGTCGTGGTGGGTCGCGGAGGGATTGAGCGTCTCGATGCTCTCCCTCCGCGACGACAGGGCTCTGCCCTCAATTTGGGTCGCCGGGTGGAAGGCGGCCCCCTCTGGCGAGACGCTCTCCGCGTGCCCTCTGGCTTAGCAGAGGGCACAGCGCGAGAGTGGGCCCACGACGCCGGTCTCGGGGACGATCGGCGTCTGAATCCTGGGCGGAGTAGTTGAGACATGCTGGGTGGCCTGGCATGTCTCGACGCGCGCGCGTGCTCGGTGCTGTGCATCCGACGACTGATGGCGTTGGATGCACAGCATCGACCACCGCCGCGCGAGGTGAGCCGCGCAGCGCGGCACGCGCACTACCAGAGGAGCTGTTGTATAGTCCCGACAGTGGGGATACCGGCTCCTCCGGAACTGCGCCGATGGAGGCCACCTTGGGGTTTAGTCGGTTCGAGTCCGACACACCGCCCTCTGGATCCCCGTCCGGAGGGTGACGGCTCGTGGGAGTTCCCCAAGTAAAAAAAAAAAAAAAAAAAAAGTAGAGAGGTGTCATCATTTCACAGTAAAAAAGAATAGACCTGAACCAAGACTTCTAACCGGACCAGGTCCATAGATAATCAGCACCGGGCACGTAAAGGTTACAGCAATCGATATACTTATGACGCCTGCAATCCCCGAAGGGGTAAGCAGAGTCCATAAAGCAACGAGATCCTTAAACCACACTTAGTCAAAACGGTTAGCTCGGGATCAGGTTTGATAGAAAAACTGTTAAAATATAGAGCAGCCGTTATACCAGAAACCGTTCTAAACTAACCGGTGTGGTTAACACCTAATAACTTTAAATACAAAAACGGCCATACATATTCTTCAAAACCTCAAGACGTTAAGATAGCTATTACAGTGATGACGGCATTTGCAATGTAGTGCCTACACTTACAATGGTGTTGTTATCGACCATGCGAGCTATATTCTCAAGTCCACCGGCTCGTGAATTAGAACATCGCGTAGCTGATATATCAATATTTAGCAGCCTAAATGCAAACTAGACTACGTAGTTCGGAACTGGATTTATACAGGGTTATTTTTAGTATATTCAAAACTGCTTGACGTCGTATGCTACGTTTCTACCTCGTATTTATAAACCTGTACAATATCGGACTTGGGATTTAGAAAATTGAGTAAGTATATAAATGTTACAAAGCCCGCGTAATTTAATACCTAAATAGGGTGAAGTACATACACTGCCTGATGTTCAACTTATTTTTTTTATCAGGTAATCTAGTCTTTAAATTGCAGAGTTTTATAAACTTGTTGAGAGACATACAGCTTATTGTTAAAATGTTTAGTAACAAACTACTGAAGCAGTAAGAATTACAAGACCAGACATAAATATTTAATTATTCTAAGAGTGGTCATAAAATAATAAGTAATAACCACTTAACAAGTACACCCATTACCAATGAAGACATAACTAACTTAATATTTTTTATTGTATTGACATTCACGACAGCTACTTTACTTGACTAAAGGGCTGATTTTTCAACAGTCAGATAAAAGAAGACAATTGAATAAATCACAATCCGGATGACTGTAAAGTGTCATTGCCTGTTTCCACAGTAAAATACCGTATGACATCCGCAAATTGGTGACTTTATACTTTATCAGTCGGTTAATTCTTATCAGACCATAAAAAAAACGGCCCCTAATCCTCTTACAATGAGGGTTTTTTTGAATTAAAACATCCAAAAGATGAGGTAGCTGTGTCACCCTCCCTGCGGTCTTGTCATCCTCCTCATTGGTTAGTTGTCAGACCAAACTGACATGCTCTCAACAAGGAGCTAATAGTGACAGCGATAAGACCACGAGACTCCCTCGTCTATCTGGCCGGTTTTGTATTTTTGAAAACGCTTATTGTATAATTTATCAACCATATGAGACAATCAATGTGAAATAATGAATGTTATATTAGATCTCTTTATCCTATACAGCCTTCATTTGACTTTGCCAATAAGATAGGGTTACTTGACTAACGTTCCAGGCCACTGCACTAATACACTTACTGAGTTTCTTTCCATACCGTTTACATGTAAACCTGATACAATGTTTATTACGTCATAAAATGACGATATGCATATTTATAAGCGATATTGATCCTTCGAAGCTCATCGTTAGCGCCACAGCTAGATTGATGGGTTAATTAAAATGATGACGACGTACTGATGTAAGCTTTGTTATCGAACATTATTTATCATCTTCCTAGCGTTATGTCCCGTGCTTAGACGGGCGCTAGACCATGATCCAGAATGTAGCGAGTTTGGTAATTACATTAAAGCGATGCCGATCTTACCTTCGAACACTAAGATAGGGGAAGGGAACTAGAATTTTTGGATCATGGTTAAAAATCCAATTTTTTTGAATTTGCGGGTTTCATCACTATGTTTTCCCTCACCGTCGAGTTAGTGGTATAAATACGTACATAGATTTAAAAAAAATTGCGGTACGTGCCCTGGTTTGAACCCGCACTGCTCAGTTAAGAGGCGCGTGTCCTTACCATTAAGCTACCACCGCTCTAATTGTTATCCAACAATATTAAGGGCTGATATTTCGCTTGCCTTATGAAGTAACAGTAGGTTATTAAGTATTTACAAAAGGAAGAGTAAGATATGTATGTCTTTTTTTTATTTTAATTTAAAGTATGATTGTACATAAACGTTGGTGAACCTAATAAATAAATAAATAAATATATAATAACTGCATTTACAACAACATTTGTTATGTATTGCATCGTAGTTTATACTTTTCTCGACAATTGAAAATATCTAACAGTTTCAAAATGGACTTTCTGATTGCCCGATTATCTAAAGACTGCAAAAACAATTAAAAATATCTATTTTAACAATTTAACGTGACTCAATGATTATACAGATGGCAAAATACTAAGTAGGTACACAATTGCTTACATCAATTACAAAATTTAAGTAAGAATTATTGAAATCGAATAATAATAAATATAAATATAATAATATATATACTATATTGTTTAACTTATCTTCATTATCGCTAAATAAATCTAGGTAGGTACCACATGAATATTTACTCATGGCGGGATCCAAATCCACGGTCTTCAATTTCGGGGTTAACTAAATTTGACAACCTCATGCAATTTAAATCAGTTCCTACATTCAGGTTAAATACTCGACACTAAGGTACATGACCTGAATGTTAAGATAAGCTAATTTTACCCGGAGATTAATCTTAAATTACGGTACGTAAGAAAAGCATTATTTTTGCATACCGGCTTGTTATATAAATTAGACAGATTTCCAAACAGACTGCATTCATAAACTGAAGACGTAAATGAAGATCAAAGAAGAAAGTATGCATCTTGCAAATAATCAAAATAATAAAACAAGATTAGAACAAATAAACCGAGTGGAGCCAAACGATACACGTCAAATTCTTTCACGTTCCAACTTTTATATTTAAACTCAGTGATTTAAAATATTAATGAAGTAAATTATGAATGCGCATAGATAAATGTAGGTACCTTGAAATAAAATGTCATGCATATTAACTCTTCGATTGGTTAATCATCGCAAATGCATGAGGCGAAAGTAAAGCCAGTGTCTTCATTCAGTTGCATATTTGATTTTTAAATCTACCCAAATTATGCAGTTACAGCAACTTAATCACAAATCACATCGAAGAATCACATTCGGTATGAAATCTATGAGAATGTATTTTTCCTAATATTCACGACATTTTGTTTCTATCTTTAGCGGCATGTAGTTTGGTTAAACATAGAAGGTACATTTATATCACCTCATATCCCAGACAGCGTAACCAGAAAAATTAGATCATTGTTCATCAAATTCATATAGGCGATGATTAAACAAACCATACGCTTGGTTGCCATTGTTTGACTCTTCAGCTTTATAATATTTGTATAGATTCAAAAGCAAATTGACCATAGGTGAAAAGATAGCTCGTAGAATCATACTGTCGCCATATCGACTAGCGACTAATATAATATCATCGGCGATATGACTATGACTTTTTACGGTCGGTCAGACAGTTTCGGAATAATGCACTGGACTTGCTCCTCGACGGAACTTTCAAGTCTTTTAAGAATTTTAAAAATGATGTTTAAGTAGATGCTATTTATTATCTCAACTGCACATCATCGTTGAGTGTGCAACGGAATTCCATAAGATTAAAGAATCGGAACATGGGATTAGCATTGAATTTGTTTATAAACGATTGTGCGTAGTGAATTATGCAATGAACTGTAACACTTATTACGAGTGAATTGCCCAATCCCACGGTCATTGTGTTAACAAACACGACGTTTATTCGGCGAAAGTTAATGTGAAAAACGCAGCCTGACGTAAATGTAAATTTTTATTAAAACAATGGTACGGTTCGAACATAACTCACGTCATAACTGCCTACCCAAACAGCTTCTTGATATAATGTCAGAAGATTCGTGTAAACTCGTGTTTATGGTTAATGTTTTATATATTTTAACTATAAATTATTTCTCTATACATTAATTATACAATACAAAAATATTTTTTCAATTCGGACCAGTAGTTTCTGAGATTAGCGCGTTTAAACAAATTTTCAGCTTTATATACATATTAGTATAAGATAATATTGGTTTCACTAATAGTCAATATGTCAGGTTATGAACTTATTTCATTGGAATTAAATAATATGTAAGCAAGTTATCAACTGAATAAATTAAAGTAATTTTTTCTCTCTAGATACTACTTAAATGTCAACCAGCCTTAAACATTACACTAGGTACTTTTACCCGACAACAACAAAGACAATAGGTAGCAATCTCTGATTTAAGCAATCTATGTACAATATATACATACATATGTTTGTATGTTCCTCCGTAACGCGAGATATCAATCGATTCGTTATTACGATCCGGAAAACATTATGCTACATTTATATTACTTGAAACTTAATATGTACATTATATTTCAAACTGTAGCGTTTCGTTCATTGATTGGCTTTTAGTTATTCTTAATCAAATCCTTTAAACAAAATCTAAATTGAAATAGTTTATATATAACCACGAATGATTTAGAGACAGGATGTGAAGTACTACCGGTTTCGTCTATTAATTATTATAAATTATAAATCCTCCAGACTGGCACACCAATTCCCCAGTTCCTAACTAAGCTAATGCTTGTGCTATGGATACTAGGTGAACGGATAGACATACTTAAATACGTTTATAAACATCCATGACTCGAGTACAAATGTCCATGTTCATCACACGAAACTATTGCCCCTGGCGGGATTCAAACCCGACACCCTTGGTTTCGTGGCTAGGGTCTCTGACCACTCGACCAACGGGCCTGTCAAATATACCTACATCTTCACTCTTGTTATTATAAAGCCAAAATGGTTTACTTTTCATTGCACGTTAATTTACTTAATTAGATAGATGAAAGCGAGATTCATAGTACAACAATGGATACTTTACCAAATATGCGTGTTTGTATATGATTACGTTATAATAGTTCTGCCCAGAGCCCTCTAGGGCCCTCCGTTTTAAAAACAAGAGAGTAGTCTAGTATCTATCAACGACAAAGGAGCCAAATGATTCCATCATTAATCGTATTCTAGCCGCACTAACGCGCTAAATGCTCCTTAGCACTTCATTTGGCGAATAACGTACCAATACAGGATTCAGTAATCAACTCTATTTAATAGTTAAAGTAAATAAATAAATTCTCCAGACAAGTTCACTGATAAGTTTTAATACAATCCCATATAAGGAGTTCCATTCATTTTATCGAAAGAAATTAATTTAGTTTAGGAGGCTACCAATGTGAGCTTAGCATGTTGTCTGGATGACCGAGTTTGGTCAACCAACGCGAACGGAACTGGGGCTCGCTAAACTTACGCGAAGGTGGGGTGGGGCGCACCCTAATAAAACATAGGGTAATTTATCATACATAACCTCTTGTTTTATTGGGGTTATGAGAGGTCAGCACCGACAATAGATGTTAATTCATGTTAATAAATCGATACGAATGCAACATCGTAGAGAGAAAACGTCTAGAGCTGTACAGTATAACTTCTTTTATCAAAAAGATCTTTTGTTCAATCGATATAGTTAGTCCATTATGAAACACTAACATTTGCCTGTGGCTTCGACCGTGTGAAATTCGGTCTATTTAAGACTGGAGTCATGTGTCCTGTGGGACCTATTAATTTTTACTGTATAAAAATTTGTCTAACGCTTTGATCAGTGCCAAATTTCAATTGTTTAAAAGCAGTTTAGGGGTTAAGATGTTATGATACTTACTTGCGCATTTATAGGTAACATTAATTTATATATTGCATGATTTTATCATACAAGTATACGTGTACTTTATTTTTAAATTACATGGGAACCTCAAATAACATAAATATTACATGTACCTATATTATCTAGATTTTCTTAAATTGGCTTAAACGTTCCCTGTTTAATTATAAATATATTGAGGCCATATAATTTGTTAACCGCACTGGCACCTTCAATACAGATTCATTCTAGTGTTGGTGCCACATGACTACCATTGGCATAGTCCTCTCAACACAGTAGAATGATTTAATACTTTAATGCGTAAAGGCTTACTGTAAAACCAATGTAACCCTGCTTGCTGTAAATAAACTATTTTGTATTTGTATTTGTATAATAGTGAGGATATCGTATGTATCTTCTTCTTATAAACAGACCGGATATCCTTCATGGCACGAAAGGATACGCACTTACGTAGCGATTGCAAAGAGGGATTATACACCATATACTGTAAGTTGCCAGGAATCGAAATTAAGCCTTATGTGCACTCCGATGAGGGTCGGTCGCGGTCTATTGCCTTATTTGGAGCGCAACTGAGTGTGGGCACACCTCGTAGAAAATGGGCTGCAAGGCCTAACAGTAACTACTAAAGTATATGTATAGCGATTACGATAGTGTATACATACAGCTGTTGGAACGTATGCACCCTTATATTTAGAATTGGGGAATTTGTATAATAATAAATAAATAAATAATAAATATCCATCCATTCAACAATGAACCTTTTTCGAACGTAAATAAGAATTGAAGTGTCTACAAAATGCATTCCTATTGGACTGTAATGAAATGTATTTCTAGTGACGGTTGATTCATATCAGATTTTCTAAAGGTAAGTCCTATCAATGTAGTTGAGTATTGTTTGAAAAATAATCTTTTATATTTCTACAAAACAATCAAGAAGCTATGTGCGGAAATTAATAATAATAATCACTAGTAAAACTACGTAACATTAGGTAAAACCCTTATCAGTAAGTAAGTAATTAAATTATCAAAATAATACCCTACTGATACCAAGACACTACTGACGTGACCGGAATAGGTAATCATATAAATCTGTCAATTCGTAATCGGTTGAGGAGGTTAGATAAAAATCCTTATTTGAACACTGAAACTAATACATGACTCTTTAAAGTTTGAAATCGAATGACACCCATTAGCCAAGCTATGTTAATTTAGCTTAGCGCATAGATGACGTCTTGGGTGTATAAAATAATTCATTTTCGTATTCATTCAAAAATTCGAAAAGTTGTATTGAAGATTATGCACATTAAGATTTTTACCGATAATGTAAAGGTAAAATCCATGAGGACTTGGTATAACAACATTTATATAAAAACGTATTTTGTGAAAGATATTTATAACTAAAAAACATGTTTTAACATGTATTACATGTAACTATCCTATTTAATACTTCTCATATAAAAAAAAAATAAAATTAAGACATATGCACAACAATGGCTGCTATCGATATATTATATTGACAATAATCTTTAAGTAGTTTGTCATTATTATAAAAAGAAGTTGTAACTCAATTTGACTTAGTATTTTGTGGTAGCTGAACAATATACAATTAATAAATTTATGATGATCATAATATACATTTTAAAATGATTGGTAGTTATTTAGACAGGATAAACCTTGTCTTTTAATTTGATAGAAGGCTGGTTGAATTTTCTAAGTATACACATTAGTGCATCATAAACCTTCTTATCGTCATATTCCCTGGGCTAGCAAGAGCTATGCAAATAAATTATCTAGACATTAGATCATCCCATCATAAATGGTCTGAGAGTTTGTATGAGTAATAATAGTCCAAACATTTCAAACAAGGATCAAATACATGGTAAGTGATCCATGTTATAAATGTATAGATCAATTTTTTACCATTATAAGACTACACTGTCTAAACAGTTATATTTGTTGCTAAGGATTGTATACAATTATTAGTTTTTTACTCAAATTATTAGTCATTATAGTTTTCATCTAATACTGCCGGGAGAATGTAGATGGATTATTAAATTAATAACTACACATTGCAGCATTACTCCCCGTTGCTAAGCTATGAAGATCTCAAATCAACAATTTATTTATTGAATTTCAATAAAAGAAGTAGAAATTAAATAAATACATACCTTAATAAATAATAAGTCTTTGTTACATTATAGTCAATATTAAATATAGTTAGTCACCTTCAAAATCTAGGAACACATGGACATTTGTACTCAAGTCATGGATTGTTATAAACATATTTATCCATAATACAAGCTTATAAGTTTAGTTTAGAACTAGGGAATTGGTGTGTCAGTCTTAAGAATTTCATTTCAGATTATCAAATAAAGCAACATGTTAGTGGGCAATCAAGGAAAATATTTTAAGGTATCTGGTCTGAATTAAATCTCACCTGCGTGCAAGGTGCAGTCTTTCCTGAGTGGTCAGGTGCTCCACCTGAGCCATCTCAGCGACCAGGTCTGCATGCTCCATTTTGTTTTGCCTAATGAAAATAGAAAAACAAATTATAATGAAAATACTAAATTAAGGATAAGAAAGACTAATTCAATGATCAGATGATAAGGGCAAAATTTTAACGAAGAAATTGATGTATTTAGTAGGATTCTATGGCAGCGGCAAATTTTATAAAGTGGTAATTTATGAATTCTGGTTATCTTTACACACTAACATTGATTGATATACATACTTAATTGTTAATTGATAGCATATAAACATCTTAAAGCTTTCGTTTATGTATTCACATTTCTCACCGTTAACATTATGACACATTCACCAACTCACATTTACATAAGTTTTAAAATAAGAATATTATGTAGTTCATTGCTATTTAATACTGGTATGCAAACTTTTTATAAAATATTTATTATTTGTTATCCCCTATTGTATCCTATCACGGGAAGTGTTACCTTCCCCGTCCTTTGGGAGGCTTGCATGGGAACACAGGCTCAACATGTAGAGAAAGCCCCTTGAGACATTTTAATATGAGTTTGTGATTGAGTACACCAATTGGATTTTAATTGTTATATTATTAAAATAACATATCCTCAGAATTATTAGTTGATGCAAGTAATGAAATGTAATAGTTGCAATAATATATTGTATATATGTTTTTAAAAAATCCTCATTGTAATAGTCAAAGTCAAAGTCAAAATATTCTTTATTTATATAGGTTTCAAAGAAACACTTATAAATCGTCAAAAACAGTTCAAAGTGATATGATTCTACCACCGGTTCGGAATGTTGCATCTACCGAGAAGAATCCGGCAAGAAACTCGGTAGTTACTTTTTTCAACAACAGTGTTAACAAAGTTAAAAGAATCATATTTAACTTTGAACCATGTTTCTAAGTGGGCCTGGAGTGAAATAAGATAATAAAAATTTATAATTACTAAGAAACAATAAAAATATGACCATAATATTAAAGATACCTATGACTTGACATGAACAACAGGACACTTATTAATTTAAACAATAAACAATAGTATATTTAGTATAAAACAGAACTAAATTGTTAAAAGATTATTTTATTTGTTAACATAAAATGATTAATAAATACCATTATTAATGAAGAATTCATTAATTCTAATAATACTGTATCTTTAACATAACACATTCAAACACCTATTCTATAATTAAACTGCACATTAAATTATTCTTAATCAAATTAACATTGACCTATTGGCATAGGATCAAAATTTTATAAAATAATATTTCTAACTGGAATAAGCTAGGTTGTAAAGTTGATTCCAAATAGACAAGAATTTACTTTAAAATTTGGAAATATTGGAAAAATAACAATTTTTTCAGACATTAAAGTATAAATTGGTCAACTGATAGATAAACTAGGTAACTACTTGAAGGTTATAGGTATTATGATTAGACCAAAATTATCAACAAACTTCCCAATACTTGACATTATCTCAAAGGTTTTGATATTTGTAGTGATCCAAGTGGAAAGTTAAAAAAAGAATTACACTTGTGGTAACAGCAATCAATACTAAGAGTTTGAAATAGAGGCTATCAGGAATACATTTAGTTAGATACCATATCGTAAATGAAAGGCTGCCTATCCCACTAGACTCAGAACAGAACCTAGGTCATAAGTATTTTGCGTATGCTAACAGTTTTAGAAGCTCGTAATGTTAGCTATTGATAAACCGCTAGTACTTACCTGCTGATAAGATAAGAAATAAAGTAGTCACAACGACTTGTAAAACAAATGAGCGGGTAACATGCTAATGAGCTTAGTATACAAATAACTACAAAAAAGCGCACTTATTTAAAAAAATATAAGAATTTAAAATCGTAAACTGTCAATTTTAGAAAGGCACCATACCATGTCCAACCTAAATCACCTCTACGGGTCGTTAAAAATCAATGGCAATATCTCACTAAAGTAAAATTGCAATAATAATGTTTATTAAGGAATATTTACAACTGCACTTACCGCTGTTCTAATTTTTTACAAGACGAAAGTATGTTTCATTCTTGTCTTGATAAATTTGCCACACATGATAAACAGAATAACATTTGTTGAAGAAAACGAAGTCACATTTATTCACTGATTATAAATTATGGAAGTGTCCGACACAATTTTTTACAGTTACACAGCATTTTCCGTTAGTTTTCATGAAAAATTAAAATATAAACAAGGAAAAAATTACAAGACTAAGGAGCGAGCGAGTGAGCGAGCGGCACAGTGTGAGTTGCCACATTACAAAAACATCAAACTCGATTCTTGCTTGTCAATTTATATGAATATCGATAAGGTGAGGCTCGTTACCTACTTCTTTTATTAGATACATTCGTAACTTTAAATGCACTAAATCTTTAATTAAAATGGTTGCTAATTTTTAACATACATACTTTACTTAGGTTCCAATTTTAAAATATCTAAATTTTATTGTCACCAAAATTAATACCGACTAAATCTATATATCGTGCTTACACTGTTTGGTGATTGGACTCCAAACAACATATTTGAATGCGAGTATTGAAAACTGGCTGACTTGAGTGCCAAAAATTAGTGAAAAGATAAATTCTTATTAAAACGTTTATTATTAGTATGTAAAAAAACAAGTAAAAACTCATTTATGTAAGCCTAATTTTGTTGACCAATATTTCTCAAATATCTATACATAGCGCGCGAATGCAGACCTCATGTATGTCTCGTCTAAGGCCGCGACTGCATTCAACTCGCGCGATAACTATAAATTTAATTAAAATGTATTTATCAATTATGGAATGCTTAAAAAATAGGTATCTATATAAAAACTACAAAATACAAATGTCCGTTTCACATAAGATGATTCCGGTGATAGGTGTACTCCTTTTCATGCATCATGCTTTCTACGAATCAAAATATTCAGTTTCAAACAAAAACAGTTTAACTTTTTAACATTATACGCTAACATTATTGTAAAAAATCAAAAAAAATCTCAATTTATGAATGTAAACAAGATTTATCAA
Organism: Glyphodes perspectalis; assembly: GCA_951394215.1. Taxonomy (NCBI): domain Eukaryota; kingdom Metazoa; phylum Arthropoda; class Insecta; order Lepidoptera; family Crambidae; genus Glyphodes; species Glyphodes perspectalis. Next base: position 10,316,136 of record OX596213.1, on the reverse strand, counting down.
TTTTCGTCTTAAAATTCATATTAATTACTCATCACAAACAATAGTAAACAACAATGGACGATTCCGAGTCTTCCAATCGCATGCTCTTAAAACACTTTTGCATATTATTTATGTGAGAATACCAGTATTCATATAAAAATAAATCATAGTTTGAAATAATTTTTATTTTAATCACGATTCAAAATAAAATAAATAAAAAAGTCGATTTAACTGCCCTACAACTTTTTATCGAATTGAAAAAAAAACAAATGGCTGTCATACGGATGCTTAACTATTAACGACAAATTTAAAGTGTCACGGAACTCATCTTAGGTGAAATGGACTCTAGGTAGGTAACATGCAATGGTCTAATAGTTAAATTCCTCGTTTCCAAAAATATAATCTCCAGAATAAGGTATGTTACACATTTTTAAAACCACTTTTACAATATAGTTGGCACAAAATTAATATAAAAGAATTTTTGTAAGCAAAATAGTTTAACTTATAGATATATAAACATTTTAAAATATCCTGCTTATACGCTACGAGTTGACATGAATAGACTTTTATAGTGCCGAAATGACGTCATATTTGGATCGGTTCGGTACTCTGAGTACTGAAACCAATGGAGACGACATAATATTCTATACGAACAATCTGCTATGATTAATATGGATATTGTATTCATAAACCTCTATCTATCTCTTTTTAACAAGTCTACAATACTGCACGTAAAAAGAGACAACAACATATTTGACTTAACTATTTTCGGTAACATCATCAAGTGACGTCATAGAAATACCTAAGTGAAGCCGGCCTACCATTTTGGTTCCTCGCTTTAAGTTGTCAATGTCAGTGGAATTTGCAGTGTATTGTGCCAATATTGATAAAATTTGAGATTATAATATAATCTAACTTGTAACATTTAAAAATAACATCACAAATAAATTGTTCAGAGACACTATACAAAGGCGCCATATTTGTTTCTCACTCAAAATTGGGCTTCACTGTTTCGTAGTTAAGTCATCTCCATTAGTTTCAGTACTCAGAGGATTAAACTTACAATCTGTCAAACTCAGGAGACCATAAGTTGAACTTGTCTGAAGTCTAGCAAACTTGCTGGAAATAATGTCGACTAACAGTCGTTATGATGTAAAGGGCGTTTTAGATACGTGATTATTACGCGCTATTTGTAACTTTTTAAAATGTCGGTATTTATTACAGATAATATTATCAAATTCATTTTTGAAACATAATATTCGGGATTTTAATATTAACTTGAAACTATTTAACAGAATTGTTCAGTTAAGCTATAGTAAAATACCCTATTACCACCGCACCATATTAAAAATCGATTAGGTGCCCGAGAATCGATACTTCTTAATTATTTTTATCGACGGCAACTTTGTTAAGTGTATGTTTTTTTAAACACTGGCTAGCATAGGAAATTCAAGAATGCCTGATTAGTAATTCAAAAATATGATCAACAAGAAATCTGATTAATTTAAATCATCAGTCGCTTATATATTTATTATACTTATTGATTGCTAGAGAAACTCCGTCATCTTCTATCATATTATAACTTATTTGACACGCTCGATTGCGCATTCGGTAGTGACCCTGCCCCATGCCCCAAAAGTTGTGGGTTCGATTCCCACCCAGGACAAACATTCGTGTGATAAATACTTGTGTTAATATTCAATACTTATGTATAATTTATAATACCACTGTTTATTCTGATATCTGTAACACAAGTGCTTATGCTATTTACCTCGGATTTAGATCAATGTATGTGATGTAGTCTGATATTTATTTATGTATTTCTAAAATGCAATGTTTCTATAAGTACGATGGACGTGCAACAAATGAACTGGATATTACATTTAAGGTAGACCACGGACTAGTAAAAATATTCTGTGTAGTAGACCTAAGTAGCTAAAGAAATATGTGGTACCTATTATACATACATACATACATATCATCACGCCCAGTGGCGGATTTACCCTAAGGCCCAGTAGGCCCGGGCCTAGGGCGGCCAGATATTAGAGGCGGCCAATCGTGATAAAAATTAAGTGATGACGCTTTAGTACTAAGAATAATGGCCTGGGGCCTAGGGCGGCCAGGACTGTAAATCCGCCACTGATCACGCCTATAATACCTAACGGGGTAGGCAGAGTCAAGGGCTGGTAGCCCTTTTAACCACTTTCAGTCTAAACTTGGCTGGGTTAGATGAAAAATTGTGAAAAAGTAGTGGCAAGTGGCTAGCTTGTCGCCTACACATGATATACATATATCACTTAAGTAGTCAAAGGAAAATTCGACTCTCTTATGAGGCTTAAGACAGTATGTGATACCTAACCAGGGCCGACTTAGAATATGCTGGGGCCCTTGAGCACACATTAATTTAGACCCTTGGGCACACAAGAATTTGGGGCCCTTTTGGAAAGCATTGTTGTTCGTAAATCATTGTCTTCACTCTCCACTACAATTGGAACCAATAAGCAAAGAAATTTCTTGTGCCACTGCAACATTTGGAAAACAGACAAATTGTCGGTCATTCGGGGCCCTTTGAGGATAGGGGCCCTGGACACGGGCCCCGCGTACCCTTATGGTAAAGACGGTACCTATTGTCTAACCTACACATTTGTTAATAGGATTGTTTTAGGCACTAATCGGTTACTAGATTAAACATATATAGATAGAACTTTTTAGGGATATATGTAAAAGGATCAGAAAACATAGTAACGTTACTCGCCAAGTCGTAATCTTTATTTCATAGAAGTTTACATGGTCTACATAATTTACCCATCTATGGTAAAATATAACAACATCTTAAAGGTGCGCCGCATGCGCACCCTTACTCACGAGCGAAATGTTAAATAGTCTAAACTAGGCACTATTATTATTTTCTCAATTGACACACCATATTTCCATACAAAAGCTTGTCTTAGTAAAAGTTTTTGAATTCATTACATAAAGGATGTCGATTTTTAAATAAATAATTAAATAGGTATTTCGAATTGTTACATATTACAATTATTCATTTAAAATGTGGTATTTTAAGTACATAATTTCAATTAAGGGTCTAAAGTAATAAGTTGGGAATGGAAAAAAAATATTTACTGCGTTATATGTAAGACATCAAAAATATAGGTAATTCGTAAGTACCTAATATGTTCATCTAATCGAGTTCTTAAAACAATCTGGTTCACAGATTGTTGCTATAATTTAAGTCACTGAAAAATATGTATTCGAATGTTCTTAATAAGTACGTATTGAAAAGTCTTTTAACAAAATTAATTCATTTTCGTTGGTTTCAGTTCCAACCAGTGGGGTGACTAATATCGTATGAAGTCCATATCAAATTCATGGGTTAAGATACCTGGCTGGCCACCTTTGGCCACCTTTAATGTAAACAGTAGGTAGGTACCGTTTTCGTTTGTCTACCAGTCTGAGAGCCATAGGTATTCCTATGTTCGCGTTTCCCAAACTGGGATGGGGGCCCCATCAGTCGAGGGCTCCTATTATCTTTCTCATTCCGCTGTCTTACTGTTAGACCACTTTCGACACTGGAAACAGTTACGAATGTTACGATACGACATATCAAACAACGTCTATGTGTTTTCATTCATAAAATGTTCAACAAATATGCATATTTACAGACTTTAGCGTTATTTTTTCTATTATCCTATTATTGTACTAAATTACTTACAAACGGACTATTATACAATTTACTAATATGAAACTTTTCTAGTAACAATTCAACATGTCGCGTTATAATTAATTTCTTACAAGCATTTTTTTTATTTCTATTCATATTTCATGTCAAATTACAAACCTGGCGTCAAATTGCCAATGACACAATAGTTTAAACTAGTTTATTTCAACTCATTAGTGTAAGGAACATCTGTTCTATTGTTCAAATGTAAATATAAAAGCCTATTAACATTATTTGACCTTAAAAAAAAAGAGTCTTTCTTACGTTGTGGTAACTTACTTTGGGCATACCTTCTTTCTCGTATCAAAAGATTATCTTTGTATTATGTGAAAAACAATATCCCTGTGTTGCGTGCTGTAGTGAGCGGAGCGGGTAGCGGGAATAAAATAGAAGCGGTAGCAGCAATGACGATGGAAGCAAATAAATCAATATGTTTGTTTCACTTGCGCCCACATATCATGCCGCTAGACGGCAACTATCCATCTCGCTCGCCGCAACCCGCGTTGCTAGCCGCTTCCTCTGTGTCCACGGTCTATATAGTTCGATACAAAGTATAGGAATTCTTGCAAATGTTGTGACCAATGTATATATTTTTTCTTTTTTAAATCATTAATCATTAAGTTACTCCGACCACTTTGTCCGGTTGAGTGACTTTATTTACTTGCATTTTAACATCAACGAAAAATGTATTTATTCTAAATAATTATCATTTATTAAATACCTACGTAGCTATCTACATTATTGTACCAGTAAACAACTACAAACACAGTATTGTCATTGGCAACAGGTGCCCTCATAATAATTTATACTAGCTATGGACATATTAGGATAGGTCAAAGTGATTGCAATGGAGGTTTTCTCCTCGATAATTGCATCGAAACATTGCAAGGTATGTAATTGTGAAATCGTTCATTGATTATGCTTTTTTATGTGTACCTACGTTCAGTAGGTATGTGTAAGTAGACAATTGCTGTCATTAAAGTACCTATGTACCAACACAGATGGCTACAAACAAACGAAAGAAAGATACCAAAGTACATGAAGTACAACAATGAAAGTAAGTTCCAACTTCAGATTATATAAGCAATGCCGATCCGATTGCGATGAAGATGACAATGTGTATCTAAGAAGGTATTAGGTCGTGAACAAATCATAGAATACGTCATTTCACCATATTGCCGGCCGAAACTCAAAACCCAAAAGGAATTGAGTCCAAACGTTATTTCACTGTACTTTGTTTTTCCATTGTCATTTATTTTATTAGCCAGCATTTTCATAAAAAGGCTCAGCATGTCAAGTCAGTGCCGGATTAGCCATATAGCAGGAGGTAGCAAATGCTACGGGCCCCGCGCTTTGAAGGGCCCCCGCGTTACATTGTAAACGAGGACTTCATCACAAAGATCCAAATAAAGCCTTTTTTTTGTGCCATGGTAAGCATTTGCTACGGGCGCCGCGCAGGCTGAATCCAGCACTGTCAAGAGTGCATATTCTATGATCTGATTAGGAGACATTATGTAAATAAGTAGTAGGTATGTACGTCCAGTCAAAGTACAGTGTTTTAGTTATGTGCATACATTTATAGCATCAGCTAATAGTAAATTGGAAATGTTTATTCGCAACAATGAACATCACCTATCCTAAAGTGTAAATAGCTTTATAGCGTTAACAAATTACGAGTAGTAAGTAAGTAAGTAATACTTTATTTACAAGAGTACAAAAATAGCCGTGGCTGTTAAAGGTGATATCTGGTGATGTCAAAGATTTTGTTAACAATTGAATAAACATATTGGGTAACTGATGCAAACATTAAAAAATACCTACAATGTACCTAAGTATACTTTAAATTTAAAATTTAAAGGAAGAAATGAACGGCAATCGAGTTTATAAGTTAATTACTAATTTATAGAGCCACATTATTTATTAGATAAGTGCTTAGTTTAAAGATCAAGAAAATTAAATTCAAATGCATAATTTCAGCAAGTTTCAGTTAGCTGTTACGTTCAATAAAATTGTTTAGTAGATAAATAAGATTATGATTTTATTTACTTTAAAAATAAAAATTTACTTTTTTAAACACTCATTTCTTACAATCGTAAAGTGTCCGTTAAAGTCACTGTTAGTTATTACAAATACCATTAGATTGTAAGCCAAAATATAATACTTTCAATAACATTTTTTTTTTATAGTTAATTTTATTCAATTAACGCACGTTAAGCCACTTTTATTAAACTAATTTACGTTTTACAGCTACACCACAAAATTCACAGCACTGTTTAGAAAGTGTTTGTTTGACTTTCACATCAACAATTTGCGTTCATTTTATAACATCCGAAATGGGTAAAATGATCATCACTGATGAGTTCGTGTGATGATAGGATTTATTCTAGAGTTCTGTATTTTAGCAGTGGCAACCTGTCGTGGTCACCACGGCGGGGTACTCAGGTGTTCTCATCGGAGGAGTCGTCGGAGGATGAGCTGGTGAGGAGGGTGGAGGCCATGGTGAGCTGCCGGATGAAGGGCTCCCGGGGCAGGCTCTGCTGGCCCAGAGGGAGCCTCCTCACGCCCATCCGCTCGCTCTCTGGCAGTGATTTGCAACATTTTTCCTCTGTGATGGCGTCGCGGGACAGCGATCTGGAATAGAGAAGTTTCCTGGATAAAAAAATATTGGTTATATTGATATTTGAAAGGTGAAACTGATTTATTATTTGATACATGACGTTCTCGAACAAAAAGTGTAAGCTGATGTTTCAAATGGGTAAAGTACAGTAGGTCTACCCTGGTATTTATTATTATTGAGACATTAATACATAAATAAACGTACTTAATACGTTTATTGTGAAAACATTAATTTTCACATAAATTAACATATCTACTTACGTACTGTCAGAAACGTGACTTGACCAGTTATTTCATGGTTTTATTTGCATTTTCTTTTTACATAGTCCTAAGCAGTGGGTAAGCCAAATCAAAATCTAAATTTAAACGCGATAACTATAAAAACATGAACCATATGTAACTATTTAATACGCAAATGTAAATTAAAGATATATTCGTGTAATTTTAAATTTTTAACATGTTCACCGATACCATAAAGCATTATGATGTGGTAAGTAATATATCGTTGTTCATTAAATTGTTGTAATATATTGTTGCTTTGACTGGCTCGATGGCGCATTCGGTAGTGACCCTGCCCCATGCGCCAAGTGTTGGTGAGTTCGATCCCAACCCAGGACGAACATTCGTGTGATGAATACTTGTGTTTGTTCTGTGTCTGGATGTCAATATCCAATATTTATATAAATATTTATATAAGTATTTAATTGTAATACAACTGTTGATTGTGATATCCGTAACACAAGTGCTTAAGCTAATTACGAGTACTCGGATTCAGATCAATGTAGGTATGTGATGAAGTCTGACATTTATATTTATTATTATTACTATACTAGTACCTATCTATCTGCATGAAAAATTGGTCTAGTGGTTTGTAGGTTAAACAGTGTATTACTCTTCCAATCTGTGGTACATACTATTCACATCATCACGTTTTCAATATGTAAGTACAATTGATATTTATCGATGACACGTGACGTATGCTATATGTAGGTACTTATTCTATTCTGTGATAGGAGCCATAATCGGGTTTTATCAAAACTGTATCGGAGATAAGAAATAGAATAAGCCCATCATGTAGAGGAAATGTTTCTAAAGAGGAGCACTTACCCAGTGAGTTCCAGCATAGATCCTCTTCTACACTGGCCTCTATGGGGCCCTTGCATGATGCTGGCGGGCCGGCTGGACGCGCCCAGCGGGTCCGAGTGGGCTACGTCTTCCATCAGCAGCACCGATGGCCCTCCCAAGCTCGTGCTTCTCTTCGACAGGAGACTAGGCCCCTGCCTAGGGGCCACCTCCCTCGAGTCGCCTTTAGAACTCTCTGCTCTCCCACCTTCCGAATCTGACGCGGCCGCCTCCCCACCTCCTTGCGTTGAACTAGAGCTCTCTCTTCTAAAGAGACCTATGATAGATTTTGGATGTTTTGGCTTCTCTATACCACCTAATGATGATGATGGAATGACAAGGGAGGGGAAAGAGAAAAACTCAAATCAGAAAATTTCGTCAACAGGTTTTTATATGGTGCAAATAGTATAAAAAAATTGGTTTATTATAATATATTAATTATACTTTACATATTATACAGGTTAAGCATATGGGTAATATTATTTTATTTGAAACTTTAGACTAAAATCGCATGCAATAATATTAAATATTTATCCTAGGTCAACATGCAAGATAAAACAATTGTTTAAAAAAAGGTAAATGATTGGCGTCACACTATGATTTTTTTGTATCTATGTATCATATCCGTAATATAAATGAAATATAATATATAAAAACTCTATATTGACAGACAAATTATAATCGACAGTGCATTTGTGATGATAAAGCAGTGAGCTTTGATTGAATGCAATAATTTTTTATTCACGTAGCATTCAGTAAAAGTCACCATAAGAACTACTGTTCACCCAGCCAAAACCTTTGGAACACATCATAATATAATATTTAAATAATTATTTCTCTGATGGTACCCTAGTACCTATCATAAAATAAAAATTAAGAAAAATATTTGCTGTATGTAGTTATCTGACAGATTTCCAGTCATTTAAATTTTATTGACATGAAAAATACAGTTAACATACTATTTGCTTTACTGTGTTCTATTTACAGGACCAAGAAAGCTCGCGAAGTTTAGTATCGGACACTAACTTTAAGTTGCTGAACCAATAAAGTAAGTAAATAGGTATTTCAGTAGATACTAAGAGCTCTCGATAGATACATAGCTATTAAAAAAACATTTTAGAATTATCTAATTCAGAAGCTTAAAATTACCATTATTTTAAACTTTAATTTAGTACTTTTTTAAATTTATTTTGACTTCTGATCTGGTACACCTACCCCATCCAACCAGTTAAGTGATTAATTTAATAAAAAACCCTATTCATCTCAAAAGGCACATTTCAATAAAATCTCAAATTAATGCTCCGTTAAAACTAGGCAATATGTATTGTTTATTTTCAAATTATCATATGAGACTTATGTCAACATTCTTATTAGTTTTAAGAAAATTATTAAATAACATACCTAGGAAAGTAGCGGAGGGCGAACTATACGCCAGATACTCCTTGTTGGAGGCCCAGGAGGGAAACTCGGATTGCTTGAGGGCGCCCGAGCCCTCTGCCTCCTCCCGTTTCCATGGCAACATGGTCTCCGTCGCGGTTGGGGTGGCGACGCGAGCTTGCTCTGCCACCGTCATATATGTGTCTAGAAACATAAATTCAATGTTCCTTCAAATTGAAAATTACCTTAACAGATAACGATAGAAACAAATTTCTAAAGTTCCTTTTGTAATTAATATACGATTACATTTAGGTACTTATAAAATATAAAAAATTTAAAGAACCAGTGATTATGCTTTATTTTATTTCAGTATCAATATTTAAACATCAAATACGTGGAGTGTTTTTGTTTTCGCGATTGCCAATTTATTTAATCATGGTTGTTCATACAAACTGTACATCGAACAATTTTGTGAATTCGGTAAGGTTTTCGGTATTAAGGATGAACGAACGAAACATGGTGAACGGATAGACATACTTAAATACGTTTATAAACATCCATGACTCGAGTAAAAATATCCATGTTCATCACACGAAATATTTGCCCCTAGCGGGATTCGAACCCGCGACCCTTGGTTTCGTGGCCAGGGTCTCTGACCACTCGACCAACGGGCCAAAATCTATGAGATAATAGTTTCTAAGTATCAATATAACAATTACCATTATCATCCGACATTCTTCTTTCATCTTCTTCGAGGATATCCTCGTTAGGAACTAAAAAAAACAAAAATACATTAATACAAACAACATTACAACGTAGGTAGATATTTTCTTTGTCTAAATTTACTTATCTAGTAAATCTATCAATCAACCCTTTTCTAAATTATTTTCTAATTTTGTAATTAGTAGATTACTATTCGAACATGACTAAATTTATTGTATAATTTCTATTGGAAAATGATAAATGATTAGTGGACAGTTGATTTTCATGCCACGGTACAAACATTTTTTGGTGACTGTTGGTTAAAATGAAGTAAGTAATAATTAATTACATATAGGTAATATATGAAAATAATAGGTAGATATCTGCGAAACTATATTTGAATGTAAAACAATACCTACTTTCAATCTAATTGATTAATGCAGCTCTTTGCAATATAGATGTTTGCAATTTTAAATAGTCTACTATATTCAGAGCATAGAGTAGTATTAGAATGATAACAAATTAAAATATTACCTAATTTTAAAGTATCATGCATGCAATATTCACACAAAAGATAAACAATAATTAAATAGATATGTACATACATACTACAAATATGTGTTTACTGCTACATATTATATAACAACAATTGCTCTTATGTTTGACATGGCAATATGTGACAATTTGTATATAGAGATGTTTTGTCAAGGGATCCATATAAAAAGTGTCGGTTTTATTTAGTATATAGTCAATAATTTTCAAATATGGCATCATATTTATTTAGTTATATCTAATATTTCGTAGAGACAAAGCTTTCACTCCTATTTTAGAAGACTTAGTTACCGAGCAATTGCGGTTATCAATATCTAAATAAATCATAACTAGCATGTAAATTATTAAATATGACAATAAATACATATATCTACATAGATAAGGATAGTATGTGTTTAATAGTAACATGCAATTTTATTTTATCAATGTTTTGTTTAAAAGCGCCTGATGAAATTGTGACGTTTATCAGGCCGCAATGCTTGACTTGAATATAAAATATGCGTGCTCTCGTTTAAATATACATTTAATGCTATAATTTGGCATGACACTCATTGTTATATAACATAATCCGAGATCAATATTTTGATAATACGCGTTATACAGTCAATTAACTAGATTTCATTTACTCGTATCAATGAATCAATCTTTGGTGTAGTTTCACAGAATTTGCGTAAACACTTTTAAAATTATGTACCTATATAAATACATTAGCAATTGAATAATATTAAATTTATCTAGAAAATAAATAGAAAATATCATACCATATTAATGTAGACGAGTACGTTTTCGATAGAAGATATCTAACTAAAACTATCTAAATACCTACAGCCTTAAGGTACTTTTAAAATTATTAATTTATTAAATCTAAGTTCAGTTCTAAGGTTACAAACATTAAGATATAAATCAAATTACAGCTTTCTAAACATATTTGGGATTCTACTTTACAATAACTATAAACTCTACTAAACAAATTAGCAAGTGTTTTGTGAGGGTGTGTAGTTAATTAATTTATAATAAACTTAGTAAAACAATATACTTAATCATCAAAAGTAAACAATTTTGTCTTAAAAACCAATGCACACAATATTATTATAACAAGGAGTGTCTTTATAAGTGCACACGGCTAACAAAGGATCTCTAGAAAATTAAATACATAATGACAGGATGTCTAGCTAGAAATGAATAGCTGAAAAGCCTCCATTAATTAGCTAATAGTCTTTATAATTAGCTTATATGTCAAGACAATCAAATGAAAATTTATGAAAATGTTTATCATTTGTAAAATATTTCCATTAAGTATGCAAGATTCTAGACTTGGCTGATACATTTTTCTTAGATCAGCAAAGATTTGGACAGTTCTGTATCTAATACTGAGACTGTTCGAATATAAATACTAAATCTTGCTTAAATATTACTGTAAATAACATTTAATAACTGTCAGGTTTCTTGGCGGTGTCTTTTTAGTAGAAGCAACTTTGGGAACCGGTGGTATGTAATATTACTTTTAATTGATATATTTTTTCGAAGCCCGTATAAATTGAAATAATTCCATTTAATTTTCAAAAAGAGGAATGTTATTATTATATGTACATAATATGTATTTATTCAACATAAAACCCGAATCGGTTGCCGTGTGCACTTCAGCAATTCCTTCACCAGACGCATATAGGCCATGACTGTTTACTGTTAGTTGTCATAAACACATACCAAAGTTATACGTGGATCTGTCCCTTCTCCACGGTAAGGATTTCTCAACAGCTGTCGGCAGTATCTCTTCTGGCGTTTTAGCATATTGCTTAACGATCCTCGCTTTCAATGGATTGAATCCCGGTAGATTAGCCAACTGGTTTAAAAGCGAACTACTATTCTCTTTATGCGAGGATGTCGGACTGATTTCTCTATATCCAGCTTTAATCGTCAGTTGTCGAGATTAATTGCGGTGCCACATGAAGTTTGCCAGAAGGGAAGAAAACGATCAAACAGACGTTACACAAGCAAAAATGAGCAGAGGGTTAGTCACAGGAGTTACAGGAGTCTCGAGGATGTAGCTTGAACGGTACATGTGGCAGGAGACAGATTATCCAAAACTGGCCTCTACATGGAGAACTGCTTAACTCAAATATCTGCATACTTAAATTCAATGAATAGATAGCTAGCTGGTGTTTAGGAATTTTAGATTAAATCTTCTTAAAGAAATAACTATAAAAAATCTACAGTGTTCATATTAGTAAGGATTCTAAACAGTTATTTACAAAAGGTGTAAATACAAAAAAATAAATAACTTCATTGGAGTAATTAATAATTAATTAGAAGGGTTGAAAATGCAGTCTCAAGTTAATGCATTGATGTTAAACAGTTCTGCAGGCATCGTACGTAAGCAAAATTAACTTTGTTAAAAGAAATCATAGAAGAGGGAGTTAAAGAGTTCCACATTTAGAAGATAAATGGTCATGCCACCACATTTACGTCATTCCCACAGAAGGTAGCCATCTCATCGGGTCGCCAGGGCCCAGCAAATTAACATGTTAGTAATTAATAATTTAGTAACAATCAAGAAAGAATAACCCAATTCGATTTCTTTTTGTTAAATCAAAGTACTGGGGTGCAAAATTAAGTGAGAAATACAATTGTATACAACATACAGTGTCGTTTGGATTTGAATCTTGGGTAACTTTTATTGTTATAGTGAAATTGATAATTGTATTTATAATTATAATAATTATATTTATTCTATTCCATCGCAATCTATCTTCACTGTTTTCCATAATATGTTGATGTTCAATGATGAATTATTTTTTTAGACCTAACACGGTAAATGTTTTATAAAATTACGTACCTATGTGATAAAAGTAACAATTTTACTAAAAGATTATAAAACTATAATTAACGATCAGATAAAATTCATGAAAATTGAATCTCTATTTTTATTTCGTTCATTAATACAATATGACAGGAAAGTTAGTACAAAGGGATTACACAGAGTATGTAAGTATATGCTTAAAAATAACCTGAAAAATTTGCTTTAAGATAAACTGCTTTTTAATAAATATCTGTAGGGATCTTCTTCACAATAAATATCATATTTGTTTTTGCTATTATGTCTTTCCATATATCTACCAAAAAAAAGTTCTCATTGAAAACTTCTTGCTCGAAATTCACTTCAATCTAGCAGAGGATCCCTAGCATATAAGTTCAGCACAAAAACAGTGCTTTAGATTTCGGGTTCTGGTGTCGCTCTTTAGTAATTATAGTAGTAATATTCAAATCCAAACGACTCGTCTCACACAGGGTGTCCATGCAAAATACCTACGCGGGGATTTGGCAGTGAATGTTATACCGCCGTCGTCGCCTTCCCGACGAGGCTCCCGTTCGTCACAATCCTCTTGGAGCACTTCGTCGATGTAGTCTGCAACACCGTCCGTGTGGTTACCCTTACCGTCTCCTCAAGGATCTACTTCATTGTGGTACGAGCACTAGAACTATACTACTTCACATAACATGGACATGTTTGTGGTGTGGGATCATTTTGTGTGCAGGGTCACGGTTCATTTTTGTAATGGATTGGATCGTATCTATTATAATTTATTTTCTACTGATAGGGTTGCAAATTAAGCAGCCGATAATATTTTCATCTGAAAAAATTTGGGATTTTCTTGTTGTATCAGTGTATCTTAAATATCTATTGTTTTCCATTTTAAATAACGTTAAATCTGGTACGTTATATATGTTAATCTTGAGATGCAAGTGTTGGCTTTGCATGAGATGCTAATAAGTCATTTTTGTACGAACAAAAAGTGACTATACTCCACTGCTATTTATCTTAATTACAAAAATAATGAGTAAAGATGGAAGGTACGTCGCTGATATAGAAAGAAGAGTGAATGCAGGGAATAGGGTGAATGGAGCGTTAGGAAAACTTCTAGGCAGTAAAGTCTTAAGCCAGAAGGCCCAGCTTGCTATACACAATGCGGTGCAGATTCCTACGCCAACATATGGAAGCGAGAGTTGGGTATGGCAGGATAAGTAGAATAAACGCGGTCGAGATACGTGCGCTGCGGAAGATCTGCGGTGTATCGCTCACAGACTGCGTTCGGAATGATGATGTAAGAAAGAGAGTCAGTCTGAAAGACAGCGTCAGAGTCAAGGTAAGAAGAGGCATGCTCCGGGTATTCGGACATGTGGAAAGAACGGATGACAAAAGATTGACTAAACAAATATACAATGCGAAAGTGGAAGGATGTAGGAGCCGCGAAAGGCCCAGGCTCACCTACCACGACCAAATTGGTCGGTCCGTAGAGCTTGTATGAAAAGGATCATGAATGAAGAGGCGAGTGAGGAGTGTAAGGATCGTGCCATATGGCGTTCGGTTCTTACTGCCTACCCCGCTAGGGAAGTGGCGTGAAATTAGTAGTTCGTTAGTTAGTTAGTTACAAAAGTACGTAATACGACTATTGTGAATTGTGACATTTTAAGCGTTCGTGAAATTGAACAGTGATCCTTAACGACAATTTTAACATGCTCTACAAAACAAAACACTGTGTTTTTGTGAGAATTTAGACTCGGAGTTTTTTTTATCCAATCGATGCAACTAGTGCACAAAGAAGCGTTTGTGCCTGCAAATTAAAATGACAATGACTCACGTACGTAATACAAAACAAAAACTGAAAAGTAAATAAATACTTGGACCCACACGTGCATGCGATCGACACTCGTGATAGTAATAAAGAATAGTTAAGTACCTAATCTATAATACTTTATTTTACCGTGCGTGAACTGTTTGGCCGAACCGTTTTGCTGGAATTCTGGGAAGGTGACATGATTTTTGCCATCCTGTAACAATAGGAAATATAATTTAGACTCAGGGATTTAAGAAACATCTTCTGAAGGTGTAGCCCACGTAGAGATAAATGCATACAATGAGACATTCAACGTACTTAAGTATGTATGAAATGTGGTTTCTCCGCTATCCCAGTTTATTTATTTATGACATATTATCTTCAGTTAAGAAATTCGTTCATATCTTAGGTTTTTTTTTAAATATAGGCTCTTTGAGCAGCATTCCAATAGTGCAAGAATATTTGAAACCGGTTTAAAGTAGTTATGGAGTTTAATTGTTACAAACATGCACTTAATTCCTCTTTATAATACGAGTATTATATAGATGTAGAAGAGAGCAATGCGTAAAATGCGTTACACATCGTTACACCGATCAGACAACTTCGCAGAACGAGAACTTGAGACCTTCGCACTTAAAGGCTCCTCTTTCCCTAAAATACGAAGCTGTAAAGCTGTGAAGAAGTATTCTTCTTTAGTTTCCTCTGCGTCCTCTGCTAGACGAGTTCTTATTTAGTATGTTTCTTTATCTGTTAGATGGTGGAACCAACCTGCTTCCCACGTTTACTGCGCTTATGGTGGTGCTTCCTGTCACCGACGCGCCGGCGGATGTTCATGTGCGTCTTGTAGTTGACCTGCTGAATGCCCAGGTCGCGGTCGTTCACCGCGTGCCGGCTGTAGCTCAGCCGCCGGTGCTGCAACAGCTCAACGCATTTCAGACACATTGACACATTCAGACAGTTAAGGTTTTTAAAGCTTTTTCTTACCAAGCAAGATACGACAGGGAACAATTTTGAACAGTAGCGAACTAACTGAACGGTGGAAGGGACGGCCGTTACAAGACTCTGGTGGTGGGGGGCCTCCAGACCTCAACTGAATAGCATCCCCTCGGAAATTTCTAGGACAGGCTCGTACCCATGGCCTGGGGCCTCTTATAGCGTTGTCGCCCCGGGTCTCTGTTAGACTTGATTCGCCACTCATTTTGAACCTTATCTATTCCACTGGTTGTTTTCAACAAAAGTTACAGGAGGTAACCTCCTTGACCCGTTTTAATTGACCATTGATTTTACCCTCAACTATTATAGACCAGCAGCCTTAAGATATTATGAATCAAAATAAAAATTTGTTTGTTTTTGTTTTTGTAGACAAAGTAGCCGGGTACTTGTAGTAAATATAATAAAATGCCACATAATTAAAAAGTAATACAAATAACTCTTTGTAAAATTGCGACGACGAGAAGGAATTGGTAACAGATAAAAACATACACGCAAACATTATTGAATCAAAGATTATTATACACTTACACGTCTAAAAGGTTTGCAGAGTTCCTCGGCTAATAAGTGGTGTATTTTGGCATCAGTCAAATCCTTTTTCGATGGATTGTATTCCAATTCTTGCATGTCAATGTTCCATGTTGAAGAATCTAGTTGACTGAAGCTTGGACTAAAAAAATAAATATATAAAGGATTAAGATGATGATTGATATGTATTTGAAAATTACTTGGTTTAAGGTTAATTGAATAAAGAAACGTATCATACCTTCCATTGAAATTGGCATTAGTATAATTTTTAAATATGGCTGACATTGATTCAGCACCAGATATGTTACCAATGGTTGAAGCATTTCTTTGCATATATTCTATAGCATCTTTCATAGCTAATTTTGAATAAGTCTCCAAAATCTTCGGCTCAGCACCCTATAAATAAAAATGTTTACAATAACGTTATTCAGAAGGAGTACTTCAAGAAAGTGCTTCATGATTCTTACCTGATAGTTTCTTAGCAAAAACGGTCTTATAAACCGATTATCGAATCTCTTGAATTTATCCCTCATATGATGATTACCGTGTTTACCTAAAATATCCTCTATACCTGCCATTAAATGGTCCATAAACTGAAAAAGCAAATGCTGTTAGTAAAGAAACACAAATGCTTGTGAACCTAACATTGTATGAGGCGTCATTGTGAGATTAAACAGAAAACAGACCCGTTGACAGCCCGTTGGTTGAGTGGTCAGAGACTGGTGCTGGTTTAAATCTAGATTATCTCACCATTTTCAAAAATCCTAGTAAGTACAGGTTTTTAACAAACACCAACTAGGAGGTAAGGTGAACTTAAGGTTTTATTTCTGGTTCTCTTGTATATTTAATGCTTACGAGGTTTAATTGTAAGGTTCCCAGCCAAAGCAGATCTTGGCTAAAACGGGGACATAATGCTTTAAAGACATTTACCCGTTCGTGAATCCTCTCATTCATAGTAGGTTTCCTCTTTTCCGCCGTCTTTACGTTCAATATCTTTACCAAGGGCTTTATCGTGATGCCCTGGATGAATACTGTGAAGTATATCACCGCTATGGTGGTCGTCACAAACATGGGCTGCAGTTTCACCACCTCGGGGTCTATTAATAGCACCAATGCGAAGGCGACTGCGCCTCGAAGACCTGGAAACAATAGTGAAAATAGATCTGTAATTACCAATATATATAGCAAAAGTGGACGAAGCCTTCATTTAATGAAATTTAATAATTCCTGCGTGGAATGAAAGGTTATATAGAAAAATATAATATTTTGAAAGAAAAGCTAATTGTGTGAATTTGAGTATGTTTTAAATAACTTTACTTATATACTAGTATGTATGTATTACAAAAACTTACCTCCATAAGACATAACAAATTTTTCGACCCTATTTAGTTTGTGCAAACGGAACTTATTAGCTACTGCACTAAATATGTACACTCCTGAAACGAAGGAAATAAATGTTGTTATATATCTGCATTAAAACTCTGTAATAAAAAATAACTACCCAGAATAGGACCATAGTAGAACGAAATTTAATTCTAAGTGAATCATAGGCATCCCATAAATTTTTAGGTATTTATGCCATCTATACATGTAAGGCATGTTTTTCATTCGTGCAGTCAAAAATAAACATTAAAATACAACACAACTCACCTATTATCCGAAATATTGAGCAGAAGACGATAGTCAACAAGACAAACCAAGTGTTCCAATCGTGGTTGTTATTGACGGTGGCAACGCCCAGGAACATGAAGATGATGGTCTCCGACGAGGAGGAGAGCATCTTCATGGTGTATTTGATGGTGGTGTGCGACTTGTGCGATATGTTCGCTTCCACATAGTTCTTCATTGTTATACCGCAGAAGGTTATACTGGAACGAATTTTCTTGATTAAAATAACAAATAATCGATTAACGTATCAAATGTTCGTTATTACCAGTACCAGTCAGTCGCCAGTACAATATTTAAGAAAATCGATAAAAATACCTTTGTAAAGAACACGGTTAATTTTAAACTTTTTTCATAGCTATAACAGCAAAACACTGTTTTGTTTAATGTGGACAGGGTGGAAGCTTTGTAAGAAATGAAAATTGGGCATCAAATCTCCAATAATATAATTTTCCTACAGGCATACATCAACCTATTTCCATACAGAGCTTACATAAAGGAAAAATGTCTAAAAAACATGTAGGCATTAGACTAATATCCTTTATGTGAGCCTGTTGTACCCAAATAAAAATTACATAAAACGATAAATGAAGCCGCTTAGAGAATAAGTAGAAGAAAGAACCATTATTTCAAATTTAACTCCCCACGGAAAGTTTTAGAAACAGTCCCGACTAATGGCAAAACAGGCCATAAAGATTGTGTCAAGCCATTACTTTACTTAAGTGAAGCCGTAAGGAAACTCTAAAGTGTGCTTCGAACAATAATGTTCAAGCGTAAATTCTACAATCGCTTGTTTTCTGCGAACCATGTGAAATTGGCCCAACAGTACCTATGTAGCGAATAAACTGAATTCGCATCCTGTCCTCTTTGCCTGTCCATTTCCTGTGTGGGACAATTTTAAAAGGGGCTCCGCTCGAAAAACTGGATTGTTTGCCGAGTTCAAAGAGAACGCTATGTAATAAAGGAAAGGGTACGAAATTGATGTACCCAAATAGGAGATGAGACACGAAAACTTTAATAATTTCAGATAGAGAGGTCGACCCAATTGTATTATTCGTTCGGATTGCGTATATGTTTCAAAATAATGTTTTAGTAGGCAGTCTGAAACTGGTGATATGATGTATTTTATACTCTAAAAAGAGGATCTATTATTTTGCGTTTTTTATGAAAATAAGAAATATAGTATATGGGTAATGGAAGAGCTGGCATTATTTAATACTTACATATGATAAATCTAAAACTTATAAACCAATTGTGATGTATACTGCAGAAATATTTCCGCATCGAAAATACTTGGTATTTTCACTTCAAATTAATTTAACCCGGGTTAGAAACAAAGATGTCCAGTATAGAGAGGCTATTCATGACTAGAGCAGAATGATGATGAATGAATGAGTATTGCACTTTTGCCATTCGCAATTTCAAGGAATTCAAAAAACCTTTGGCTATATAGCTACTTATATTAACAACTATGTATTACCTACATGTATTTCATAAATCCAATCCAAGTGGCCCTAACGATAACTATAACTAATACCTTAAGTAATCGTGACTTGAATGAGAGAAAATGAACTAATTGGAAAATAATAAAACATAAGTATTATATACCTACTTGGTATATCCATAGTAATCATTATTTTCGCTTAGTTCACGTCAAAAAGAGCTAGGTACACGGATTGACATATTTTTTGTCCAGTGATATTTAGTTGGGACGCTGGCGGGTGACATAAGCCTCTTTTTACCCTAAAAATAAAAGTTTTTCGAGCGGCGCGCAATTCCGTGACAGGCCAAAATCCACGCAAATTGGAATTTCATAAACTTGTAACGATTTTTGCGTAAAAAAATACGCATTGTGTTCATCAACAGATGAAAAATTTATGAAATTTTATGCGTTGGTCTTTCTTTTAAAATATAGGGGCTTGCATTCTCGACTTTGCATTGTGATATGGTCAAGCATATTCATCAAACAAACAAAAACAAATGGTGTTAAATGGGTCTTTTTTACACGTTGTTAAAAGAGAGAATACTTATTTCTTTCATTTATCAATTCGTGAGGCTAATGTTTCTTTCTTTCTTCTTACTACACAATCGTTTAAAAAAATGTAATTTATTACCAAGCAGAGATTTAAAGGTACTTACGCAAGAATACCACTCATATGGAACATCTCGGCGTTCAGATACGCCAAGTACGCCATCACGAATATGAAGATGGGTTCAATGACCCGCACTTCATTCGTGAAGCGGGTCACCAGCCCTGTGGCGAAGCCCCACACCACCCCGATGCAGGTCCCGCCGACCGCTACCACCAGGAACGACGCCAACCCCGCCAAGAAGTCTGTGTACATCAACTTTGATGGACCCATCTCTCTGTTGACAATAAGCAAGCTAATTAATTGGGGAAAGCAAAGTAATTCGACATTAGCACATGTCCCGATCTTAGTCGGGAACCGCTAAGATCAAGATTTTGAATTTTGTGAGTTAGTTTATAACAGTGTTTTTAAATCTATGGGTCGCAACCCCCGAGAGGGTCGGAAAGGCTCACGTGGGGGTCCGGTCGCCGGCGAAAGGAGAAATAACACTTTTTATCTGGGTTGGGCCAGAAAACCCTCCCCAAGGAGGTCGCGAAAGTTTTTCAAAAAGCACTGGTTTTAAAGGTTAAAGTTAAGTTAAGGTCTGGTATACCCGGTATACCTAAGTACATAATATCGTACCTCATATAATTTATGTACCTATACTGAAATAAGAATAACACCTGACAAAAAACTATCGCTACTATTATTCGTTATATTACAATATATATCCCAGACTCATTAGTCTAATATCATTATATTACGTGTGATCAATGATCATTAAGTATTTGGCATTTATTTTGGTTTTGATTACAGGTTGCGTGTTATTTTGCAATGCTACGGCACGCTACGTTCACCTAATATAAATCAGCTCAATATTTTTTTCCCAATCCTGGGAAAGACTTGGCACACTTGGCAATGGTTTATTTTATTTTATATGTCAACTGTTGATGAGAATGTATTTTAAAAGGTACACTACTGTAATTGTACCTTTAAACTAATAAAAACATATTAAGACTGTTCATAAAAATCCGTACTCACGTGTAAGCCTCAAACATATGATACAAGACCACAGTGACGGCGTCATTCAGAAGCGACTCCCCAAATACGACTATATACAGTATCTCGTCCACGTGGATCTCCTCGAAGACCGCGAGAACGGCGACAGGATCCACGGCGGAAATCAGAGCGCCAAACAGGAGCATGTCCAGGAACGGCGTATTGCACCCGAACATGCCCGCTTGGCCGCAAGCCCATAACGATGCACCTAGAACAGAAATAGTGTATAATATATGTATGCATATACAAGCAAAGGTAATCTCTCATTAGAACTCTGCTCCTGCGCAAGTGTGGATGTGTATCTATTGGTAATGAATTTTCAACAGGAAAAGACTATATTCAATGCTTTTGCAGAATTAACAAATACAGTACCTATGTGCGAAAAGAAATAAACATATATTAACAGAACTAAGACTTACCAATAGTCAAAGTATTGAAAACAGTCCCAACAACAGCAAACAACAAAATAGTTCCTAAATGATCGAAGAACAGTCGGTTCGGCATGAAGTACCCAGCATCCAGGATGATGGGAGGCAGCATGTACAAGAAGAAGGTGTCAGGAGTCAGAGGCTGCACGTGCACGCTATGGGTGCTCAGCAGCAGAGCTCCGATCAACACTCCCACGAAGATCAGCAGACAAGACTCCGGGAATATCTTAGAGAGCTTTGGCGTCATGTGGAAACCTGCAAAAACGCGACGAGAGTCTTCAAAAAGTAAAAAGTATTAAGAAGGAATAAAAACAAAAAAACAGTAGAAGGTTGGTACTGCAAGGGTTGTAACATGTAAATATTTACATAGATACATGTCACAGTAGAATTAATGTAGTTAGATTAAAGCAGAAGGGAAAAGAAACACACTTGTTGTAGTGAAAAAAGATGCTAGGTACGACAAAAATATATATATATATATGTAAAAAGCATTTAACTACCTCAATTTAAGTATATAAAGCGTAATAGTTATATCATTTTGACCAAACATGCTACGTAACTTTAAAATCGTCAACATCAGTTGACGTATATTTATTTAGTTGATAAACCTAAAAGGTATGAATAAAATCTTCTTGAATCCAAATATCACCGTCAAAAACGTTGACACTGACGTGGACAGTGATTTATCAATGTCATTCAACACGTTCAAAACGAACATAAAAATGGTAAAACCTTGGAAAATTGTGCAAGTATTTCGTGTAACTTGATGCAAATGTTCGACGTTTGATTTGTCCTTGATTATAGTTGTTATATAATGTAATGGACTAGAAAAGAACTGAGTGTTATTTTGTTAGCATTTAATAAAAATCTTTGAGTAATAAGTAAAGCTTTTATGAAAAGCTGGGTATAATGCATGTTTCGCGAGAAAACTTAATACGTGCGAAATCGTATACAAGTATTTACGACCTATTTGGACCGACACCTTTTAATAATATCCTATATAGAAATATGAAAAAATACAACAGGGAATTTTTTATAGATAATACAAATTGTGAATCTGCGCCTGGAGAAAATTTGCAATCTAACTCAATAGCTCTGAATTCTACTCAATACATAACTAGTGAAAGGTATCATCTTTTGAATAAGGACTTTAGCCATAGATCAATAGCTCGGTCAACAAGCACAATATTTTATGATCTTGATGATGTTGCCAAAAGGCACTCGTTTCATTGTATTAATGACATCAGTGCATCAAATGTAAACTTATTGAAAGTAATGAAAATACCTTTAAATACAAATGGATTCAATGGAAAATCCGATGCGATTGTTCAAGAATGTGCAACACAGATACAAGCAAAGCTCTTGCCTCGCGACAGTATTGAAATCAATTCAAGAAAAATAAAGAAAACATTTCCAGATGACTCATTCCTTTCTTCAGAAATATTTCTGCGTGATGGGCCATTGTATGATGAGAACAAAAAACAATATTTTGACCGAGAAGCAACTGATAGACAGCAAAAATTTTGGTCATTTGCTAAATATCGCACAGAATATACGAATCCTATACCTGAAGAAAAGAAACGAAGAAAAAAGGATCGTGGTAAAAGAACTGAAGATCCCTGCCCCTGTCAGTTATTTTCATATGCATGTCCTTGTACAGATAAAAAATCTCTGACTGAACTAGCAAAAAATAGCAAGTCTTTAACTGTTGCAGATCAAATTACCAGTACAATGATGTTTCCGGGAGATGATAGAAAGGATACAAAATTGAATAAATCTAAGAAACCTAAAAGCCCACCGGTCAAAGAGGACAAACTGTTAAGTACTGATTACGTGGAAGAAATAGAAAAATATCAAGTGATACCGACCAAAGCAGAAGCGCTTGTAAATGTTCCTGTAAAACATGATATGCCTACATTAACTGATATTATTCAAATGGATAATACCAGCAATAGAAGTAAAGGAAAACAAGTAAAGAAGCGTCGCAAAATAACTTGTCCTAAGTGTAGAGAAAACGTTGACGTTGTATTGAGTACTACAGATGAAGAAGAAAGTATGAAGTATGTTAACTCTTCTGTTTACCATTTCAGAGAGAATACTTCGAAAACAGGTCATAAATCTCCCAAAACTAATAAGCACAAAACTGTTATAGCAGAAGATAATTGCGGCCATGAACCTCAATGCGAGTTAGTGCCTGTTTGTCAAATACTTCCCACTGATAATGTATATTTAACTCATAAATGTATCAGGCAACAACCCACTCAGAAGACGACACCTAAAATCATCAGAATAACAAAAGCGTGTCGTCACCACCCTCCCTGCACTGTTGTTCCATCGTGTCAAAGAGCAAATGTGCTTAAAAATAACTGCGAATATGTTCCGCCGTGTTTACATCGTCCCCGTTGTGTTAATCTCCCCTTGTGTGTGCCATTGAAAAATCTACATTATGAGGAACCCGTTAAAAATGCTGATGAAGAATCCGTAACCTGTCCTCACACGCCCAAATGCAAATATATTCCGGAATGTCAATACGAACAACTAGAGAGTAATTTGGAAAACCGCCTTCACTTAGTTTCTCAAGTACAAAACGCCTGCGAAGTAATGAGTGAATTCCAGCATTCTCAGTATGCGAATTCTAAAGTACCTGTTGTTCAAAATGCAGTTCCAGCAAGTCAAACTGTCCCACCAATGTCATGTAAGTGCTGTAAATCAAATAAGTCGTGTCAATATGATTGTCCTGACTGTAAATGCGGCCCAATCAATACTGCTATCATAAATAATGACAGTAACGATGCTGTTATATTCATAAGAGACGTTGGCTGCCAGTTCCGACATAAGCGGTGCCCCCACAAGGATTCTGATCAATCGAAAGTATCCAGCGGATCATTTGACTTGGTCGATGTCAAAATGGGAAACTACTACACCAACGTGCATACGTTAAGATACGAAGATAAATATACAACTCCTATGGATGAAGAGGACCTGTCTGATTCGAGCGTTTCTATTACTTCATTAGAGATTGATTCGCATTGTCCCACACACGGTGAAAGGGCGTCTAGAAAGCGCAGTGAACGAGTCACAGGTTTTATTCCGAAGCAGAATACATCTCCATACATAGCGTACACACATAGGTCCCAAGTGATACCCTCACAAATGTATTCGGGAAACAATGAATTAAGCGATGTGCGAGCTCTGGGTCACGGATATGCCTACAGTACTTTTCCAGCGAAATCCCATCGGAATTTTATGAGAGGTAAATACAAAAAAATGTTTGCCGTTAAAAGGCGGCGAAAATCAAAAGCGAGCAATCATGGTATCAGCAGTCATTCCCGAAAGCATGTCTATGCGCAAGATTTCGGCTAAATATTTTTGGAGATCATGTATCGTAATAATATATGTATGTTTATTATTACGTGTGCATTGTCCGAAAGGAAATCAATTAATATTTTTGTACATTATTTCAAATTTTCCAAATATATTTGATTTGTTGATGCAAATATTTTCTTTCCTATTCATTTTGAGTCATGAAAATATTCAGCTAAGCCAAAATAATATAATATTATTAACTTAACTTTACTTCAAAATAACATTTATGCCCTACAAATTCAAACCCTTCTCAACATTAAATATATACTAGAATAACTTAAGTATTCATATTTTATTGGTTATTATATCATTATTCTAGAAGCGATGAGAAAAGCTTTTTTTAAGCCAGTAGAGACATCCCACGTCTATACAAGAATAGTCTTTTATTTTTATATTATCACTATCATTTCATCCAAATAAGATCAACTGCAACTAAATTCGTTATCAATAAAAAATTTTGTTCTAATCCAAATGTAGTGGTAAACCTATTATTTTTACAAACAACTTTAAACTCAAGTGGGACCAATTGTTTGTCATATTCCTTCTCATATCATATGCACGTGACGAACCTTAGTAAGTATTTACCAACGGCTGCCTTTATTTGTAACTTTATTTACGCGGGAAATAGCCGAGATGAACACTTTGTGCCACTGTGAGCCACTTGCCCTAGTTCGTCGGGATAAGGAAAAAGCAGCAATTCGGGAAATATTGGAGCCACTCCTCTGAAAATATTTGCATATCTGGAACGTTCCGGCTAGAGATATAACAAGTAAATAGTCTAACTCAAAAAAATGCTCACAGTGACCTCACAATAATTTAACAAAGCTAGTCAACCTAGAATTTATTCTCCAGAAAAAAATGTGTGATACATTGCTCTTACATTGAAATTATCCGTACTCGTATGACGTCTATAGAATTTTTACATTGCACCTATTTTATGCCTCACTTAAATGTGGCTTTCTTTATACAGGATTTGCTAACTGTATTCCTTGCCTAGCATGTTGTGAAAAGACGAATTTCTGTTTTTTTTCTACTTTTCCACAATTTTTTCTAAGCAAAATTCTATCTAAGCCAACTAAAGTAGATTTTTAGCTAAATGTGGTTTTAAAATATATTGTTTCTTTGACTTTGTATATTCTTTTGCAAATTGCGGGCGTGAAGTTAGATAATCCTGTGTCTTTTTTCCATTGAAGTAAAGCTTATTATGATTTTCAGTACCTACTTATTTACAAAGCAGACAGTAGGTACTTTTCTTTTTTCTCAATAAATTAATGAACTTGTTAGTTGGAATAATTCATCTAATAATACTAAGACTGTAACAAATGGAAAAGTTAGCGTTTGTTAAGTATTACAGTCAAGGCAATTTTGCAATGTACCTACCTACATACATTTTAAATTTTGTACAAATAGAATTAGATAAAACTTTTACATATTTAATAATTATGTATTATAAAAATATTCCTGTCATAATATATTGTAATTTTTTCTATCAAAATATATACGGTCGAATTGAGAACCTCCTCCTTTTTTGAAGTCGGTTTGAAAATTACGCCAATTCTTATATATGCAGGAAAGAGAAGCCACCCACGGAAAAAATAAGATGAATTGATGAATAGAATTTCGCTGTTATTAAGCGTTTATCAATAAGGAAGTTCTTCCGGTGCTTATCTGTTTTGTCATGATTTCTATTAATAACTAATGCCTCCCCCCACCTAAGTGAGATTCGGTTACACCCTAATTCACCCTCTTAGATATTTAATGAAATATGAATTATTTGTTACATAGTCTTCTTATTAATTATATATATATTATATTAAAGTAAAATTATGCGTCTATTCGCTATGTAGTACGCACAAGCGAATAGACGGCATGTTGTGATTTGGCACCTTTGCTGATATCTTGGATATATATAATCATGGTTCGGTAGGCGGAGTAGGGAAGCTCTGAAAAGCTCAGATTTTCACTTTTATGAATAAAACATATGCCTGTTTAAGCCGTATGATAGAATGTTTAACCAAAGAACATTAAATTAAATATCAGACTACATCACATACATTGATCTGACTCTGAGGTAAGTAGCTTAACCCCCCCACCCCATTATTTATAAATAAATAAGCTACATGAGGTTTACAATATCCCAAAATAACCTCAACGCCATACCATAAATCTTCACACAGGTATATAAGGATGAATCGCCGGGCTGTTGTGCCTCAAACGCTCCATAAGCGAACATTACAGACGCGATCTTTCTTCGCGAGGTGAGGGAGACAGTGAATAATTTTTCATGTCGGCGTTTACGGTCCATCAAGCTGTGCGCTCATCAATTATTAGATAGTGTGATGCCCAGGTGATGGGCGAGAACATTTGCGAACTTAAAGACCGTTTTATAAACAAAGGTATAAAGTTGTAAAGAAACAACATGAAAATAAAGAAACTATGTAAATTCGTTTCTGGAAGAAACAAGTCAAATTTTCTGTTGGTAAGATAAGAAGATATTGTGATTGATAAATAGCTATTTATATACATAAGGGTATACTGTATGTCGTAAAAGGCGACTTTATCGGGTTTTGGGTCGTTGTGTAGGCGACAAGCTAGCTAACTTGTCACTACTTTTTCAGAATTTTTCTTCTAACCCAGCCTAGTTTAATTTTTGGCTGAATGTGGTTAAAGGGGCCTGCTGCCCCTTTGACTCTGCTTACCCCTTCGGGGATTATGGACGTGATGTTATGTATGTATATGGGGTATACTTAATTACCAGTAAATATATCCAATATGAAGTCTTTCTTCCTTTTATATTGATCTAATTCCGAAGTATTAGGTAAGCGAATCAGAAACAGCTAAAGGAGATAGGTACCATAAAATACACGAACAGTAAATATATCAAGTGTATTGAAGTTAGAATAGATTTTGATCAAACTTTCCGATGAACTAATGAATAGGTAACTAGGCTATTGCCTGCGTACATAAATATATTGAATGTCTATGAACTTCATGTGAACAACGCGACGTCTCTTCTTGTTTAAATAAGTAGGTTAAATATCATGAATACGAATAGGTATAATACCAATAACAGTTTTTATGGGAATATAAACTATTCGAAAGATATAACGATTTTATATTTGACCTAATCAACGTACCATTTTGAAGCCGCCGTATCTCACATCTTACCCTTTTATCAAAGTTTTTTTACCCCTAACAAATTTGCAGGTAATTTTTCATGGCGGTTATGGTATAGGATAAATAATGGGAATATTGCGGGCGCTTTAATCTTCTCATCAATTATTATTATGGCGTCTCAGGTGATGCTACCGCGTGTTGCTCTAAAATGATGAAAGCATGCATTTAGTAGCACTCCACGTTGTTGCATATTATAACTGTTATAAAATTGCATTACATCTTATGCAACCTATCATAAGTTATATAATAGGTTGTACATTAAGTAAGTACAACGGGAGTTTTCTTTGTATGACATTATTTGCGCGTACTGTAAAATGTAGAAACCTACGGTGTCAGAACACGTTTTCGCAGATGTAACTATATATATATTTTATAGTGAAAAAAGAGACAGAGGCAATACTAAGTTTCTGATAAAGGTATAGGTTGTCATGACTTATTAATTACTTACATAAATTTATTAAATTGTATTTTTCCTACAACTTATAAATAACAATTTAACTTACAATAAGCACACATTAGTGTGCTTATACAACATTTTTATTTACAAATGTATTCAAAAGTTTGCTGTATGCTATCATTGTATTTGGCTAAGGCCTACATAACCTTTGTCCATGACTCATTTGCTTGAAGGACAAGACAGAAATGTTTTGGCAGAAGAGGCCCAGTCCATGTAACCTTTCATTTCATCCTTTTCTAATAGAAGTTGAGCAAGAAAATTTGTGTCAAGTAATTAAAAATGTAATATATGTATCTATAATTTAAACCATTGATAGAAATAATCTAACTAGGACGATCAACACCAAACGTTTGATAATAAATATCAGACTACATTACACATACATTGATCTGACTCCGAGGTAAGTTGCTTAAGCAATTGCGTTACGGATATCAAAATCAACAGTGGTATAACAAATATATACTTTAATAATAGATATTAACACCCAGACACAGAACGAACACAAGTACTTATTCATCACACGAATGTTTTTCCTGGGTGAGGAACGAACCCACAACTTTTGGTGCATGGGGCAGGGTCACAACCAAATGAGCCATTGAGCCAGTCAATATCAACTTATTTCACAATGGCAACTAAATGTGTTGCACACGTACCTTGAATGCGAGCGGTATAGGTTCAAACCCGAACACGTACGATACACGTACGTACCTATTATTAAGACTGGTTTTCCAAAATATAAGTATAGATTTAGGTTGTCTGGTCCCCTTTTGGGCTTCCACCCGGCGGCCTAAATTGAGGGCTCTGACGACGCGGGGAGAAATCTCCCCGCGCCCCACCGCAACGTACGCAACGCATCCTCAGTGCGCCCCTGCGCTCCAGCCGGATTGCCGAGGATAGGGAGGCGAGCAACGACACACTCAGCTCCTCTTCTTCCTCGGCAATCTTCGTCCGACCGCAGACAGAGCCGCGGCCGGCCATTGTCTGGTCCTCTGCCCAAGTATTTCATAAGACTGCAGTAGCTTCAATAACCAGACTCGCTAAATTCAGGATCATAATCCGGACGGAGACCGACTACGTACGGGGTATTGCTAGAATAAATAATATGTTAAAGTTATTTCATACATACATACATACATAACATTACGCCTACAATCCCCGAAGGGGTGGGCAGAGTAAAAGGGGCAGCATGCCCCTTCAACCACATTTAGCCAAAAACAAAGTCGGGCTGGGTTAGCTGGTAAATTGTGAAAAAGCAGTGACAAGCGGCTAACCTGTCCCCTACACAATCTCACACCCAAAACCCGATATACCATTAGTCGCCTTTTACGACATGCTAGGCAAGAACCACAGTTTGCATATTCTTTTTAAGTCCCAGACCAACATGGGACAGTGCGCTGGGTTGGATGGAAAGAAAGTTATTTCATATATATAAATAACTACAACATAACACTAACATAATGTATAAATAACATTGCACCGATATCCACACTACGTTTACGCAAATAGTATTCTCTGGGAGTAAAAAAACCTTCTAGAATATTCCAATACCAAACCAGCCCTATATTATTATATTACCTCACAAAATAAAACGGTTCATTTTTGATTCACAACCATAGGCCAGTTTAGAACGAAAGTGTAGGCCCAAGTAAATCCAATATCCAAGTCTGATCCTAAAAGCGGTATGTAAATAGAAATAGAATATTTTTCTCACGTATGTGTAGGTACATGGTATATGAACTTATACATCTAAGTTCAAGGTTATTTGTAGTAAAATATTTACCTTGAAAGAATCAGTTTTAAATAGGGTGTAATATTATTGTGAGTTTCCTAAACATTTTTTGGCAAAAAATGGAGTAAAAACTGTATTGTATGATACGGAGGTGAAAATTTTCTTAAAAAGCACTGATCACGTAATTAATAAAAGTCCTTTACAGTTTTACAGGCCAAATGTATGCCAAATTCATTAAATATTGGTTATATATACGACGGCATAAATACGACCGAACGAATGTTCGTACACAATCAAGTATTAAGTAGATTCTACTCTTGTGAACAAATTAGTCAATCAACTCTCGAGTCAGATTGAACCTTACCCTTTAATCCAACCAATATCTGTGACGACCTGTACGTACGTTTTACGACCGGGAAAATTGGGAAGGGGAAGGATATCCATAAATTGATTAACGTCGTTTATTGGATCGATTACAGCTATTTATCTACAAATAGAAAAACTTTTCTGGGAGACGGACTATGCTTGTTCATTAAATCACACAGCGCTGCGCAACGCAATTGCTCTAACTGACTACGTCCGATGTTAACACATTTGATTTCCTTCAAAATCAGTTGGCATATAGCTCACTGCGTAGGTCACAGCCCTCCACAGAGAACTTCCACTAAGCTATATGTAAACAGTAGGATTTCGAAAATCACCGGGTTTAGTACATCACGGTTTACTCAGAGCATCCCATTTTGTTGTGCCATAAATAGCGCATTGCGTTAAGTTAAAGTCAGCGCAGTGACCTATGCCTGAGTTGCTGTGTTATTCATTGAAATATTTAGAAATTTTGTCACCTATATACCTACTATTCATCTTTAAGGGCGTGATGGTATATATATCGTCAAAAGCAAACTGACAGTGTATTGGGTATTGAGTATGTAATTATGTATGCAACGAGCTAACCAATTGTCACAAAAATCCCCGGAGAAGGCGACAGCTCGTGTTACACCCTGTCCGTTAGGATACGGGTACACAGCTGTCTGTGTTGCCGCACACACCGCAGGTGTCTGGGAAGAGAATTCCACTCTCCCGAAAAGGGCCGCAAGGTGGCAGCGCGCGCTGCTTAGACTTTTCGCGAGAATCCCGACAGTGGGGATCCCGATAGTTTTGCGTTCAGCGCCCGAAGAATGGCAGCCGTGAGGTTTAGTCGCTAGGGGAACTGGTGTCGCCAGCCTAGTTGCAAGCCCAACACGCCCTTGCAGACTCTTACGTCTACCTGGATGGTGCGTAATTCGCATATGCGTTTGCGCATTCCTCACGTACAAAAAAAAATCCTTCGTGGATTGCGGCCGTAATGATATGTACATATGTATGTACTATCCATCCACAGGTAACGTGTTTAATGATATATGTAGGCGTCCATACTGCCATCAGACAGACAGAAACAAAGTTTCCCATTACACTGCCGAGCCCGCTAGTGACATGAACGAACGTGTAACGTATCTTCACCACGGTGAGCTTGTATAACGAGAAAATGTCTCGGAGCGAGTGGCGAGTTAATAATAAATGTGCTTCACTCTTATTAAATCCTTCTAGAGGTCCCGGTTAACGGCTCTCTTACTCACAACACCTGGTTGTGCTAACAAGATTTTGTAGTTTTCATTTCAGGACACGTATATAGATAGCTTTTGTCTCATAAAAAATTAAATAGGTGTAAGAAAAAGCGAATAGGTGCGTTTGCCTCTACAAGTAGCATCGATGGTAAACTTAGAAACCATTAATGTCGAAATTGACGGAAACCTAGTGAATAAGTAACATAAACGATATTTTTTTACAAATACTTACCTAAAATATTTACTTCGTTGTCTAGTGTAATATTTATGGATAGATTAGATGGGTTTATCTAAGCTCAGAGCTTCTAAACCGTGGTTAATAATACAATATTATATATGTACGTTAGAAAGAAAGAAAAAAACATTGGTGCAATACTTAACCTAGTTTAACAAAATCAAATAGTAATTCTACGTTGCTAATATGTAGTTACTAATATTATGTACGGATGTTTTTATGACTGCGAACATTCTGGTCAGTTGTTCGTGTCTAGGTCTTCTATAATATCGTAGCCTGTAGCAATATATAGTGTATTATAGCAATAGCAATATATAGTTGTATATCTATACTTATAATAAATCTGTAGAGAGGTCAATTTTGTACATGAAATATATTTTCAAAATAACTATCAGGGGGTGATTAGTGATCGATACTGATGCCAAAAATGCAATCAGTAAAATTTTTGTCTGTCTGTCTGTCTGTCTGTCTGTATGTTCCTTATAGAAATAAAAACTACTCGACGGATTTTAACGAAACTTGGTACAATTATTCTTCATACTCCTGGGCAGGTTATAGTATACTTTTCATCACGCTACAATCAATAGGAGCAGAGTAGTGAAAGGAAATGTTGGGAAAACGGGAGAAGTTACTCCATTTTTTAAGCTTCCGTCCCGTGTGCAGCCCTAATGGTTAAAGTTACATAGAAATCATGTATGACGGAAATAGTCTTTATAATATTAACCATAAACGCGGGTGACACCGCTGGCACAGCTAGTATTGCAAATAAATTGACTGGCTCGATGGCGCATTTGGTAGTGATCCTACCCCATGCGCCAAGAGTTGTGGGTATGATCCCCACCCAGGACAAACATTCGTGTGATGAATACTTGTGTTTGTTCTGTGTCTGGGTGTTAATATCCAATATTTAAGTATATATTTGTAATACCACTGTTGATTCTGATATTCGTAACACAAGTGCTTAAGCTACTTACCTCGGAGTCAGATCAATGAATGTGATGTTGTGGGATATTTATTTATTTATAACTCATAATCTTTAAAGTATAGATACTTATATCTGCGATACTCATTTCGTATTACGTTTATACGTTATTTGTAGCTGCTGCTGGACCTGACATTTACGACTTGCTGACTATATAGGTAGGACTTTAAGGCACAGCTGGAATAACAATATGCCAAGTTATGTAACAAACAGTCAGATAGAATCAGAATGATATCATCTGTTCACAACACGTTGTTACGGGCGAAGGCTGAGGTATATTTACAACCTGTCAGTACACGCGGGGAAAATGTTTTATCCGGTAGGTATTTTATTCCTTTGATGCATGCCCGCATTATGCTATAAAACCTGAACATGTCTGATGTTACTTCTGATAATGGTAAAAATATTTCGATTTTAAGGTATAATAAATAAAAAGCAGTACCCTTATAAAGTTACTTCGTAGAACAAAATTAGAACCCTATTTCTCAAGAGTGCCTCGAAATTAGGGTTAAGTTAACATAAAGTCATAGGTCGACTGTTTCTTGCAAATACGAAAAGGGTTTCAATGTTTATAAGTATGCAAAATTTTCCTATAAAATATCCTTTTGAAGTTTGAAAATCTATGACTGAAAACATTTAAATGGATTGTCCGCTGCAGATAAAATTGTACGTCTGTAATAGGGATGATGACTGTATTAAAAAACTATAATTCTATTTAGTCCGTCAGTAAGATTATACAAAAATACTAGACACATATTTTTCGCTTTATCAAATTAACGAAAAATCGCAAAGATAAGGAGCATCAAAGTTTTGGAGTGGGGGCTTGCGACGTCACTACTAAGTAAAAATTGTACAAAAACGTGACGTCACGCGCAAATTGAATGCATTGTATCTTCATCATGTTTGTTTGACAAATAAAAAAAAAATGCGTGTTCAATATTTTTTGTAATCTAACTGACGGACTAAACAAATTTTTTTTGTCACCTTGCCTATTAAATTGGTATTGGTTTTAATAAGTCCAACACTATCCATCACCTTTTTGTCCCTCGATATTCAACGCTTATTTTATGTTGGATCATAGAATAGTGACTATTCTATTTATAAAATAACGAGATTAATCATGTAATATTTGTCGACTGTCGCTACTGAATATATTGAATTATTGCCCAAAAATACCATCGTCAAATCATTATGGCAGATATTACAGGCTATTCACAAACCCCTTGAATAGAGATATGCGTAGACTGTTGATTGGGTCTCCCAGGGTCCAATCCAATCAAATTCCAGGAGGGAAAACCGGAAAAACGATTTGATCTCGCGAAAATCCTCTAATACCCGCGCAAACAAAGATTAAGAGCACTGTTCATTTAATTTGTTTTTGAAGATGTTTACCGACAGGATCACACAAAACAACGCAATTAAGTGACAATAATTCGATGAAAAGTTTCGGAATTATCCTGAAAGCTTTGTGATTGAAACCACCTAATACGACGCGTCTTAGAACATGGTGTGTAGGTAAAACTGGTTGCATGAGACACGCTGCATATACATCTATATACATCTATACTTATAATAAATCTGTAGAGAGATCAATTCTGTACATGAAATATATTTTCAAAATAACTATCAGGGGGTGATTAGTGATCGATACTGATGCCAAAAATGCAATCAGTAAAATTTTTGTCTGTCTGTCTGTCTGTATGTTCCTTATAGAAACAAAAACTACTCGACGGATTTTAACGAAACTTGGTACAATTATTCTTTATACTCCTGGGCAGGTTATAGTATACTTTTCATCATGCTACAATCAATAGGAGCAGAGTAGTGAAGGGAAATGTTGGGAAAACGGGAGAAGTTGCTCCATTTATTAAGCTTCCGTCGCGTGTGCAGCCTTAATGGTTAAAGTTACATAGAAATCATGTATGACGGAAATAGTCTTTATAATATTAACTATAAACGCGGGTGACACCGCTGGCACAGCTAGTTTAATATAAAATTCTCGTGTCGGGGTGTTTGTTACCATACTCCACCAAAACGGCTAGAACGATTTTTTTGAAACTTTGTATGTATATTTGGTGGGTCTAAGAATCGGTCGTAATCTATTTTTCATACCCCTAAGTGATAAAGGTGGTCCACCACAAAGCTATAACTTGAGAACGGCTTTACCGATTTCTCTAATTTTTTTTGTTGTGTTTGTTATTGTCAAGTGAAGTTTCTTATGAAAGAAAAAATAAAAAAGTTGCGCATTAAAATAATAAAAATGGATATTGAAAATACGAGAACGGGGCGTTACGAAGTGCGCCGGGTCAGCTAGTAAGTATGTTTATCTGAACACAATTATAAATAAGTAAAACGTGCATTTAAGCATCCTCGTCTTTCTAACGTTATACTCCGTACCTAGACGGGGCTCGCTAATACTTTGACCCTGGATTTTGCAGGTTATATCTAATGTATAACATTTGACCTTTGCACCTAATAATTAAGCAGGGGTTCAAGACACAAAATATAATGTTTACACATCCATAGTTATCTCAATTGTTCCACTCCCTTGTATTTGCGTCATCATTAATAGAGCTACCACCGCTTCTATATTTAGCGTATACATAACGGTTTAATTATAATTCTGTTGTTTGGGTATACATGTGTATATGTTACAGGTAAAGTGTATAATCTAGGCATTCTATAAAATACTTAGGCAATGCATGAAATATTATGATTTATTTCGCATATTATAGGTTTTTATATTTAAGATTTTCTTAGGCATTGTACAGAATGCCTAGGGATTATATAGAATACTTATTGAAGCGCGGGCAACGTATGAAATAGGGTTATAGGCTAGTCTAGATTAGATTTTTGTGAAAAAAAAAAGAGTTTGGTTAGGCTAGGTTAGGAACTTTTTTCTTTAAAAAAAATTTAGGTTGGGTTATTATTATTCAATTTAACGAAATTATGAACTAGCATGCCGTCATTAGTTTATTGTGTAACAAGCTATTTTGTCACTTATTCCTAATATTTCATCTTACCCAAATCAATTTGATTTGTCTAACAGTGGTTAAAAGAGCGTACTGGTCTTTACGTTATACTATTCCAGAAAGATTCCAGTACCCCACCGACAAAGCTTGCCGCTTATGTACACATACTATCATATACATTACCGGACGTACAATTGGTATTATATTATATACAATACCTAGGCAAATTATGAAATAAATTATATTTCATATATTACCTATCCGTTTGAGGCATTCTATAGAATGTCTAGGTATACCATACAATACCGGATTAAACAGATTGCCGGTAACATATATATAATTAACCGCTCAAATGTGTCCTTTAAGTAAGACTGAATACGTACAATAACAATATTATCACAACATAATTATGATGTTGTAACATTACTTTGTACTCAAAAAGTTATTATGTCGTTAATCCGAGAATTTAATTATAATTTTCTTTATTGGGACGTTTTTTAAAACCCTTTTTAATGTTGGCCCTTATAATCGGATATTACATAATTAAATTTTTAAAAATCATTATTCATTCGTTTAATATTTAAAATAAAACGGCCAAGTGCGAGTCGGACTCGCGCACAATCGGTTCCGTACCATTATCTGTACAACATTAGGCACTAAACAACTATATATTTTGTGAATATTTCAAGTGTCTACCTGTTGCTGTTATTAATCGAGCAAAAAACGGCACTAAAATCATGTCTGTTATATGGGAGCCCCCCTTAGATATTTATTTTATTTCAATTAAATTATTTATTTTGAAAGTAAATAAACAACTAAATATTCTATGAATATTTCAAGTGTCTACCAGTTGCCGTTATTAATGTCGAGAAAAAATCTTAAAATCTCTAACGGCACTAAAATCATGTTTGTTGTATGGAAGCCCACCTTTTATATTTATTTTATTCTGTTTTTAGTATTTGTTGTTATAGCGGCAACAGAAATACATCATTTGTAAAAAATTCAAGGGTCTAGCTATCACGGTTCATGAGATACAGCCTGGTGATACACGGACGGACGAATGGACAGCGGAGTCTTTAGTAATAGGGTCCCGGTTTTACCCTTTGGGTACGGAACCATAAAAGGAGTATGAATATATGAATGTTATAGGATTAATAGAATTAATATTGTTGACAAAATGAAAATTAAGTAATAAAAGAAGAAGACAGTAGATATTCAGCACCTTTGACCTTATTTATAAGATAAATTTGATTAGATAAAATATTCACCAATCTTTGCGATGCTGGCGAAGAATATCCAAAGGCCGATCAGGAAAGGCGTCTCGACCCTGTGGAACTCGAAGGCGGCGATGACGAAAGTCCGCTCCTTTTTCGTCTTGACCGTTGCAGGCAGTTCCGTGGTACTCTCCTGAGAAGACAGACAATTAAATAAATAAATCAATTCTCAAGACTGACACACCAATTCCCTAGTTCCTAAGTAAGCTTATGCTTGTGCTATGGGTACTAGGTGAACGGATAGACAAATAATAAACATCCATGACTCGAGTACAAATGTCCATGTTCATCACACGAAACATTTGCCCCTAGCGGGATTCGTACCCGCGACCTTTGGTGTCGTGGCCAGGTTTCTGACCACTAGACCAACGGGCCAGTCGAATTATTAATAAATGATTAATAATATGATTAGTTAACAGTGGCGGAGCATGGTGGGGGCAAGGGGGCGGTCTGCCAAAGGCGGCACTTGTTGGGGGCGGCAAATTTGAAATAACAGTAAAATTTTTAAAGATTTACTTAGTAAATCAATTGTGGGTGGCAACGTCTGTGGGCCAGCGAAACAATTGAGTATTTGGAAAATATAGGGTCGGAAAAGCATAAATAAATCCACGCTACGCCGCTGCTAGTTAAGGTAAAACATTATCAATGTTATAATAGTTTTTTAAGCTTAATCAATTTTCTAGTTCTAAATAACATCAAACATCATGATTATGTTATGGACTTGTTTACCGCATGTATATGAAAATCCATGACTCAAGAACAAATGGCCGAGTTCATCACATGAACATTTTCCCTTAGCGGGATCTACCTGATTCTGCCGAAGCTGGGTGCCCAGCGGCTCGCCAGGCAGGGGCGCCACAGGCCCCATGGGGCCGAAGCCCAGCCCTGGGTACGTGGAACTCCCATCGACTGTTATGGACGGACTCTGTTTCGTGGTGCTCTGTGAACAAGAATAACAAAAATAAATATTAGAGGCACAGTAATGTTATAACTACTTTATTTTCAGAAAGACAAAGACGTGATTTAGTTATTTAGGTACCTACCTCGAAACCAAATCAATGAATATATTTTTCCCTATTGTTACATTGGCTATCAGCGTTTCAATGAAGGAAGAAAATAACTCTATTGGTAACACTTTATTTCACCTTTGGTGGTGTCAAATATCCGCCGCAAGGAAACCTGTAGGCTTACCATATTACCTAATATCGTTGCGATCAAACACTGCTGCTAGCGTGTGAGTCCATTAATAACTAATATTAACGTAGAATACTGTATGACTGATCACAAACGATCCTTAATTGTTGCTTTTGACAAGATTGAAATCGATCCCTTATTGCTCGAGAGAGGACGCAGCTTATCAATTCTGGGTCACACCCTTGAAAGAATAGCCGCATATTGGAATCTAAAAGATCTTTTGAAAGAGTTAATATTTCAGAGCGAGCCCATGAAAGCGGCACTTGGGTGAAACAAAGCAATTCTTAGCGCAAGGTCGGACTCGAGATACCCACAGCCAAGTGTTGGCAGGCTCAGACAACAATACCTACTGAATGCGAGTTTGGGATCGTAATTAACGGAAGACACAATGATCTTCCTGTAGCTGGACATTCCAATGCTTACTCGGATTGTGATAATATCACGTTTTGTTTTACGGAATTCTAATTCTCGCGCGGTGTATTCAGGGAATACAACTGGGTCAAAAACTATCATTCTATTTAGGCCGTCTCAGATTATATAAAAATACAATACCTACGCATATTTTTTGTTTTATCGTTTATCAATATAACAAAAAATTACAAAGATGAAGAGCATCAAAGTTTTTGAGTGGGGACTGGCGACGTCACTTGTAAGTAAAAATTGTACCTACGTTTGACGTCTCGCGCAACTTGAATCCGCTGTATCTTGGCCAGTGTTTTTTAGACCAATAAATGAAAAAATACGTGTTAAATACATACATACATACATAACATCACGCCCATAATCCCCGAAGGGGTAGGCAGAGTCAAAGGGGCAGCATGCCCCTTCAACCACATGCAGCCAAAAACAAAGTCGGGCTGGGTTAGATGGAAAATTGTGAAAAAGCAGTGACAAGCGGCTAACCTGTCGCCTGCACAATCACACACCCAAAACCCGATATACCATTAGTCGCCTTTTACGACATGCTAGGCAAGAACCACAGTTGGCATTTTATTTTTAAGTCCCAGACCAACATGGGACAGTGGGCTGGGTTGGATGGAAAGCTGTGAAAAAGGAGTGACAAGTGGCTAGCTCGTCGCCTACTTAATCACATACCCAAAAGCCCGTAAACCATTAGTCGCCTTTTACGACATGCTAGGCAAGAACCACAGTTGGTACATTCTTTTTTTTTTTTTTGTCCCAGATTAACATGGGCCAAGTCCCAGACCAACATGGGACGACGTGTTAAATATTTTTTTATAATCTAACTGACGGACTTAAATAGAATTGTTTAGTTCACTCCCCTATTTACATCTACCAAGCTGCTAGATGTAAATAGGTAAACCAAACTACTACACCAAACCAAACTACTACTAGGATAAACCAAACTACTACTAGTTTGGTGCAAAATACTGGATATTAACTAACTAACTAACTAAACTTCACGCCACTTCCCTTGCGGGGTGGGCAGAGAGAACCGAACGCCATATGACACGATCCTTACACACACAATATTAGATATTAAACTTAAAAAAATTAAAATGGCTTAAACCTAGCATCGTCAATTAAATAATGAAAATGATATAAAAATAAATACTTTTGTAGGAATTTTGGTACAGGCGTCTTTTAAATTATTTATATACAAAATATTTGGAACTGTTCTTTAAACCTTTGTATACCATGAATGTTAGAATTTCAAAGGATCTCTTAATTTTACTCAAATTGTATGCTGAAATACTTATCTACAACCAAACAGGATAAACTTAAATAGTTTTAGTTCAGCAAAAGAATCGACCAGTCCAAATTATTTCGTTTTTAGTGTGGCAGTATAAATTGATGCTTGCATACGAATGCAATGTATGTGCAACGAATAAACGAGAACCTAAAAAAAAATAGCATTTGCAGATATTTTCGATTCCTCGTCGAATAACGGGAGCGTGTATCGAAAGGGAGAGCCTTCCCTGAGGAACGAACAAGTGTATTAACTAGACGCACTGAGTCGAAACGCAACCGCGTTGAAACATGCTTGGAGTTTTCAGCTCATGTAATAATAGTTTGTTCTTATTATACATACATACATACAAACTGTATGAAAATATGCCAAAACGAGAAACATGAGCTATTCATATTCGTACCCTTGTCGTTTAAGATGTACGCTTGCACGCGCTTTTGGGAAGCATATATTTTAATAATCCCCTGTTTGTCTGGGGCTTAAAAAGTATGTTCTGCTCCTTTGACTCTGCCTACCCTTTTGCTGATTATGGGCGGGATGATGTGTATTTCTGTATATTTTAATAATGTCTCCAAGTTATAATTAAAAGCTATAAATCATAGTTAATTTTATTCCTTTCAAACTATAACTCGCAACTTCTCGCAGTCAAAAGATTTTTTCGGATTTCCTAAGATATTTACGGGACGAACAGTAACTTAAGTTTTGTGTAACTTCCAAATATTTCATTGTGAAATTACGTTAATCTGTCGCGTCGTAGCCGCGTAATAAAATACACACGTAATTGTATTGATTAGACGAACATTAATAAATAAATAATAAATATCCGACTACTTCACATACATTGCTCTGACTCCGAGGTAAGTAGCTTAAGCACTTGTGTTACAGATATCAAAA
Organism: Glyphodes perspectalis; assembly: GCA_951394215.1. NCBI lineage: Eukaryota > Metazoa > Arthropoda > Insecta > Lepidoptera > Crambidae > Glyphodes > Glyphodes perspectalis. The sequence goes on along the minus strand of OX596213.1, from coordinate 10,275,123 downwards.
TCAACAGAGATATTACAAATATATATTTAAATATAGCATATTACCACTCAGACTCATAACAAATACAAGTATTCATCACACGAATGATTGTCCTGGGTGGGGATCGAACCCACAAATCTTGGCGCATGGGGCAGGGTCACTACCGAATGCGCCAGTCATTAATAAAGGTTGCTAAGTCACCTGATTTAAGATGGAAAGGAATTCTGTAAACAAATTGGCAGGACTTGCCTATGATTTTGAAATCTTAAGTAGATATGCCATGTCATCAAACAATAATCTAACACTTTAATTGGTTCAGCCATTGAATAGGCTACTTTACTCAAAACAAAAATTATAGTTCATAAGTTAGATTATCAAAAAATATTGAATATGTATATTTTGCTTTATCTAATACTCGAGAAATGACAAAGATACAGCTCTACGTCACTCGGGCGGTAAAATTTTACATCACTAGTGATGTGACGCGGTACCTTAACGCGCTCTATCTTTTTCATTTTTGGTTTGCTGAACAAAATAAAAAATACGTAAGCTTATTTTTTTGTAATCTCGATAATGGGCTATTGTGTAAACTAGCCTAATATCAAACGCAAAATTTCGTTTTATACATACATACGTTTCCCTGACAGCTAAAACGGTTGCTCGTCTAAAAATCGCATTGGCTCGAAAAAGATTTTCAATTCCACAGCGAATTTTCGAAGCATCAATCGAGGGAAGAGAAAACCTCAGTGGCCCTGGCGGATCGTTCGAACGTATGTAGGTACCTACAGAATCTGCCGGCACTGAGCCATGAATAACTTCGGTAAAGGTCTTAGCTCGAGACCTTGGCCTCGAAATAATAGTTTTTCCTTTTATGTTGGCCGCGACAAAGGGGCGGGTCATCAGGGCGATTGGGGGACGTTAACAGCTGGTTACCTTTATCCCTTATTGGATCCGTTCTCCCAATCGAAAAATGCAAACTGGGACGGATTTAGCCTCAGAGACTTGTTTATATGTAACTAGACCTAATGACATACGTGTGCATCACGAATTAATGATTTGATTTGATTTAGGTACATAGTTAGGTTAGGATAAATAGAGTTATAAGGGTAAAGGGTATTATTGACTTTTACAGGGCTAATGTCTTTAAGTTAATTGTGAAGTACATTCCTATTTCGCAAACTGCTGGGCCATTTGCGCAAGATTTCAACGTAAAACTCATTGTATACATTATTCATCGCCTCCACTTCAGCTGGGATGCGCAAACAACTTGTAAACAATCCGCCCTTTGGATTACTTATTTATTGCGTTAATCATCTAGTGAATTCGCTTCCTTTGTTTAAATTAGCTTTAATATAATCGCATTTTCTATTCTATACGAATTCGGCAGATAACAAAATATGTAAAAAGCAAGGATGTTTCCATTAGTATACATTACATAAACTACCAATTTCTCCTCTGAATAATGTAGTTATTTTTTACGTAATATATTAACTACATATATATTTTTCTCTTAACGCCATGATCCAGGATTTAGGGTATCTCGTCAATACATTGACGCGACTGCCAATCTGACTCTACATAGGGAAATCAGAGAAATTGGATCATGGTTACATGGTTATTTGAATGTGCAGGTTCCATCATAATGTTTTCCCTCACCGATGAGTAAAATATAATATGTACGGATTGATATAAATCGTAAGTAAATAGATTGTGAAAGCCCAAAAGTAGGAGCCCATTAAGCTACCACAGCTATTTATTCATACATTAACTACATGTATTATAAAAAAAAATTAGAAAAAAATTATATGAATAATGTAAGAAAATTGTTAGAATACGCAATCTCTCAGTAGGTATATCTGGTCATTTATAAAGAAGTTTATTATATAGTAAATTATCTTCAGCTCAGTGTTTTCCAATAAAATATTGTTCTAAATTCATTATTCTATCGTTTCTTATCTTGCTTTCCTAAGATTATCCCGAACAAACAAGGAGACCTATCTTCAAAGAAGAGATTATGAAGACCAAAACCATATTAAGGTCGTTTTGCATACAAATATATATTTACGTCTAAAAGAAATTGCCGTCGTTTTAATTATCTAGAAAGTAAGGAAATGTTCACCAATAAATTAACTTAATCTCCGCATTACATTATAATGCCTTAATTGGGCCCCCCTCAAACATCTATGTTACATTGCATTAGGGATTGAGGGGGCTTTGTACCTACTATAAAGTGGTACTTAAGTAGATTTTTCCAAAGATCAAAATCTTACCATTAGCTATTTATTTGACAGGACGACTCAATTTGTTTATGTAATATGTGTGTAAGTGTTGTCCAATTTTCAGTATTTTATACTCAACATTTCGAATGTGTAAAGTTTAGTAAGTAAGTAGTGTCCACAATTTGTCTGTTGCTTGTAAAGATATATATAATTATGATGGAGTACACAAAAAATATAATTTTACAAAAAGGAGTAACCAATAAATATTGCATTACTTGAAATTAATATAAGTCCAACAAAATTATAAATAACAAGCATGAAACTGGAATCGTGTTCGTCTACTTAAATTCATCACAATACACCTTTGTATAAATTGCATTGAAAAGAGTAACTACCGAGTTTCTTGCCGGATTCTTCTCGGTAGATACAACATTCTGAACCGGTGGTAGAATCATATAGCTTTGGCTTTACCTGTATTTGACGATTTATAAGTGTTTCCTTGAAACCTATATAAATAAAGATATTTTGACTTTGACCTTGACTTTGAATGCCATAAATCAAAGATATCTCAATGAGGCATTGTAAAGCACAAAAGACAAGCACGGCTTTAAGTGCATAATCACGTCCATAACAAGTACATTCATATCTATAGTCACGTCAGTCTAATGACTCCAATGTATAGGCACGGAACGGTCTCCCGTCCTCATTATCGTACGGAGCGCGTCAGACTCACCGGGCCGAGGTGCCACCCTGCACTTAATCTGTTTACGTAAACAACCCTTGTAGATATGTAGAGCTCTCCTGCGTCGACATGGCACACGAGAAGCAAATGACGGCACTGAGCGTCCCGAAAAGTAAATGTGAAAGTAAATAAATAAGTACTATATTAATGTATATGGATGATAAATATTATATTGAACGAATCTCTGTGTATTAAGTTATTATACTGCGTATTCAGTATACAGTATTATATAAAAAACAAATTTACTAAAAACAAAAGTAATTTATGTAAATAGAATACATACTACTAGAATTTAGTCGTACGAATAAGAATTTTCGTATTTATTCGTATACTTGTATCACTGACCCTATTGTATGTTAGTGTGATAGAAAATACTTATATACCTTAATTATGTGATTATTAATCACATAATTTCTAATATAACTTTTTTCGCGTTTGCAGGATTTTTCACCTTTTAATCCATTTTTAACCGACTTCCAAAAAGGAGGAGGTTCTCAATTCGTCTGGTTTAATTGGTGTCCTTCATAGTTGCTTGGCACCTCATTATTATTACACGGATAATACCTAATAGCGGTGCAAAATTTCATAAAAATATGGAAAAAATAAATAAACGTATAAATAAATACATAATGATATAGTTTAGTAGCGACGATAATAATTTAACATATTTTTTTTCCTGTTCTCTTTGTGTCAGCAGTTAGGTGTTTCGTAGTAATTTCGTAGCTAGTCTCAAAACACGTAGCGCCCGTTGCAGTGGCGTAGCGTGGGTTCCTTTCACCCGAAGCGGATCTCAATTTTTCCGCCCCGTGGGAGCGCTGGGGAGTTGCGCCTCACAGACATTGTAACCCAGGACCGATTTACTAGATAAATCTTTAAAAGTTGAACTGTTATTACAAATTTGCCGCCCCCAACAAGTGTCGCCCTCAACCGCCGCCCTTGCCCGCAGCACGCTACGTCACTGGCCTATTGTTATCATAAATCGAATGTTAATCCACTGTTATCTGTCTAAGATGCCAACAGGCTATGAGTACAAATGTAAGTAAGCTAAATATCTTTCACCTAATACTTAACGTCCGACGTCAGCGGCCAAAGTTATTAGTAAGTAACTAAAGTGCTAGTCATTTTAATTTAAACTCAAACATCATTATGTATGGATTTTCCATACCGAATCATGGCAACCCTGGCTGAAAACATTTCCTTTGTGTGTCTAACCCAAACTGCGTCGACTTGAGGAGCCCTAACCTTTTAAAGGCACTCATTCGGGTTTACGGCGTTTTTATGGCCTGTGACGTCACATGCGGAAACGTTTATGAGAGCCGGAGTATTTTAACACCTTTTACGATTACGCGTGGGCGCCGAGTGACTAGTCGGTTAATTAGATTGTACTGATTGTACCTTTTTTGATATCTGTATTGAAATATATGGGTTGGGCTGGTATAAGTAATCTAATAAAGGGCAAATTTTTACTAGCGAAAGAATATGTCGGTATTCGTGTGCTCATGTTAATTTTATGACAAGCTGAGTTTAACTTAGTCTTAAATTTTCGATAATTATACGTTTAAGTATACTATAGGTACTCATATACCGAGAGTACCTACTAGACTTTGTACATATATTTTATGAAACTTGTACTTCATCGATACAATCGAAAACACAAAACAATAAAAAGTTTCATTTGCTCTGTACACAACAACAATACCCAAGGGTACAAGACCTCGAATTGGTTCGTCGGGTATTTTCCAAGTCGTAAAATTCAATGTCTAACCACACATTCAAACGCGATCCCTTGGCCTGGAACTTATGACGTCACAATCCTATTTCAGATGCGGGTGTTTTGGTATTATGAAGCTGGTATAAGATATAAACTAGGAGAGACGTTTATCAATCTGTTTGCTGGCTGAAAAATATTTTTTTATGAAAAACATGTACCTACTTACGAGTTTAAGACTATGGACTGGGTAGTTTAAAATTATGAAATGGCATACTCTGGCACACTCAAGGATTACGTTACGCATTTTTTAATTTTATTACATTTTGTGGTAAATAAGTTCAATTAACCTTGGCCTTTGAATTTATTTTACTATATCTAAAGTTTTTCACAAAAACACCTTTCATCCGTAAAGCAAGAACAGTTTTAATTGGAGTCCTCTACAAGTCACACACTTCACAATCAATCTACTTTTTAAATCAAGTGTTAAGAGTGCATGTCAAATCGCTGACGAAGGTAAAAACACGAACTGACGAGGTCAACGCAAATTAATAGCAACTTCAACGAGGGTAAAAGCTTATTTATCGCTGGCGAGCCGTTAGTCTTAATTGCATTGTCATTGGATGTGTGTTTTGAAAAAGCAATTTCAACAACACCCACAGTAATGCTAAAACACCCTTTTTCATTATAACTCCTAAATATATACACTAATGTAAATTTATACTGCCCCTCAGCATATAATAATAAAACCCTTATTCTAATGTGTTTATAATGCTAATTACTTTTAATGTTAAGTTACACGGTATGTTTGTTTGTTCCAAAACTTTTGCAGAAGCAATAAAATATAATAGAACTATAAGAACTATTTTACAACTAAGTTCTTGTGGCTCCAGTTAGGAAAAACCGAACAAATTGATCTAAAAAGAAGTAAAAAAACTTATCACAGTATTGAATAAAAGAAAATTAAATTCATGTTCTAAATCAATAATTTATTGTCTGGAAAGTTTATTTCGATAGAATTGTAAGTAATATTACTCTAAAATATTTTTCAACTAAGCAAAAGTATAATCTTAACAAGGAGATACTTTGTTACGTGCCTCCGTAGTACGTAAAGTTGAATGGGGTGCAAGTAACTGACCAGCCTCACACTGAGAAGTTAAGCCGATCAAGTCTAAGCTAGGCCTTCCGTGACCCATGTTGTGAACTGAATGGTGCATAAGCTATTATTATATAAGGTGAACAACGTCTGTCAACATTGTCTATTTCAAGAACGCTTCTAATCTACTCAGCCGTCACGCGTACCCCTAGATTTCATCGCCTGTCACCGCCTACTACCACTTGAAACCTGTTCACCTGTTCAACCACGGTATACAGTTTGGAGGCTTCGACAAACAACCTTATACGGCCGTTATACGGCTTCTAGTTTAATTATGGAACAAATTAGAGCATCGTGTGTGGAACTTACCAAAATAGGTCACGTGGCAAGCAGGGGCGAAGTTTGGAGTTTTAATTTTTTATGTACTCGGTTTAGGCTTCTTTTCATTCGAGGAACTTGTGTTTTACATAGACAAAGCTTCAGCGTTATAATTTCTATATGGGATTTGGTTTCCCTAGGCAACAGAATCAATCACTCCCACGATTCCAGTAGCATGTTTAATTCTCTCTGCGACAGAGTTACTCCAACCCTACTACCTTGTCTAGAGTCTAGATCTCTGTCTAGACTCTAAACCATTTCGACTATACTATGAACATAAAACCTACTCGTGACTAGGTTGTAATAATTACTATAGCGTAGTTAGTACCTAGATTATTACATGGAAACTAGTCACTACGAATATATATATATTTTTAAACTTAAATAATTTTTATTCCTTCAACAATCCTTATCATTTCAAATTGTGTCAAATATTCTCAGTCGGAAGCCTGATTCGTGACTAAAATATACAGTTTTGTGATTATGGAGATAAACATATTAAGTATCTTTCAGGCAACTTCCATTTGAATTAATAACGAAATGTAAATTACATTTACATTCAATCGGCATCAATAAAACTCCAAGCGAATTTTGTCGAAAAGTTTTACCTATCTCCTATGCTTTACGACGTAAGTCACGGCTTATGAGTCTGTTCCATCTTGAAACTTTGTACTTATCTCGAGATTAAATAGACCTTGTCTTTGTGGTCATAAAATGTCGCCAATGATGTCACTGGCAGGCGTAGTGTGACGTCACGTGGCGCGTATCCCGTAGTAATTGAATATGGGGTGAGAACGATGGTAACGACCTTAGTGCGGTGTGCTATAATGGGACTGGAGTATTCTATTCTGTATTTAGTGCGACATTTACGACGACTGACGTCACAAAAATGAAATGCGTAGATACGTTTACTTTATGATCATAAAAGTAGGAATACGTGAACTAAAAGAGTGTTTTTACACTACTCATCAAATTACAATACTTATATAATTAAGTATTCAAAATATTCAGAGTAATTAGTCTAAATATGATGAAAGATTTAGTAAATGGGTCAACAAGAATACTATACGAATGAGAATACACCTACCGTGTTTAGTTTAAACTTAATTCAACAACAATTTAGTTAAATACAATAGATTATCTCAGTAATTACAACCAGGATTCGAGAGATTGCTTATCCAATTATTCGTATAATAACCCTGGTAATTGAAACACTAATAATGTAAAATGATTTTGCTCTTCGCATCGACAACCAACAGTTAAGCCTGGGGATTAATAAATGATTACTAGGACAAATAACGGTGTTAATTGAAACCGACGACCAAAACGATCAAATGGCTCTTTAATGGCTATACTGCTGAACCATTGGCTAGTATCCCCGTTGAATATTAAGTAACGTGCAAGATATATTGAAGGTTGTTTGGTGAAAGGGCTAATTAAAAGCCTACAGGCTGAGAACAAAGTCATGGTGGGCTCCTATTTCTCACGAGGGTGACCGCTATCTTCTAATTATAGAGGAGACTCATACTTTACCATAATATGACAGCAATGTTACAATGTGGACGGAGTTTTTGTCCGTAGGACAAAGAAAACCGCTTCTATACGTTTTTGTTCGCGTGTACCCTCGACACAGATACATGTAGAGCCTGGTATTCATATTATGCAGTATGAGGAGCATAAAATGAATTTCAGCAAATTAAACTGTCCTAAGACCTTGTAATCGTTGTTAAAAATACCTAAGCTTTCCATTTCACAGTGGAACGCTGCAGAATTATGGAATACTTACTGAATGTTTCTACATTTGCAATGACGACGGACAATATAGACGAAAAATATTATTATTTAATAATATTTTTTATTTTATTTTTTCTACTATTATTTTTCAACTCTCAAGGGAGGGTAGAATTTGCATCTAACACTGACCTTGCATTAATATGGTATTACAAACTGTTAAGTAATTGAAATTGTCAACAAATATTATATGTAGAGAAGCTCCTAAGGATATGCACATTTTAAGAGTACTAAAAGGTTTTACTTACATTTTCATCGTTAAGAACTAAGTTATTAAAATACAGGGAACTGTGGAAATATGAAATTGGCCTGATTTCTCAGATTATTTCCAGGATAGATCGTGGTAATAACACTTAAAAGAAGGATTCCATTTAAAAATATATTTGCATTTCGAAATATCTAGGCATCATCGATGAATCCTGGCAATAGATTAACTTAATTAATAAATGACAAATAGAAAGAAAATTACTGCAGAATTTTTCTAGCATCACAAATCGGTGTACGTGTTTAACATTGCACGTGATTTTTTAACAAAATACATGAAAGTTGTTTTGAACTGCCCAGAAAAAAGGCTATTATTAAAGTTAACTATAGACGCACTGGAGTTGGTTAGAATTAAAGGTCACGTTTTTCACGTTCACATTTATTTGTACAATGTTTAACTTTGTCGACCCCAACGAGCTTTGTCTCACAGGTTTTTGTTTTGATAAACTGGTAATTTATTATTTTTGGATTTATTCCATTTAAAAAGAAAACGGTGCCTGGAATAACTCTTTCAATTCGTCAGTTTGTAAGCACATGTCATGCAGTCATCTCTCGGTCTTTTGGTCTGTAGAAGAAAATACCAGACCAGAATTGTAATTTGCATGCCGAAACGCTGAATGTGGTGATACATAACATATACTTACTTTGACCATCATTGTAAATAAATTATTTAAATTTGAAATTTGAATTTGAAGAACCAGGATACAGGTTATTCTGGGCACAGCTCATATGGATCGCTCCGGGCATGTATGAAGTTAGTTAGAATACTGATCTGGAGCCTCTGGATTTAGTCGATCGCGTAATCGGAGTTATATACAGTCGGCAAAGAAAGTAGTTGAACATTTGACCTTTATTATTTAAAGAAAAGACATAAGAAAAAGCTCTAAAATGATTAGTCTAATATTGAACAAGTTACTTACTTCGATAGGACTAGATTGTGCGAAGGGCAGCAGCGCCGCGGCGGCGAGGAGGGCAAGGGCCCGCCTGCACGCCCGCCGGCTCAAATTGACTCCGTGCTTTAGCGACGTCATCCTCTCACCTCATCCGCTAACACTCGAACAACACTGAACACAACCTTGACTCCTGGCGCATTTCTCGGACACACTTATTCCATCTACGCACGATCTAACACTGAGTTTTATCAGAACCAGTCTCACCGTACTTAATTCGATCATTCGCGATGCTGATAAGTCGACTGCGGTACGCGACAAGCCAACATTGCGGGCGAAGTTTACAGCACAACATTAATTTGCTCCGCATTCATGTACTGTCGCATACCTCAGGTATATTAGCTACGTACTACGTATATAATTTTGCATTATTATTGCAAGCCATGAAATAAACTTCTAGGAATGATGACGTGTGTTCTTGATCTAATATATTAAACTTTATTTAATATATAACGAATATTGTTTTAATGTAAAGAGCAGTAAAGGTGCACCATTGTACATATTATACTAAAATATACGTGTATACAAAATATTTATTCAACATATAGAGAGTAGTAATTGATGAATGTAAATAATTTATTAATTAACATGTTAAAACCATTACCGCTACATGCGAAAAAGATCTCTTTAGCTATATGTACTAATTTCAGCTTTATCGGTGAAGTAGTTTTTATTAACTAAACTTCACGCCACTTCCCTAGCGGGGTAGGTAGAGAGAACCGAACACCATATGGCACAATCTTTAGACACCTCACTCACTTCTTCAACATTCATGATCCTTTTCATACAAGCTCTTCGGTTTTTATGACTCCTACAAGGAGGCATATTCAAAGGGGCAGCAAGCCCCTTGAACCACATTCAGCCAAAAACAAAATTAGGCCGGGTTAGATGGGAAATTGTGATAAATGTTAGTAGCTTATGTAGTGACAAGTGGCTAGCTCGTCGCCTTTACAATCACATACCCAAAATCCCATGTCCAATAGTCGCCTTTTACGAAATGCTAGGCACGAAACACAGTTGGCACATTATTTTTAAGTCCCAGACCGACATGGGACAAATCACTTTACCTATTAATTACTTAATTGATTTTGTCGATTTTGGCAAAATTGCTTAGCAGTCGCTGTACTGATTAGTACACTTAATTTAACAAGATTTTTCAAATACGAATTGATCGACGATTGTTTAGTTTGGTTTCTATTGGACAGTTGATAATTTGTCACAGGAAAATTATAGAATTTTCAGAATTTAGTCGCACATATTTTATCACTTTATAGGTTTTGTGCTTGAGTTGGATAATGAAAAAATAAGTGCTTTAAATTAATAATTCTACACAAAACAATAACAGCCTTATAATAGTAGTACTCCGTTGTTCAATTCACTAAAACGTTAAGCAGAGTGCACACTTGTCTGTACATTGAGTTGACAAATGGTTGTTTTCTGAATGGGGGTTGGAGCAAGCGCTATGATGTAATGGGTGGACGGTGGCGACGAGAAGGCGCCTCTTATTTAGTTTTTTTTAGTTTCTATCATTTTTAAACTTGTTCTTCATGTTGGTCTGGGACTTAACAAGAATGTGCCAACTGTGTTCCTTGACTAGCATGTCGTGAAAGGCGACTAATGGTATATTGGGGTTTGGATAAGTAATTATGTATGCGACGATCTAGCTACTAGTCACTACTTTTTGCCAATTTTGTATCTAACCTAGCCCAGTTTTATTTTTAGTTGTATGTGGTTAAAGGGGCTACTGCCGTTTGACTCTGCCTACTCCTTCGGGGATTATGGGTGTGATGCTATGTAAGTATGTTTTCTAAGAGTCCCATATTTGAGACTTAAGAAGAATTTGCTTACTGTGTATAGCATGTCGTAAATGGAAATTAACCCCCTTTTGGATAGATCTTGGGTTTGTGACCATGCTTCCGGGGGCCTCTGGAATTGGAGGCTCCTGCTCCGGCCAAGACTGGAAAATGGCCGGGGTATACCCACTAAAACCCCGCGGTACCCCTCATCGCACGAGTGGAGGGACGTTGTGGGTATGGCTGAGCCTCTACATCCATGACGCCCTCCAGCGACCGGCCTCCCAGCAGAAGGGGGCGACGGGAATAGCCGGGTGTACCGCCCTATTCCCGACCGGCGGCAGCGGAGGCGCGTGCAATGCGGATGGCGGTGCTTTTGAACGTACTTCCTTACCCTATTGTATCCTAATACAACTTAATTTCTTGAACAATTAAAGAGTTATTATATATTTTAATCAAGAAGCTTAGCGTTAATAAGTTAAGGTTACTTAACTAATTATAAAAGATTTGTAAGATGTTGCAGAAACTTCAGTTAAAATGTGTGGTGCAGACAATTTATCTCGTAACAAAGTTGAACAACCTAATTAACAGAAGCGTCATTTTCGTCAGATATTTCCTAATTTACTTTCACAAATGTGGAAAGTTTAATCAGAAGATAAAAGCAATTATAATACAGTGAGTAATTAAAATAAAGCGTTATTAAAACTCTGGTATATTCCGATTATAAAATAACGCACCTATGGAGTATCTAACTTCTTTTTGTCAACGCAATTTATAGGTAGGTAAGTATTATATTTTATTATTCAAACAATTCTTTATTATATAAGCCTTTATCATTAACACCGTTTTGGGAGTGGCATTTTATAAAATCACTAAAGAGGAAATCTTATCCGTAATTACTTCAGATTTTATTTTATCTATTAATCCGGTAGGTATTCATGATCGTTTTCTGACATTTTTTTTTCAAAATATAGCTCGTGACTTCTTTACATAGCATTACACTTAATTTCTAGCCAGTAACAATTTCCATATGAAAGAAACGAAAGTTGTCGTCACCCCTGCTGCGTAAGATTATGGTTCAAGGCCGTCATCTCCGCAGGACCAATGCTATTCGGACTTGTCGTATTACCCGTATTATTAGCTCGACAGAGTAATATTGGCATTGCTCCTACAGACGCAGTGAAAATAGTCATTACGATACAGTGGCGGGTTGAAAATACATAGTAACTAATCCTGTATATTTTCTTGTATTTAAAACATAGTGAAATAGATGATAGTATTTACTTTAATGTAATAATCAGATCATGAACTATACTCATTAATTACCACTCAAGCGTACTCGAAAACAGGATAAACGGAATGTATTGCTAGGAAAATGATCGGATATTAGCATTAGAAATCTCTTAGGCGCTTTGTGTCTGGTATTCAGTTTCAATTAGTATAAACTAAGAGAAAATTTAGAACACCTAATTTTTTACATGTAACGTTATGCTTTACAAACGTAGTAGGTGGTTATAGAAAAATATGTATAAAAAAGCAGCTTAACTAGAGATAACAAGGCATAGATCAAGTTGCATAGCCTTTTTGATTTTTCTCTAAAATATTACATACTAGCTGTGCCAGCGGTGTCACCCGCGTTTATGGTTAATATTATAAAGACTATTTCCGTCATACATGATTTCTATGTAACTTTACCATTAAGGCTGCACACGCGACGGAAGCTTAAAAAATGGAGTAACTTCTCCTGTTTTCCCAACATTTTCCTTCACTACTCTGCTCCTATTGATTGTAGCGTGATGAAAAGTATACTATAACCTACCCAGGAGTATGAAGAATAATTGTACCAAGTTTCGTTAAAATCCGTGGAGTAGTTTTTGTTTCTATAAGGAACATACAGACAGACAGACAGACAGACAGACAGACAGACAGACAAAAATTTTACTGATTGCATTTTTGGCATCAGTATCGATCACTAATCACCCCCTGATAGTTATTTTGAAAATATATTTATGTACAGAATTGAAATCTCTACAGATTTATTATAAGTATAGATAAGATAAGATATGTCTATGTAAGTATACAAAACAAGTTATTATGTGCAGTTGCTATCTCTGCACTTGTCTTTAACAACTTGCAATGTAGCTGAACTTTAGGTAAGTGTGTTGTATAGCGCAACGGGGCCTCGTAATAAATACGACGTTTTACTCAAGAGGTTGACGTTTAATCTAATCCGCGTCGTCTGAGCTGAGTATTTTTATGGTCTAGACTCTATCTAGATCTAATATTATTCAGGCTAAATTCGCCTGTTATGTTGTGTCGGAAAAAGTGACATAAGGTTCAAGCTAGCATTATTGTTGTGTATAGAAATATCCATTGATATAAAATTGATATAAAAGTAACAAAGCATTCACTTAATATGATTAATCGCCTAAAACTACAGCAGCAAGGATACTTTTGGCGGGTGATATCTGATTCGATTAAAGGCATATTTTTAAATAACTACTAATATTTGCAGGGGGAGGATGGGATTTTGAACTTAATCATTTTACATGTTAATGCACACGGGTTTTTAATTGTAAATAACATAACACATAATCCCCGAAGGGGTAGGCAGAGTCAAGGGACATCAGGCCCACTGAACCACATTCATCCAAAAATAAAACAGGACTGGGCTAGATGAAAAATTGTGAAAAAGTAGTGACAAGTGGCTAGCTCGTCGCTTACACAATCACATACCCAAAACCCCATATAACATTAGTCGCCTTTTACGACATGCTAGGCAAGAAACACAGTTGGCAAATTCTTTTTAACTCCCAGACTAACACGGGTAAATAAAGTAATTGCACATATCATAATATGAAACCGTATCGAAGGCGGTAAGTCTGAACGGTCATATAAGTAGGTACATTGATGACGTTCAGGTAGTTTAGTGCTATCACAGCTTTGTGGCCTTTATTATATTTAGGCTATACGCGCGCTAATGGATAAGGTAACCACACGGTATCATTAGCGCGTAGCGCGGTAATCGCGTATTAACGCTTAATCCTGGCTGGCACGTGTATTGTGAAACCTGACCAGATAACTTTGACATTTTATGTCGCTCAATGGACGTTCTATTTTGAAATGAATCCCACATGCCGTTCAGATTAAATAGAAAAGCGATAACATGTTTCGTTAATCCTCAGATTGCAGACTTGCAACATTATTTTAATAAAATATGAAAACACTAAGTTCTATGCAGGTGTAGCGTCAAATATGCTGCCGGGTAGAGTTATGGTGATTATTAGTCTAAAGACATGTCAAAAAAATAAATAAAACTACATAATTAATAAATTTAGAAAGGACGAAAACTCCATAACCCTGGCACAAACCAGAAATTGTGAAATTGTGTATAAAAAAAAAACAAAAAATCGAAAATATGGAACGGTCAAGGAAAAAAATTAAGCTGATTTCAGGTTTGTTTCACAGAGGTTTAAGTTCTCAACAATAGACAGATGATGAACTTTGAGCGACCTCTCTTTTTGCCTTTATTTAAATACGACGACATTTACCGTCAACTTAATGACTTTGGGGACTAATCTCTTAAGCCATGGAAGTGCAATAAATAGATAAAGTCTGAGAGTGACTGAAAGAGAATGAAGTTACTTTAGACGGAACTGTATCAGTGGACTATGTCACGCCACTTTAAAATGAGAAATAGGACGGATTACTTTAAAATTTGTTAATCCAGTTTAAATAAAAATGTAGGTATATGCAATGGTTAAAAAAAAATATTAGATTCCAAAGTAGTAGCCCAATTCATATCAGAATCAGATTGAAACAAAGGAATCGAGTTGAGTCGTGCCTGATAAAACACGACTTAACCCATTTCAGTAATATGTAAATCGGATGATCCACATGCATATCACGGCCTGTTTTCAACTTGACCCTATGAATATGGATATACATAAATTTGACGAACCCCTTACGAATCCAATGAAGTGAATTTCTTGCCAGATTTAAAAATCTCAACTAAAAAGGATTAAAAGACAAGATAAAGATATTAAAAAAACTTTTGACAGCTTAGTTGAACCCATGATTATAAGTTATGTACGTAAAGGCATAGATATCTGTTCTGATATCGATATCGATATAGATATCTGACTATAGCCAACTTAGAAATACTCATAACTTAAATATAGCTCTTTGTGCTAGAGCACAATTCTGTCACACTCTCAGAGTGTGTGGAGTTAATTAATTGCAAATTTTAATTAATTGGGCGATTCTTCGTATATACCTACTAATATTATTATAAATCTGAAGAGTTTGTTTGTTTGCTTAAACGCGCTAATCTCAAGAACCACTGGTCCGATTTGAAAAAATATTTCAGTGTTAGATAGCTCATTTATCGAGAAAGGCTACAAATATTAACTATAAACGCGGGTGAAACCGCGGGCACAGCTAGTTCAAAATATACGACGTTAAGTCTTGTTGGTCCATTAGATACATTATGTAAATAGCATCGCTATCCACCGGGCCATATCACACTGTCCACGAGACGTTAACGTCCTATTTGCATGAATATTGGAACCGCGGGATAGGTACATTGCAGAGCAGTGGTTCTCTAACTTTTTTTATGACGTAGACCCCTTATTTTTTTTTTTATATCTGCACTAATAAGGGTAGTGGATAAATGTAATCGCTTTTATTAAAAGCAGTGTACAGATATATTCACGGGGTATATAGTCACGTCTTGATAGATTACCAATTTTATTTTTCCTTTAACGAACCTCCACTTTCCCGTACAAACGTCAGCATATACACACCTGGGATATTATAGACAACTTTAGAATTCATCGTTCTAGAGCTAGTGACCCCAACCAGTGGTTTGCGGACTACTGGTGATTTGCAAAGTGAAGAATTTTGACCAATATTACTTTCAAAGGTCCGGACGACCTATTTAAAAGTTCGACTTCAATTTTGGAAATTTAGTTATTAAAGTTCAAGTTAGTTAGAAATATGGACTTATGAAATCATACTGTTCGAAATTACTTGTTGATGTGCTCCAATATATGAAAGTGCCTAGTATTAATTTTACATGAGTACATTTTATATTTTCGTTTTCGGTGCTCTCTGCCTACGCCGCTAGGGAAGTAGTGTGAAGTTTAGTTAGTTAGCTAGAATGATTAACTGATGAAGTCACCCATAACAAAGGATTAGTATTTAGCTGTGGGTCAAGAACGAAAGTTCCACGTATCGTGGCCTATTGGTCAATAATTAAAAAAGTATTTTTTTGTTTAATTAACAACAAAATATCAATGTTCTTTTACTGTAACACTATATATTATTACCGTGGTTCTTACCATGCGCGCTTTACGAAACACTTTTCTTCTTCAGTAAAATCGGAAAATGTTACAAATAACCGGATCAAAATAATAGATAATTCAAAAATAACCGGATCAAAAATAATAGATAAGCATAATAAAAGTACACTTCAGCAAAACATCGTCCAGTCGCGGTGAGTCATTGTCCATGACGAAATCTTTATTAATATTTAAACTGAGTCGTTCACTCGCCTTTATTACTTTGTCTGATTTCCATAAATATTGGGATCGCCGAATACTTACTAGTCCGGGCGATGGCCGAACTTTTACTGCCAGGGGCGTATCGGGGCAAGGCGGTGGCGTATACTGAACGTATATCCGACGGGCCCTCGTGACCTGATCTTCAATGTTAATTCTCTTTTACAGTGTAAAGCTTACACTAGTAAACTAACAAACTAAGTTGGCGCAATGACCCAAAATGAATCTTGGTCTTTGATAATAAGACAATTATAGAAAACTGCTACACAGAAATATGGTAGGTAAGTTTTTTCTGCCTGTGCCCTGCAGTGCCCGATAAAGGGCTGATAATAAGACTTTGTAATTTTAACGTGTTGATATCTTTACTAATATTAAAATAATAAATGCGAGAATAGCTGTCTGTTACACTTTCGCCAGTTGACCTATAATGAAAGTTGGGGTATAAACAAGGACGTACTTATGATATCTTTTTACTAACCAGGGGAATACTGGTTCCAGGATGAAAGATAAAGTCGATATCTAATACAGTAAACGCTTCTATACAGTGGTGGATTTAGAGTCCTGGCCGCCCTAGGCCCCAAGCCATTATTCTCAGTACGAAAGCGTCATCACTTAATTTTTATCACGATTGGCCGCCTCTAATATCTGGCCGCCCTAGGCCCGGGCCTACTGGGCCTTAGGGTAAATCCGCCACTGCTTCTATATATTGATGTTATGAAACCTAATTTACTATAATTTTTTAGACCAGTGCCCTAAGCTGCCTAGCTACGTCACTGTTCACTGAACGATAATCCGGTCAGCCGCCCGATCGAATAATGTTTCAGCCAATCGAATTTTGATTGAGTAACCGTTTGACCTAGTTCACATCAAGGGCATGGGTTTATAGTTCCATGAAGTAACGCTTTTTCACCGTCCAGCCGCAGTGTATATCGTGTAATGAACAAAGTTATTTATTTATAGTTCTACTCGTTACGTGTTAAAACTGTACCCTGGGGTCCTCTAAACTGTATAGCAAAAACCTTATATTAGGTGAAAATTTCCTGTCTGTTATTAATAATGTAGACTCTCCTAGTTTAAAAAATAAACAATACCATCGCGTGTTTGTAAAGGAAGCCTAATTGTAATTTACCGTCATTTCATATTGGTAATTTTAGAAATACTTCTAACCTTGAGGGGAGTGTATGTATATATGGACGTAAAAGTTAATAAAACAATATTGTACCTTTTAAAATGAAAGGTAGATAATAATAAAAGTCATAACAATGTCCTACTATAAACACATAACTATTTCAATATATATAATTATCCTGTGATACAAAAAGTAGAACTATCTAAAAAGAGGTTAACTTAGTTATAAACTGTCACAAAACCACTACCCATTTAGTGCCAAGCATTTTAAGCTTTATGGCCGAAAAATTCTCTTAAAATCTTAACAGATTTCATAATGTTGTAACATATAAAACTGCTCTAGGGCTTTAAAAATAATGATATTAAGTGTACAGGGAAATACACACTTTAAAAAACTTACCTAGGTGAAAAAAAGTCATTTACCTACCTTACCTATATAGATATCTATATTGACAGAGTTGTGCGATTTCTCCGCGTGTGTGGCCGTACAATTTGCATGAATATTGAAACTCGGGTGCGATTGCTAAGCACGAGCTTATCTTGCTTCGATGAGCTCTACCCGATTCAATTAAGTGTTGTAAGATTGAATTTTAATTCGAATGTATCCGGAATACTTGTGATATATTTGGGGTTTCATCGCTTTACATAGCAACTACGAATGTAGATAGCACATAAATAAACGTATTATTTCCCTGCGGTCATTATATTTTTTAATGTTAACTAGTTTTTTCTTCTTTCATTATAATGCTTGGTATAATGTACTGAAGATATTTTCACAATTTTTCGAGCCGCTTACTTCTATCTAACTTCACATTTCGATGTAGTCGCAATTAAAACAAAGTCAAAGTTCAAGTTCAAAATACTCATGTTGACACATGAAAACATTATTCATTTAAAAAGAAACGAATGTCCAAAACATTAAATATCTTTAGTTATTGTTTTCTCATTATACCTAACTATCATTCTCATCATCCTGAAAATTATAAATTCAATAATTAGATGTTCCATTGGTGCCTTGTATTACGGTTTAAAATTTTACTGAATAATTTAGCTGAGGATTTAAAACTTATTTATAGGTAACAAAGGTAGAGCAACTTCCCCGCCCTTTAGTAGTTACGTCTAACCTAGCCATAAATTCAACCAGATTACTACACCAATTCACGTTGACGCAAGGAACAAACAAGGTGTAACTTAAAGCACAATAAAGTGGGGTTCAGTAAAGAATCTAACTAAGCGATATAGAGGTTCATCTAGAACTAAACCCAAATTCGCAGATACAAGGAACATGTTTATTCAGGTATGATTTTTTCTTATCTTATAGAATTAAAAATAATCAGGAAGGTCTGCATAGACCTTAATCCTGGATTACACGAATTAGATATTATAGTCTAAGCCATTGATTTCATAGAAAAAAAAAAATATAAGGTCAGTAATACTAAAGAAGCTCGAAAACGACTTAACTCTAAAACTTCTATTAAACGTATATCTAGCAGATTACCAAATTAAATTATTAAACTTATCTATATGTTGGTACATATAAGAGCGATCCAATGTCTATAGGTACACTTTTTGGGTTGTATACCTTCACTTCTCATTAAAAGTTAGTAGACCTACAAAAATACATTAGTAAAAAAGGTAAGTTATTCATGCTTATTAAATTAAGACTCTTAACTTCTCTACAGTGGCGTAGCTAGGTGACAAAGGGCCCTGGGGCAAAAAAGAAACTAGGGCCCATAGGCCGCAGCTTTGGGTCCAGGTCCCCCCTACTGCAGGGAGGGCACTAACATTTTTCTTCCTACGTTAGACAAAGTCAAATCAAACTCAAATGAAAAGGTGTGCTTATCAGGTTTGCCCCCCCCCCCCCCAGTTTAGGGCCCCGGGGCACTGCCCCACCTTGCCCCTGGATAGCTACGCCACTGCTTCTCTATACTGTGTACTTAGCTCGTAGCTCTGTAGCCGTGTTGATTTCGTAGCCGATCCCTTGACCGAGTTGCCGCGCCTATTCCGACCACGAACTGGATTTATTACACCAACCGTAAGCTAAACTAAGCTCTTTTCTTTCTTAATTACACCTTCATCAAGAACCTGCCTACATAAGTGCTCTCAAACTCCAGAACAGAAAGTAACTAAATGCGCAAAGTTTCCGCTGTTAAAAGTGAATTTAAGAAGTAAAAACGGTTTTTTATAACTCATGTCTCGCATTGGGACGGTCTGTTGCACAGAAGGGTTTCGAAACACCGAGCAATAATTAATGAATGAGTCTATTTACTTAAATTATTTGTAATTATAGCGGTAATAAAAAAAATTAAATCACTATTGTCAGTTTTTAGAATGTGTATTTATTTGACTGGATCTATTAGGCTGTCTCTCTGTAGATGTTAAGCTGAGGTTAAATAATAGGGTTTCGTAAGCATCGCTTGGGTACGGAACATTACAAAGGCACGCATATATATATAATGCAAGCAATAAAGCGTCAAGATGACGAGTAGGTATGCACCTATATCGACGGAGAGTTTAGGAGCTAAATAACAGTTAAATCAGCTTGGATAACTACAAAATCTTTCCCAAGTGGAAATGAGAACGTAGTTAACTCGTCTATAACATTTCATTCCGAAAGCGGTGAGAGGCTAAAAATCTGTAGATAAAATCTTACTTGAACCAGTTCTGTTGAATACAATCAGAAGTTTCTGAAAGACTTTTACTAGTCAGCGTTTAAGTATCCGTAGCTGTGTGCTAGTTTGGTCCAAAATTTATTAGCGTGATACTTTTACTGGCGTTCGATAGTCCCGTCGCGTAAACTGACTACCTACTATCATTTAATTTTGAAATAGACATGGCCTCGGCATACGTTTTCGAATAATTTCCAAAATATTTCCTATCGACAATACAGATTACAATAACATTTATCAAAAATGTCAATCAACTAAGTCCTTATCCCTATGTTTACATAAAACATATAAAACAGTTCATATCGAACTTTAATTAATTGAAAATTCCGCTATAACCACTTTTATCCCAATTCTATTGCTTGCAGTATGAACTATTAAAATTTTGTATGCACTCCAATTTATCCAACTCCAATTACTCCAATTTACTTTTTGTATCAGTTATTGGACTTTACGGTTGTAGCGGCTGTTGGCATCAAATATAAGTGTAGTAGTGTAATATAAGTGTCTAAACACAAAAAAATCATATCAGCATCATAGGTTATAAAATCAAAATGAAAAGGTCTGGAAATTTCCAAGCCACCACCACAGAGTAGAATTTATAATGTGGCGTAGAACCTCTGTTGAATGAATAAATTCTGCGCTGCTTCATCCAAGACTATATTCTACTTATTTGCAAGCGTGCTCAGCAAGTGAATGTGCTGGGAGAATCTGCAACTGCATTGTAGGAGTATTCCCGTCAGGTGTCTGGACGTTGCCAAACGGCAACTATGTGTGCGGTACACGTGCCTGCAGTTCAAGGGCAATGCAGTTGACGGCCCGCGGCCACTTCGCGAAAACCAATATTTCTTTGAAACTGACGCTGACTAACAGGTTTATATTTGAACTGCATAACGAGACGTCAGCGCTTATTGACTGTGGATTGTTGGTATTAAGAGTTTGAAGATCCTTGTGTGATTTGTTTATTATAATAGCAGTCCCTTGTAAGTACTTAGATAAATTACGCGAATTTCTCGCATTTAAAGAAACTTCCACCAGCTTAGTAGAATATTAAGAAAGTATTGATTTTAGTTACCTACTCTTAGGGGGCGTCCATTAATAATACGAGGTGATTTTGACATCTTCGTAAAGTTTAGAGAATCTAAAAATAGACATTTATTTTCTATCTAACGGAGCCCGTAGTCCCATGTTAGTCTAGGACTTAAAAATAATGTGCCAACTGTGTTTCTTGCCTAGCATGTCGTAAAAGGCGACTAATGTTATATCGGGTTTTGGGTATGTGATTGTATAGGCGACAAGCTAGCCACTTGTCACTACTTTTTCACAATTTTCCATCTAACCTAGCCCAGTTTTGTTTTTGCCTGAAAGTGGTTAAAGGGGCCTTCTGTAACACGGGGATTATGGGCGTGATGTTATGTTATTATCTATTATCCAGCTAAAAGAACCATCTGTATAACTTATCACTAAGTTGGTTTAGGAAAAATTACGAATAAAAGAGACTCGAAAAGATATACGTTCAGATTTTCACTGAACAATATTCATATTCAAGTTACTATTAATTTAAAAGCGTTAGAGCGTCGTAGCACATGAAAGAGCCATGGATGTTAGCCAGTGTAAATAAAAAGATATCTAGTCGTTAACAACGATTGAAGGTTGTGATTGTGGATAGTTTGTGTCATTACACATTCAAGTCGAATGGCGTCAGGGGTCAGGGCTGACGCGGGTCGTACTGCGGGCGAAATAAATGGCTGCGCTTTAATGGAAAAATGCAACGTAATTATTTCGCTACTAATACTTATTTAGTATGTATTTATATAATAATTATAATAGGAGATAAGTTTTACTTCTAGGTTAAACATATGTACATATGCGTTACATATCTTGCCCGCAATTACCGTGACGTACCTAAGGCATAGTTCAAAAATTAGTAGTACACTCTTCCCACTTTAAGCAAAAACCAAAATGAGTTTCGAGGAGAATTGGGAAAAAATTGTGGCTCGTTCTTTACACCTACAATAAAATCTCAATACACTATATCCTTTTATGACATAGTAGGTGAGGAACACAGAAGGACACAGTTTTACTTAAGTACATTATTTTTATAAATACTGATAAGATTTTAACTGTCAAAATAATAATAGCAATTTACTGTCAACAAAATAAGCAGGTTCCAACTGTACTTTAACTCAGAAGCCACCTACTTAATTCACAAAGCTAGCAAACTTGACGGCAAAAGCTTTTCATTTCGCTTATAGTAAACAACAGCGCCTATCTGATGTCTGCATGTTAATTGTGGACTGTGTCAACATGCAAATAAGTTGAATACACAATGTGAGGCGAGAACTGAGATCAGTATTGTGGGCACTGTGGGTATGCCTACAATCGGGTAGCTTGAACATATATACATATAATAGTATGCAGCCTTAATCAATCTTTACCAAGAATCATATATCTTGTATACCTATTAATTTCGATTTTATCCCATAATGGTCTGGGACCCGAAAACAATGTACCAACTGTGTCTCTAAGTAGCAAGTCGAAAATGCGGCTATAGGTGCACATGAGTATTGGGTTTGTAATTATTTAGGCGACGAGCTAGCGATTTGTCACAATTTTTTCATAATCTTGGCTAATTGTGGTTACCTAATGGAGCGTTTTATTCTTTTTTACATTTCCTACCCATTAAAAGATTGACTGACTCGACGGCGCATTCGGTAGTGACCCTGCCCCATGCGCCAAGAGTTGTGGGTTCGATTCCCACACAGGGCAAACATTCGTATGATAAATACTTGTGTTTGTTCTTTGTCTGGGTGTAAATATCCAATATTTAAGTATATATTTGTAATGCGTGCTACAGTTGTTTCTGATATCCGTAACACAAGTGCTTAAGCTACTTACCTCGGAGTCAGATCAATGTATGTGATGTAGTGCGATATTTATTATTTATTTATTTATTATTTAAAAGATGTTATAAAAGTAATATAAACGTGATGGTAAATACCATATGTGTTCAAATTAAATATCAAATAAAATCTCATAAATAAATCTTCTAATAATAAAATAAAATATGATACCGCAATGGCTGAAACGAAAGTAGCGAAAAAAAGTTTACGCGACGCTTCGGTACGGAACGTGACTTGCGTGCCATGACCAATACTAATGCCTATGTTTCAGACATCATTTATTAAACCTGATATATTTTCATACTTCGACAGTTAAGAAAGTAGCATGCGTGTCAATAAAGTTTATCTTAAAATGTGATTAATGCACATCAAATAAATCATAGGTAGTAAAAAATATATGAAAAAGAAGAATACTGCACATATTACCTTTTCTGTGAACATAAGTTACAATATACAAAATAAAAATGTATCCTTAGATATACTGAATAATGTTTTTTTATGATGTAAAAGACTTAGTTTGAAATATGTAGAACCATATTTTTTTATTCCCCAACTGGCTAGTTATTCGTTTCTTTTCAAAATAGCTTTTTTCTTAAATGTACAGTAAGCTACACAAGAACTTAACATATTAGTTGTGATGTTCTTATCACAGAAATTATAAGGCTTCATATACTTTTAGTTAGAATAAGATTTATACGGTACAAACAGATAGCGAAAAGAAAATATACATGATACGATCAAATCAACTCAAGGCGTTGGCTGAAAAATCAGAAAGGATTATGCTCATACTATTTTTGGTTTCATGACGTCATGATTTCAATATGTAGTACGTGGATATTGAGGTAATCTTGTAAAAGACTTAATCTGAACATTCAATATTTTGAAAAAGAAACACTACTTATCGGCCTACCGATCTCTCCTCAATCTATTAGAATTCGATATAATAAACGCATTGATGATACCACCTTCTAATAAATACATCCTACCCGTATTCGTTAATTCGGATCACAGGTGAATGTTAGGTACGACATGTCTTATACAGATGTAGAGGTATTATCCTAAAATAAATAATATTTACGTGTACTTCAGTACTTTTACTTTTAATATCACGAGCATAAATCACATTCTATACCTAAAATGAATACCCAACTCGAATCCAGCAGCTTTATTGGGCGCTCAGCTGCAAATAATTGTTTAAAATCCAACGCCTGTTCAAAGTTACCCCAATCCATTAGTCTTGCTCAATAAATGCAATGGTAAACGAAGTTGTAACGGCCGCGAGCTAAAAATAAAACTGCATAACAGTACAGACGCCGGCAGTTTCCATTAACCACAGACCACTGGACTATAAACTTTTGTCGATGGACTATTCCGTTGTATAAGCTCGATTTTTAATACAAATGTCGGTGATAGTACAAATATGAGGCAGATAAAAGTCATAAGCGCGCTCGATAAGAAGACTCGAAAACATCCCAACTAGGACATTTTGTGACATTTGTTTTCATTTACGCATAATGTGATTGACGCTACCTGTATTTTTGCGTAGGTACTATTTCAAGCGTGCTACAGTTTTTTAATTGTTTATCAATGTTGTCAAATGTGTCACTGGGTTCGGAACATTTTTTTCAGTTGAAATGTAAGCGTATGACATATCTAAGTATAGTAAAATATCTTTGTGCCAATGTTAATGGTCTAATCACGTTTCTTCCCCCGACCTTTTTAGTATTTTTTTGGTGGCCAAACCGTTTCAAGCATTTCTCTTCTTCAAAGTAAATTATGTTTTAAGCAGTGATTTACTAAAGTATTTTTTTGTCCTTTAAAGTGAAATATTGTGCAAAAGACGGCGTGCTGTGATGGAGTTCATAAGCTGACTAGACTGTGTAGGTAGTCTAGGCAATAAAAATGTAAATAACATAAGGGCACTTTACTTTACTGAAGTATAGTTATTAGAAATATGTTAAATTTTAATAAAAGACGTTTACTTACTTTATAACTAGACAGAACCTTAATATTGTTCTGTAGACTTATAAGAATACTTAATACTTAATAATAAGTATACTTATCATAGGTTGGTAACTAATCATTACTATGGAACACCCGTCTTCAGCTCTAGGTACTATCATATGAATAATAACTATAATAATCACACCATCTCACATAGTAAGAAGTGTGCTAAAACGAATGGACATATTTAATACTATCGAGTTTCTTGTTGGTTTCTTCTCGATAGAATCTACCTTCCGAACCGGTGGTATAGTATTACTTCTTCTTTTTTGTTTTTGTATATTGACTATTTATAAGTGCTTTATTGAAGCCTATGTAAATAAAGATATTTTTAATTTAAATTTGAATTTGAAAGAAATAACGACTAATATTTATGTAGGTTCTCCCTGTGGTCGGAAAATATAGCATGTAATTAATGAATATAGTCATCCTACCTATCCATTATAATTATGTAACTCATAGTCCTTAGACAAGACCTTACAGCTGTTTGCTGTTGCCGGACTATTTGTAACACATTGTATAAATACTCGACTTAAATCCTGAAGAGAATTTTATTTATTTGTGATTTTCGTCGTCGCTTCACAGGCGGTAAGCCGAATAGGCTTAAACAAACAAGAAGGCTTTTATCTCACCCCGGGGACTGAGTATTTCTCGTAGATAATATAAATTAATCTTTGTTAGGAGAGCGGTTTACAGGTAGGGAATTGGTTACGAGGGCTAATCTGATTGTTTTAAAAAACAACATTAGTGGTTTAAAGCGAAAATATCAGTACATAAATAAAAAGCACAATTATTACCACCTATAAGAACTGCTCTTATAATAGGCGTAAGTAGTAAGTTATTTTTGGCTGTATTTAACAATTATTCTCTCTGTATTCCATGTAAAATTAATAATGCAATACGCATTTAGTTTATTTTACTGAAGATAGCAGTTACCTATAAAATAGTTATTTTTTCTTCTCTAAATATTATAATACGTAGATACTAGAAAAATCCAGCTTTACACAACTACAGTGACAAGCAAATTTCAATATTTTCACAAAAGGGTTGAGACGCGTTCTACATTTCGTGTCCTATCTCGATTAATTTGCTATCCACCGCAAAGCTACGGCACCACCACAGCCAATACTGCAAGCGACCAAGCCATGACCACATTTCGATTACTTTATACCAGGGTTTCTCAAACTTACGGATAGATATGATGCTACGCCGCACAATTGCCCCAAAATTCCCTAGGTTAAATTAAAATATATCATATTGGGTTTAGATAAGCTATCACAAAACATTGAACACATAGGTATCTTTTGCTTTATCAAATAGACAATATTGAAGAACACACAGCGCATCAAAGTGTTGTTAGTTACTACATCTGTATTGGAACTTAGATTTTCACCAAGTCACCCATGCTTTGTAACGCTGTTTAGTACAAATCTAATCTAGTTACTATTTCACTATTTTAGTCGCGATATTTAAGGCCGTGACCTATTTCTGTAAGCCCTTTAACGCCAAGAGGATCCTCTCGGCTCTGAAGCGGTTACATAACTTTGTTGCCTTCATAAGTGACGCTGCGTGTGTGGAAAATAAAGTTTCAGATGAAAAAATAAAATTTCAGATAAAAATTACACCAAAATAATGTTTATATTTACAGTATGAAAATAACATTTTGCTTAATTATGTAGACGGCAAGAGTATCCTTTCAAAATACTTCTGAGCATGTATATACTGAATCTACTCGTAAACAAATCTTAGTCACGTATGCCACTTACTTATTATTCGAAAGAACTTTTTCTGTATGATTTGTGTACAATTAGTGAGTAAACGAACATTTGCCTCTTTGGATTCGAAGTCGAGCCCTTTGCTCACGAAACCAGGATATTTAACTATTGAATTAAGCGTCCATTATAGCAACCCGTGAATGCGACACTTGTTTATAGTCAGCTTTTCTCTACGTTGAAATCATTAATTGAATGTGTACGATAGAATTCAAAAAGCTATGTGGAAAATAAAAATACAGCGACCGTTTTCAATTTAAAACATGGTCACGTCTTTTAAACTTAATGCAGATCGATATAAAGTACGAAATAAAGTGGAAGCATTCCGTTCGTAGCGTAGCAGAGCGTCGACCTGTCCTAGACCATCGATTCTCAATGTAAAGGTCGCGACCCCAGTTTCTCAATACAGGGGTATCGGGGGTCGGTATAGGGGTCCACTCCTACCGGCGGTTTGTCCGATTAATGGGCCGTTTCCTAATATGAAAAGTAATTTCTATGTCAAGATCAATTAAATTTACATTGACAGCGAAATCATTAGGCTTATAAATTATAAATTTCATTTAAAATAAAATATGGACATGTTTTTTTTTACAATTTCCAGAAAATTATTATTGAAATGACAGCTAATTTCTTTCATGTATTATCGAGGTTATATTCGAATTCGTTACTTTAGATGTTTGTGATATTGAGAACTCATAATAACTAATGACGTATGCTGATAATAATAAACATTAAGAATAATAATAATTCGTACCTAATTCATTCACCAGTCTAAAGGTGTTTATTCAATAGAAAGGTGTTATATTTTAACATTGGCGCATAAGTTTTGTAGTACCTAAAACGTTGGTTGAGAGTCAATAACCTGTACCAGACGCAATCTTTTGTGGTCGTTCACTTTACATTACCCAAATTTAGCGCTGCAACAATACTAATCGACCTCAGAGAAGGGTTAAGTCCTAAATAGGTTGTAACTTAAACTTAACGACATTCATTATCGTTTAGATAAACTCGTTTTCTATTCAATTGGCTGTTTCCGATTCGATTTGAGCAGTTTAATCTAAACACTTAGTGTTGAGTTGGACTAAAAAAGATGCTTTTTAATTAAATCTTCAACTGAAACAACCAAATTACTAGGTATACTTTACACGTTTGGGTGTGTGATTGTGTAGGCGACAGGTTAGCCGCTTGTCACTACTTTTTCACAATTTTCCATCTAACCCAGCCCGGCTTTATTTTTAGGTGAATGTGGTTGAAGGGGCATGCTGGCGCTTTGACTCTGTCTAGCCCTTCGGGGATTATGGGCGTGATGTTATGTATGTATGTATGTATGTACTTTACACGTTATAGAGATAATATTTTCTGTCATTATTATTTTATTTAACTCAATTCTTAACTTTGCACAAAGATTTTTATAAGAAAATAAAAGTGTTTATGATCATAATATATAAGAAAAAACTACGAAACCTATTTATGCTTTTTTAATATGACGACACTGAAAAATATTTGATTTACTAGTATTTTTTGTCTTTTTGTTCTGGGCAAAATTTAACATGCTCTTTTTATCTTTTCACATAATCCCTAAGGAGTAGTCTGAGTCACAGCAAACCCCTTTCACTACGTTCAGCCAAAAAATAAAACTGGGCTGGGTTAGATAGAAAAGTAGTGACAAGTGGCTACCTCGTCGCCTACACAATCACATCATACCTAAAACCCGATATACCATTAGTCACCTTTAACGACATGCTAGGCAAGCAACACAGTTGGCACATTATTTTAAAGTCCCAGACCAACGTAGGTCGAACGTATGCTTATAGGTAAATATATCTCTCGCAGCGAAACATATACACATTCAATAGTGTTGAATGTTAGTTAGTTAGTTAGATGTTTTCTTCACATAAAACATCACAAAGTTTACACAACTCACAACACAGACCAAACATTTATCGCATCCGATCGAGTGCAAAGTACATTAACGGCCCTTGCACATACCTATATTAAACGAAAACATAGTGGAGGTCGAGCTAAAACAACAAACAAAATATACACTGCCCGTTAAACACTATCAAATGATTTAGTGAAGTACAGTAGAAGACAATGATTGATCCTGAAAATAAACAAAAACCACTTTGCCATTGAATATTTCCGAATGCAGGCAACTGTAATTTATAAAGCTTCTATCAACGGCTGTTTATCATTATTTCCCAGCCGATTTTAATGGACACTACACTAATCTGCTTTTAGCAATTTAAATATTTAATTAGCCTATCAAGAGAAACAAGACTAGAACTGTAAATACTGAATTCACATTTGATTATTCGTTAATCATAGGTACACTTTAGACCGTTAAAGCTTCCAAAATTGCAGTTCAGCTTTAAAAATTTGACTACCGTGAGTTCATTTAAAATTGATGATAGCAACATTGTAACGATTTAAATCTGTATTAGACCGTATACTTTCATAGCTAAGAGACAGTAAAATACAATATTATCTGTATTAGCCAAAGTAAGAGCTAAATTAGAAATTTAAGAGATTCCATTTGAATAAACCGACCGTCTTGTTTTCATTTTGTACTTACAGTTATTTTCAGATTACCGCGTAGAAGCACAGATGTATAATTTCACTTCACTGTCTCTATGCTAAATGCTATAAATAATTAATTCCAGTCTTAGCCCATATGCATGAGTAATTTTGATCTAGAATGTGTAAAGTGACCTTGGACGAGGATAAACGGTAAACCAATTTACAGCGAGGAAAGTACGTAAGTACGTACACCCAAGGTAGTTACACTAAAACCAATCTTTCAATCAATCTATCATCTGTCCATAATTGTACATACATACATATATACATAACAACACGCCTATAATTCCCGAAGGGGTAGGCAGAGTCAAAGGGACAGCAGGCCCCTTTAACCACATTAAGCCAAAAATAAAACTGGACTGGGTTAGTTGGAAAATTGTGAAAAATTTGTGACAAGTGGCTAGCTTGTCGCCTACATAATCACATCACATACCCAAAACCCGATATACGATTAGTCGCCTTTTACGACATGCTAGGAAAGAAACACAGTTGGCACATTATTTTTAAGTCCCAGACCAACACGGTACAATGGGCTGGGTTAGATGTTCCATAATTGTAATACAATTTTACACTACACATGGGTACAGGGAGTCAGATCTACCGGCGGTGGAATAACAATAGGTTAAAACCGGTAAATTTCTAAGGGCCCCAGACTGCCGAGAGCCGTGAGCATAGCCTTTGGAATAAGAGGGCCCCATCAGATAGATTTTCATCAAACGGTGAAGCAAAAACATGTAAGTTATATTTAGCTAAGACCAATACTTATTAAGCTGTATCTACTAGTTTTTATTACCTCCATCCTTTGCTTACTAATTCCGAATGTTATAAATCTAATTTTAAAAAGTATGTTTGTCATTGAAGAGAGCGGTGGTAGCCCAATGGTTAGGACAGGCGCCTCTTAACCGAGGAGTGCGGGTTCAAACCCGGGCACGTACCTCTGGAGTTTTCAAATCTTTGTACGTATTTATAGCACTAGCTCGACGGTGAAGGAAAACATCGTGACGAAACCTGCCAATTCAAACAACTTTGGATTTGTAACCATGATCCAAAAATTGTCTGGTTCCCCTATCTTAGGGTTACGAAGATCAGATCGGCAGTCGCTTCAATGTAATTACCAGACTCGCTAAATCCTGGATCATGGTCTAAGCGGACCCCGTCTAAGCACGGGACATAACGCTAGGAAAATGATAATGTTTGTCATTGAAGCTGCCTCTTTACTTTTAGATATTAGATACATGCCGTCCCCTCTCTCCCACTGGGCACTTAGGGCACGTGCCTCACGATCTAGTACCGACAAACATATTAATTTACAAATGTGCCCAGGGCCTCCGTTAGGTTAAAGACGGCCCTGGACACATGTACGAATTAATGCTCAGTTTTTCTCACCATTGTTCCCTCAGCCATCGTCTAGTCCAATGTAAATATAATATCTAGTATCTACTTGACCCAAGTGAAACTCGTTAGTGCTACCTGAGCCCAGACTAACTCTATTACAGCGAGCTGCCAATTACGGAATGCTTCATTTCGTGGCATATGCGACCTTTGTGTCAACTGTTTCGTTAAAATTGTTTCTGTGATTAAACGTTGTTAACTAGAAAACCTGACTGTCGATTATCTGTTAAGTTCTTAGATTAAATCAATCTAAGGTTAAGTTACATAAAAGTAAATTTAAAACGAACGTTTTTCAAAAAGTATATTCCCAATTTTCGACTCCTAACTAGATTTTTTTCAAACATTTTCTCCGAAATTTAAATTGACGTGACAATAAAAAAAAAAAATAGTAGGGCTCCCAGTAGGAAATTTGATATTAGATATTTTGAATCATTTTTCGAAAAGCGAAAAATTCTTTCGTTTTTTTGCTCCAAAAGATTGAATAGTACCAAAGCTACTGTTATAATGATCCTCACGAAATAATGGTTTCTTTTTAACTTCCTTGTTCAATGGTTTCATTTAAATACAAAAGTATTATCAAAAGAAAGTAAGATTCACAACATCAGGGTTCCGTATCTGATCGTTCGTACCATGATAATTATGTTCTAAACCTAATAATACTCTTAATATTTATAGTGTAAGTATATATACGAGTATAAGGGAACAGTTTTCTAATACCTCAGCACGGGGGAGCATCCTGAGACAAGCGCATTCAAATATCAAAGTACGTGTAACCCTGACTTTATATCATTGGACCCACCAAAAGGCCAATTAACAGTCCCTTCAGGTCCATAGTCTAAGCAGACCCCGTTTAAGAACGAGACCTATCGCTAGGCAGACCAGGACCCGAGTAGACACGATTCAATTTATGAAATTATTTAACGTATATTAACCTCCTGGTACATTATTCCTAATCTGACACCGAGATATTTATCTAAAATATAAAGTAACCCTAAAATTTTAACACAGATATCCTCCAGGCCCTTTCAGAAATCGCTCAGTGCGTTCAAAAGAGTCAATAAAGTGCGTAAAGGTTAAGGTTAGAAGGCGCACCCTTATCTCTAGGTCAAACTCATTAGTATACTCATTCATGAACATAAAACCCATTTACTTAGAATGATAATCCAATTCATTTTATTCGACTGATTAGGAACATTCATGACGTTTTGGGCTAGTAGTATTTATTTTTTTTAAATTTGTAAAAGATCGGGTGTTTAGAAAAAAAGTAAATAACATCGAGGGTAAAAGTTATTAAACGATAGTCCATTCGATCGAATTGTCAAAAAGGTACTGATTTTTAACATACAGTTGAGCAACTAATTAAGGCGATTTAAACAATAACAATATATCAACCCACCTACCCCACAGCTCAGTTTGTTCAGCGTCCTTTAGCATTATCAAGCCGCCCCGTGACCCACATACAAGGCGGCCACGATAACTGTTAGCCATCAGTGGGAGAGTATAATTAAATCGTTACCATATACAGCTAGGTGAGGGCCCTACGATTTAGGGGTTACGTAACTTACTGCGACAAAGGTGAAATAATA
Organism: Glyphodes perspectalis; assembly: GCA_951394215.1. NCBI lineage: Eukaryota > Metazoa > Arthropoda > Insecta > Lepidoptera > Crambidae > Glyphodes > Glyphodes perspectalis. The sequence goes on along the minus strand of OX596213.1, from coordinate 10,242,611 downwards.
ATGCCAAAGACAAGTTTTCAAATTACCGCAAGCGTCTTTTGTGAGAAAGGAACCGAGATTCCAAATCCGACAATTTTGTCTAACTCTCTTATTTATTCTACTGTTGATCATTAGTTTTATCACAGTTACATTTTCCAACTAATGCAATTCAGCAGTCATCATTAATCAACCACCAGCCCAAAATAAATATGGTAAGATAACTAATCCTTGGCTTTTGTAATTATCTATTCACCTCTATCTGTGTAATTTTAAATTATTTTTATACAAATACCTATCTCCACATTACCACTTGATGGTATATAACCATATACATATTCACAAAGGCAAAGAAAACAACTTCGATAAGTGCCTCTACTCAAATCCCTTCGGTAGTTTCGTATCGATTGAGTGTTTTTAGCTGAAACAGTTTACCTGAAGCCAAACATACCTACGAGGTAATAAAAAGTCTGTACGTGTCGCTCTCCCTAGAGACTATCGTCTATGATTTACACCAACCATGGTTCTAAAAGTAAAAGCTGGCCGAATACGTGACGAATCACAGACCATAGTGAAGGATTCCGTAGGCACTTTATAGGTATGCGCAATTTTTTTTTTATGGAATATTTTCTTTACAAAAAAGTCTCTATAAAATCAAAACTCTCATCAAGCAAATTATTTATATGGTCCGTAAGTTCTGAGGTCCTTAAATTTTAATCAGTTACAAGAATGTCCATCACAATAACTAACATGTCAGAGACAGAGGTGAGGCTCACTTTTAGAAATGCAAAATCATAGTTCTACTTCTCCATACGTGTAACATTCCTTGTCCCCATGTTCTTATCTTTGAATTATTGCCTTGAGATTTCTTATTTCTTAAATGGCTATGGAAACCTAAAAAAGTGACTGTGAAACTAAAAGTTCTTTAACTTTGGCCCTCGTGTGTGCCACTTTTTCCGTGGCAGAACGAATAACCGTCGGTACATTATTAGGATGCATTGTTTAAAACGGACTCTGTTTATTTCACACTCCAAGATATTTCTGCATAATGGTACCTCGGATAGATTACGAAGATTTCAAATATGCTCGTTAACATTTTTCACGAATCTAAAACATTTCATCGAAATGTCATATACAGTCTTCACAGTTTGAAGCTATATATACGGTCGAATTGAGAACCTCCTCCTTCTGAAGTCGGTATTATTCCTCTTAAATTTTCAAACACATCTGTTCGTATTTCTAAAAACGTTAAAAGGCACAAGAATCTGATCAATAAATAAATTCTGATGTCAAAAAACTAACCTTCTGGATGAGTTGTGACTTACTCCGTGTTTTAATCCAATCAAAGAAGTATTGATGATTTAATTTAGACTTAATATTTTACGTCACTGCAAATGTGAATATATGTGTAGGGGCTTGTTTTGTAAACTAGTCTGATAAACTAATTTGTTTTAAATTTAAAAAGAGCTTAATAAACAGTGAGACAAAAACCACTTTGAACTACATAGATAGAAACGATTGATAGGACACGCGATTGATTGCACTAGAAAATATCGATATTGACTTAATTACTCTTCGCAGCGATTAATGTGTCTATTGTAGCAATAGAACGAATATTAAGTATCGATCATCTGAATTAAATGACGTTTTATTTTTGTTATTATCATGTACCTAATTATTTTTTTTCCTTTTTTGGTGTTTAGTTTCATGACTGTCAACCATAGCGTAGATCTACATCTTCATCTTCCTAGCGTTATGTCCCGTATTTAGACGGGGTCCGCTTAGACCATGATCCAGGATTTAGCGAGTCTAGTAATTACATTGAAGCGACTGCCGGTCTGACCTTCGTAACCCTAAGATAGGGGAACCAGACAATTTTTGGATCATGGTTACAAATCAAAAGTTGTTTGAATTGCAGGTTTCATCACGAAGTTTTCCTTCACCGTCGAGCTAGTAGTATAAATGCGTACATAGATTTTAAAAATCCAGAGGTTCGTGCCATACCTACCTACGTACCTACTACCTATACCATAGCGTAGCTCTACGCTATGGTTAAATCATAATAAATAGACAACATCACCTAAATTCTATAGCTACCTAATTAAGTAATAAATAATTTGTTTAACATATATGTAATGACGAGTTAGGCGATAAGACATTAAGCTTCTTGTACAATTTAAACTATCCTAATTCATTCGCAAACCTGCACTAAACTGGCATCATAATAGTACCTACCTAAACTAATAAGTGTATTGTATTCTTCTGGTGATTCATAACACTTTTTGTTTTATATAAACCTGTTCGTTAAATAACTTTTTTCGTCACCTTCGTGGCTGAATATTACCTAACCGTTCGGGTATAACGCATATCGAGAATTATAACAACCCTTGGCTTTATTTGACCGGTATGCCCTAGCATAACATAATCATCGACCTCTGCAGTTTATTGTGCAAAAAGTGCTACTTAAATCAAACCTTTTGGACTATTATACAATCAAAACTCACAGGATTTTCGTTAAAGATGTTTTCTTACATAATGCTAAAATAAATTACGCACTCCAGGCGATTAAGGGTACCATTAAACTTTACGACCAAAGATTAGTGAACTTAGGCTACTTAACGCTAAGTAAAGTTCCTCGCAAATCTAGTTAGCAAGACGGTTTTAGTTCCAAATTTAAACCTAAACAAACATTTATGCTCACCGCTAAATGGACTAAAGCGTGCTCCAAGACAGTTGGCCTGGTCACTTACGTCACAACAAGGATAACGTTATGTAATGCCATTTAGTCCTGGGACCCTAGGCGTCTAATAATAGTCTACATAACAGCCAAATTGCCTCAACTTGGGCAATCAATTATGCAGACTTGACAAAAAAAGGTTAACTAATTCATCTCTCTCACTTACCACTCAACAAAAAAAGCTCCACCAAGTTGAATCTCGAGGAGCCAGGGATATTAACGGAGAACAACCGTTAGTCAAATAGGCCCTACAACATTTAATAACTTATCGATTCAGCGCCCGGGTACCATTTACGTAACGGTACGCGAAAAAAAAACACAAACGTATACAAACTGTGCTCCCCACATAAACACCGTGTTCTGGGGCACGCTGAGAATAGCCCGTTGCAATTGCGATCATGTGTTGTCAATGGTGGCCATGTTTTGTGGTGGTGATCAGCATCGCGATTGACGGAATCGGCCGTGTTGGACGTCTTACGTTTGAGATCGGAGCGTCCGGTTGTTGGTGGTGGTTTGTATTTTGGTGGTTTTTTGTTTGGGTTACTCGGTTGTCGCGTGGCGCGTAGCGTGGTCGCGCGGGCGGTTGCGCCGCGACTGGGCGGGCGGGCGGCGTGCGCGGCGGCGGCTGCGCGCGGCGGCCCGCAGCGGTTGCCGAGGGGACGCCGGGTCCAATCGGCCACGTGAACGCCGACAGTAAACTTGATCGTTACTTTTATCGACGCGTATGCTTGTTTTAGAGATGCGAGTTTTGCGTATTAGACGTAACCGTTTACAATTACTATTGGACAAAGTGTACTATGTACCCAAATAAAGAACAACTTAACATGTCGAAAAATCAACTGGCTATTCTGTTTCTTTTTCGAATACTTTTTTGATACTCTGACACAGCTAATATTATAGTGTTATAATAAAAAAATTACTAGAGTATTACAAAATTAACCTTATATCGAAAAATTAACTAATTTGTAGGTATTTGTACTTTTAGATACCTGTGAAGGTTTATAAAACACGTGTTAAAATTGTCTACGAAGGAACCGATACTGGCAATTCTCACGTAAACAAAACATAATAAACTTCGGAATTTTACGTAGTAAAGTTGTTGAACATACAAAATAATAAGCATCTTACAATGATAAGAACATGTAGCTCTTATAAACGACAGTCATGATCAGCACCTGGGGATTATAGCCATGAAATTTAAACTCATCGTTATTTATAATTTTGTCCCATGTTGGTCTAGGACTTAAAAAGAATGCGCCAATTGTGTTTAGGGTTGCCACCTTTTTTTTGTACAAATAAAGTATATTGGTTACTAGCTGTGCCAGCGGTGTCACCCGCGTTTATGTTTACTATTATAAAGACTATTTCCGTCATACATAATTTCTATGTAACTTTAACCATTAAGGCTGCACACCTGCCATGTTTCGTTAAAATCCGTCGAGTAGTTTTTGTTTCTACAAGGAACATACAGACAGACAGAGAGACAGACAGACAAAAATTTTACTGATTGCATTTTTGGCATCAGTATCGATCACTAATCACCCCCTGATAGTTATTTTGAAAATATATTTCATGTACAGAATTGACCTCTCTACAGATTTATTATAAGTATAGATAAAAGGCAGGAAAAGTATACTATCTAATTGAAGTACGATTTACTTTACTTTGATATTTTGCATAAAAGAGTATTTTGCATTGCATTTAGCATTTTTAACCAGTTGTTATTACTTCTAATCAATCCCTGTAACTGTTGTTTTATTTTACACAACATTTTTTTACAACTACTTTCTTTTGTATATTGGATATACGTATAATGATTTCCAGAGTAATCAAATCGATTTTTTTCATAAAGTATAAAGTACAATTACCCTAAATAATGTACAACACTTTTCAATAAAGTACGGTTGGCAACCCTATTTGTGTTTCTTGCCTAGCATGTCGTAAAAGGCGACTAATGGTATATCGCGTTTTGTGTATGTGATTGTGTAGGCGACAAGCTAGCCTCTTGTCACTCCTTTTTCACAATTCTTTGTCTAATCCAACCCAATTTTAAATTTGGCTTAATTTGGTTAAACGGGCTACCCGCCACTTTGACTCTGTCTACCCATAAGGGGATTACGGGCGTGTTGTTATGTAGATATGTATGTATCGTTATTTATACTTACCTATGTAAATGTATCTTGTATCGTATGTAACTTGCTTGTGTAAATATATTATACTCGAGCGGTGGTTGCTCAATAGTAAGCACCCGGTCTTGCATGTGAGGGGTGTTGATTCAAATCTACGAAGAGCATAAGTACCTTTGGGTTTTCAAAAGTGAGTTAATACTACTACATCGAGTGAGAGAAAACATAGTGAGCTAAATTACACATTCAAATAACGGCGAATGTGTTCCATAATCCATTTAGAGTCGTTGACTTTCTTAGGTTGGTGAAAGTCAGGTGGCAGTCGTTTCAATGTTATTTTTCCCAGAATTATATCGAAAAATAACCCTGTTTGCAAGTACTGGACATAACGGTGCGAGGATGAAGCTGATATTGTAAATATTTTTTTTTGCAATGTTGACATATATCTTTATATAATTATAGTAAGTGAGAGAAGTCTCACTCAGAGAAGTATAAAAAAAAATATATGTATATCTTCTGAGTAGTTATCAATGCCCTAGTTGCAGTAGTTCAAACGTCACAATATACGGAAGTGTACATCGCAATGTACTTACTAAGTACAATGTTTATCGTAAGTAAGTTCCTTAGACCTAATTTCCATGTAAGCATATGACGCTATTCCATTATCTATCTATGTAACTACACACTGTTTTTTCTTTGCTATAGAAACTGTAGTTACACCGACAAGGATAAATGGTTTGTTTAACAGAATGCATTCGCAAGGAAGTCTCGTTGACTAATTGAATGGATCCCAATTAACTCGGTACTGGCTTCGTACAAACTTCTGCTTGTAAGCACAACCTCATTTGTGTTTGGGCGCACTGTTCCGCTTTAATTGGGTAACTGTACCTTACTTATTACTTTACTGTAATGTAGGCGGGTCAAAGATTATGTAAGATGTATTAAAATGAAGAACGGTTATTAGAAATACATGAATTGATGAATAAAATATGAGAAAGAAAACAAGTATAAAAATAGAACAAAGAAAAATTAAAAAGATAGAATTTCAAATTCGTGTAGTTAAGGGTTTTGAAATTTGTAAGTGCTTGGTACTGTAACACCATTAATAAACACGGAACCAAATCTACTATTAATATAAAGTATTAATCCTGTTATAATAACTAAAGTTAAATAAGTAAATGGACGTAAATTTATAATTATCTACCATTCCCATATACGAGAATACCATACTTAGAAATAAGTAGGTACTAAAGTTTTTCATAATAATGTTAAAACAGCTAACGTTATAAAATATACATATATTGAGTATGCAACGATGTTTATTTTGTGATATAACTTTTGTTATAACTTTTTATAACTTTTTTTTGTAATAAATTTGTCATAACTTTTTTGTGATGTATTTTATAAAATTTGGTAAAGAAAATGAAGAAAAGATTTTTTTTTTAAATAATTGATCTATTTTTATTTCTGAAAAAGCTATTCCCAAAGGACCCTCGGTAAACTACAAAACAAAGGTACAAGCTTGTTAGAAAACAAACTTCCATCCCGGTTCCGTAATGACCGGCGGAGTTTGTACAAAGCACAATTTTTCGCAAACGCGTTACGAAACGTTGAGGAAGCCAATTGTTTTACGATTATCCACAACTATTATGGTGACACTTAGAAGACCACGCGACCATGGTTCACTCAGCAGTCTGCTTTGAGTCACTCGCAGTGCGCGCATGTCCCGACAACATTGAAGCTATAATCTAAACCCAATCTAGATTAATACACGACACATAATAAAATCAGAAGAAAATGGTGGGAGTATTATTCATCGTGACCGTCCCGCAGAAAGCATATGAGCTGGAACTGTGTCAAAAAGAAACTCCAAAAATTGTTTTGGAGAAAGAAAAGTATGAGAAAGCGTCAAAAGTCATACATGAATTGAAAAAGCATAGACGCTTCGGGACCAAGTCTTCTATAGAGTCTTATGCAACTGACGATGACAGCAGTATCGTCATTTCTAAATGTAAATCGACTGATTGTTTACACACCGATGGGAACATTGGTCTGTGCAAGTCCAAAAGCGAGAATATGCTAAATGAAGTATCCGATGATGGTTATGTGAAGTCCTCGTGGGGAGAAGTGAAAGTTGTGAAGACGAAAAGAAATAAAGTGAATATAACGAGACCAGTGCGCGGAGCTGATATCTTGGAGGCCTTTCATTGTGACACACCGCTAGAAACTGTAAGTATTTACAAAGTTAACGGCAAAAGAGATTTGGGCGTTATCCTACGGGACCTCCACAATCTTTAGATGTCTCTAGACGCCTCTTCAAAGAACCGAAGCAATTTGCGAGTTTGAAGCGAAGATGTCTTTATGTAATGTAAAGTCGCGGGGTAGGATTCCCTATAATGTTTGTTGAAAAAACACAATGGCTACTGTGTGAAAAGTTTCAAATGGAAGTTTGTACCTAAAAATGGTTTATTAGTTTAGATATTTTCTTTTTAGGGGTAATCGCTTCAAAGTAATAAAAATACCCGATAACTCTCGTTTATAAAGTGGACCTAGACGACGAAAGTTAGTTTAACCATTTCTGCCCACAATACAACTATATGTGCTTAGATATTACACATTTACACCGAGACAAAACACAAGAATTCATCGCACGAATGTTTGTCTTAAGTAGGGATCGAACCCACTACTCAAGGCACATAGGACAGGTTCGTTAGTGAATGCGCCATCGAGCCAGTCATATAAATATACGAGTATATGAATAAAACATAAAACACAAAAGTATATGAATATTTCATAATTATTAGGTAACTAGGTAAACGTATAGACATACTAAAATACGTTTTCAAACATCCATGACCCGAGTACAAACGTCCATGTTCATCACACGAAACATTTGCCCCTAGCGGGATTCGAACCCGCGACCCTTGGTTTCGTGGCCAGGGTCTTTGACCATTCGACCAACGGGCCTGTCAAGTCAAGCAATTATTAACAAGATAATAGATACTTACCAATCTGCATATTATTAACAAGATAATAGATACTTACCAGTAATAATTATCATAGTTTTATAAAATTTCCATTCATTTCAAACAAAATTCAAAATAAAATAAATGAAAAAATCAATTTCAGTTAAACCGACTTTTAAGCACCCCAGTTTTTTTTCGAATCAAAAATAATCTAATAGATGTCATATGGGCGCATATCTATTAACGTCAAATTCAAAGTGTCACGGAACTCATCTTAGATGAAATGAAATAGGCTTTATTTTAAACTGTGTTTGACCTGTGTCTGACCCACTTAAAGTTTACTCAACAAAAAATAATTTTGCCGTCGTCCACAAACACAAACTTTTCCCTAAATTATTCTGACCGGGGGAAGTTGATAGGTAATTTTATACCCATCTGCCTCCATATTAAAATCTACCCACATATTATAATTATTTGGAACAACAAAACGTTTGATTTTATGTTTGAAACTACTTAATTAATACAAAAGAAACTTATTAATAACATGTTTATGATAAAATTAAGAATGTATTCCCAAGGATTGAAATGGTCGGTTATTATCAACATACTATTCGACATACACAGCATAACGCCTATAATCCCCGAATGGGTAGGCAGAGTCAAAAGCCGAGTCAAATTTCCTAATGGCAATATATCCAACATTTCATATACATACAAAGAGGTCACTCAGTAAACAATTAAAGTAGGCTAGTAAATCAGGAAATTGCTCAAACAAAAAAAAACAAAGGCTTAAAATGTAACAGAGACCGTGAAAGCTTTAATTTCCAATTCCGTGCAATATCCACCTCGCCTTAATGCATAATCACCTTAATGAACTTTAGTGCCGACACCGGTATACGTGAACCTCTTTGGTTAACCATTATCTGTGAATTTTTTTTTTTATTTTTTATTATGACAGGCTAGTTCAATTTAAAAAAGAAAAACAATTTCGCGCCATTTTTTTACTATTTCATAGCGTTTTGTTCATGCATATAGATATTAAGATAAAATGATTGTTGGTATTCACACATAGAGCCATTTAAATAAATCTATCAATAAATGAGCTAAATTAATTAATAATCATATTTAAAGCAAAATAAGGCACTAAAAAATGTTTTGCAAGTAAGTCATTTTTGTTGCATAATATTTACTTATCGTAAAGAATACTTAGTGTTTTACACACAATATGATTTTTCTGTTATTGCTATTTTAGATTTTTTTATTACATTTAATCACAATCGATGAAGGATTGATGACGCAACCGTAACAATGCTTAATTACCTGCCCACCTACAAAGATAAATTGCTTCGTGTATTAAAAGCGGCAATTAATAGAAATTTTAGGGCGGACTTAATAATATTGAGAAAATGAAATAACAACAAAGGCTCATTCAAAAGACATCTTAATAATAATTTTTCAGATAAGAGCTCATTTCCTTTGTTCTGCAGCGAGTATTGTTTTAGAAGACAAGATAATTGCGAAATAAGTGCATGTGATGCATAATTACGATTATTATGAAAAACGCTTGTTTAAAGCTAGTCATACGAGTAAACTGGCTGTTTATTTCCGTGGTTTCATTACTGTAGTGACTATGAAATGAAAGAATGTCAGCTGGACTGGCCCATTTGTCGAGTGGTCAGAGACCCTGGCCACGAAACCAAGGGTCGCGGGTTCGAATCCCGCTAAGGGCAAATATTTTGTGTGATGAACATGGATGTTTGTACTCGAGTCATGGATGTTTATAAACGTATTTAAGTATGTCTATCCGTTCACCTAGTTATCCATAGCACAAGCTTATAAGCTTAGTTTGGGACTAGGGAATTGGTGTGCCAGTCTGAAGAATTTATTATTATTATTATTTATTAGCATTAAATAAAAAAAAAAATTGCTCAGTAACAATAAAACATATTGCAATGAGACAACCCCAGAAAGTAATCGGATACTAGTGTCGGGTGATTCGCTTCAGCCTTTGTGTCTTTTACAATCCTCATTGAGTTTATTAACATAGGTTCATAATCTATACTTATAATAAATCTGTAGAGAGGTCAATTCTGTACATGAAATATATTTTCAAAATAACTATCAGGGGGTGATTAGTGATCGATACTGATGCCAAAAATGCAATCAGTAAAATTTTTGTCTGGCTGTCTGTCTGTCTGTCTGTCTGTCTGTGTGTCTGTCTGTCTGTCTGTCTGTCTGTCTGTCTGTCTGTCTGTCTGTCTGTCTGTCTGTCTGTCTGTCTGTCTGTCTGTCTGTCTGTCTGTCTGTCTGTCTTTCTGTCTGTCTGTCTGTCTGTCTGTATGTTCCTTATAGAAACAAAAACTACTCGAAGGATTTTAACGAAACTTGGTACAATTATTCTTCATACTCCTGGGCAGGTTATAGTATACTTTTCATCACGCTACAATCAATAGGAGTAGTGAAGGGAAATGTTGGGAAAACGGGAGAAGTTACTACATTTTTTAAGCCTCCGTCGCGTGTGCAGCCTTAATGGTTAAAGTTACATGGAAATCATGTATGACGGAAATAGTCTTTATAATATTAACCATAAACGCGGGTGACACCGCTGGCCCTAATAGTTATTTTGAAAATATATTTCATGTACAGAATTGACCTCTCTACAGATTTATTATAAGTATGGATGATGAGATCGTAGAAGACGAATAATGGTATATCGGGTTTTGGGTAAGTGATTGTGTAGGCGACAAGCCCTCGTGGTGTCTAGTACCTATTTATATAGGTACTCCATATTTTGCAATTATTTTCCCTGTATGTATCTACTCGCTTGAGTAAACTGTGTTTAACCTTGCAAACGAAAGACATTATACATCATTAGGCGTATGATGTGACAGATTTTAATGGAATCGACGCGGTATAATTTATTTGCTACGATAAAGCTATATTCGTCTGAAACATGCAGGCTAGTATTTTCCATCTAATGGCATCGTACGTACATGAAATAAGTAGGTACTTAGACTAACTACATACCAACAATACATTACGCCCCAACATACTTGTTGAGGCGGCAAAATTAAGACTTGCCCCGGGCGACAGGAACCCACGATACGCCACTGTCTTAATAATTAAGTTTTACTTCTACTGGCAATTTAAATTTACTGGTAATTTTAAACGAAACAATTAATTTTATTTCAGATTGTTGCAGATGTACTCACCCGCCTAAATATCAACAGCGCAGCATGGAATTCTACACGAGATGACAAGTTTTGGAAGGTAATTTTATATGAAAAATTTCCTTCTTTCCTCCGCATTTTTGATACATTGATATCTTTGTTGCTATTTGATAAGGCTAAATATTCCCAGGGGCATTCTCTACTCAACGAGCTAGGTGGGAAATTGTGAAAAAGTAGTGACAAGTAGCTAGTTCGTCGCCTACAAACTACTTGCATAAGTAACTAAATTTATAATTTATAATCATAGTAAACATACGCTTATTTTTAAGAACACAATGCGATACTAAGATCTATCAATATGATGTAACAATAATGAACAGAATAAAATAATTACTATCGATTGACACAATTTGGTGAAGCAATGTGGGACGCCTTCTGACCTGATCACCGACGGAATACGGCTAGACGATACTATAGATATGGCTCGCAGGGATCCGAAAATATAGGGTAATTCATGAAAGCCCTTTGTCATCTATACTTATAATAAATCTGTAGAGAGGTCAATTCTGTACATGAAATATATTTTCAAAATGACTGTCAGGGGGTGATTAGTGATCGATACTGATGCCAAAAATGCAATCAGTAAAATCTTTGTCTGTCTGTCTGTCTGTCTGTATGTTCCTTATAGAAACAAAAACTACTCGACGGATTTCAACGAAACTTGGTACAATTATTCTTCATACTCCTGGGCAGGTTTTAGTATACTTTTCATCACGCTACAATCAATAGGAGCAGAGCAGTGAAGGGAAATGTTGGGAAAACGGGAGAAGTTACTCCATTTTTTAAGCTTCCGTCGCGTGTGCAGCCTTAATGGTTAAAGTTACATAGAAATCATGTATGACGGAAATAGTCTTTATAATATTAACTATAAACGCGGGTGACACCGCTGGCACAGCTAGTGTAGAATAAAGACGTATGAAAGGACGGTCAAGTACAAGCCCACTTAGGGTACTGAACTTGAATGAATCTTACTTTACTAGAAAGAAAGAAAGAAAGAAAGAAAATAAAATTTATTTGGTGCAATACTTAACCTAGCATAATGTCATTACATAACATGCGTTACTTAGATAATTATTAACTATCTACAAGAACATTCCTGGATATTGTATGAAAAGGGAGATGAGATTTATGATAAGTCTTAGAAATCTGTATTGTCCATTGGGTTTTTGATTGTGCAGGTGTTAACCTCTACTTTTTCACAATTTTCCATCTATCCTGGTTTCATTTTATTTTTGTATTCATTTAAAGGTAGATATTTGAGCTCGCTGTTCCCTGTAGGTACTCTACCTAGCCTTTAGGGAATGTGAACGTAATAGTAAATGAATAATATGATTTTTCTTTTTCCAATGGAGAAGGGCAAGAGGATGATGATGAGTTAGATGAAATACTTCTTTAAGAACAAGTACCTACAAGTAACTTCATACAATTGCAGCTTGTTTTAAATTCAATATCAAGTGCTTCTTTATAAGAGTTGGATTTAACCATTTTACTACGGACCTCTAAAAATACGCCAAGATGTGAATGAAAACGTAAACACTCGAGTCATTATGTAATTTTTACAAATGTTACTATATCACGCTGTATACTAGACATTCGGAAGTCATTATTGCACTGATAAAAATCTCGGAGTCATTGCCTCATCGCCGCCGTAATAGTGGCCCATCGCTCTACGTGTCGCGCATTTGTGATCGGACCTCCAGTTTATGAGACCTGTGACATAGGGATTCCTTGACCAAACGCAAACAAAAAATTATCGTTGATGTAACTTGTTGAGAGGACAGATAGCCAAAGAGTAAATTAACATACTATTGGAATAAATGTATATAAATATAAATAATAGCTATACGTCATCATTACATTTTGTAAATGACTCTAAAGCGACCTTGGCGATTTTACTCATGTCATATAATTATGTTCTAACTATGTTCATGTGTCCAATCAATATTGTTCGTTAAGGATTTGTTATTAGAAACCCTTAATAAATTTATTTAGAAATCGAAAATTTATTTATTTCTATTTTAAAGTTGCGTCAAGAATTTTCGAAAGCCGCCTAATACCTATTCGTATTAGGCTTGCCTTCGGAAATTCTTGACATAGAAAATAAAAACTGCCAAGTGCTAGTCGGACTCGCACACGAAGGGTTCCGTACCATGATCTTTAAAAAGGAAAAAAAAACATCGTCTGTTGTATGGGAGCCCTTAAATATTTATTTTATTCTGTTTTTTAGTATTTGTTGTTGTAGCGGTAACAGAAATACATCATCTGTGGAAATTAAAACTGTCTAACTATCACGGTTCATCAGATACAGCCTGGTGACAGATAGACGGACGGGCGGACAGCGGAGTCTAAATAATAGGGTCCCGTTTTACCCTGTGGGTACGGAACCCTAAAATACATAATGAATGATGAATTTCCTTGGATGTTTACAAAGCATAATTTTTTGAAACACCTCATCAAGCTGAAGAAACAATCTTGTAAGACCTTTTCCTTTAACACTTTCGCTACAGCTTTTAGAAAGGTACTTAGTGTAGGTACAATGTAGACCCTCAAAACTAAACTATCAAAGTGTCTGAGTAACAGAGAACCTTTTCTCAAAGACAATCGCGTGCCCAATACTTTCTATTTCCATCGAACAAATCGCCATTAAATCCAAGATGGTGGTTCAATATCGTTACTAGTCTTTTGTTCGACGGCCGTAGCGCACTGCAACAATTACAATTACCGCAATTAGCAACCCATCTGTGCCCACAATAGCTTTCATGTAGGACCAATGATTCATACATTTAAGCCAATTGATAACTGCACGAAGTGGTATGTCGTGTTTCTACTCGTGGTAGAGAATAAATTTATAAAGATCAGCTATTTCCCGCTGCTTTGCTTGTATTCATGTATTTTTTTTCTATCACTCGGGAACTGAGCTTCTTTAGGAAGCGGAATGCAAGTCTGATTGTTAATCCCTTAGGACTAAGAAAAGCCCTAAGGGTTTTGCAGCTGAATCTTTACTGATCCTCACAAACTTTCGCGTTCATCATTATTAATATTATGAACGCGAAAGTTTGTGAGGATGTATGGATGTTGGTTACTCTTTTACGCAAAAACTACACAATGGATTTTAATGAAACTTTACAATAATATAGCGTATATACACCCGAATAACATGTAGTCTATGTTTTATCGAAGTTCCACACCACGCAAGCAAAGCCGCGGGCAGAAGCTAGTATCTACATAAAAGGAAAAAATATTTGGGTGCAAAAACATTTTTTTTACAAAAAAAATATTCGCATAAGACTTTTTTCATCGAACAGATTTATGTTAGGTACGATATCTTATTATTTATAGTATGTGTGTGCGGACATATATAGTTATATGTATCCTCCTAAGGACCAAGAGGTCCCGAATTCAAATCCCAGGTCGGAACAAGATATTGTGGCTGGTTATTTCAATATTGAAATTACTCAGTAAGAGTCCGGAGTCAGGAAGTTAGCAGTTTAATCACCCCTGTGCCTCGGAAAGCACGTTAAGCCGTTGGTCCTGCGCCTGACCTCTCCCCGGTCATGTTGAGTTGCCGTCTTACCGGAGTATGAGAGTAAAGGAACTGATAGTGCGCAAGCACACACTTGTGCACTATACTTAATATCTCCTGCGCAGGTGGTTAATCCTCGTTGAGATCGGCCGCCGTGACCGATATCGGTTAGGAGGACATTATTATTTAATTTATATGTAAGTAGGTACATGAATCCATGACAAAATTCTACGAATTAATTTACCCTTACAACAAAGGTTTCGGCACAACGAAACTTCTTAAAGCTTTTCTGAAGTAAGTATAAAAGAGAGCCTAAATATTTATAAGGATAGATGACGCAACTAATTTTCATGAACCGGGTTTCACAGCGAGATCTTACCTAATTCATTACGGAGTGTCCCCAATATTTTCTCCACAAAAGAAAATGGAAAGGTCGACACATACGTCATTTATTTGACTTGGCACATGACAGGTTGTGGTCACAAGAGACCTGAACAATTCATCATATAATAATAATGTGGGACGTGAGTCTTGTCGTGATTCTGATATGTTATTATTATGGGGAACATCTTTTTTTAGTACCTACATTCGATTAATACGGAGCATAACAACTTTGAAAAATACTCTATGTCGCAGGCAATTTGTATGATTTCGCTGTTTACATACGGCGTCGTCAGTTTAAAAACGCTCACAGTTATGTATTATGCCGAAGGCAAAATGTATATTGTCATATCATTATATAGTGTGCCGCAAGTATTTAGTTCGTTAGGTTCAAAAATAACAGGTAGTAGATAAAATAATTTATACGACAACGTGCGAAGCGAAGAGGAGTGTTAGGTACAACTGCGACCATACAGCCAGAACCGAAGAAGAACAACCAACGTCGAAATTATAACAAATAATAAATACATAACTGCGAGCGTTTTTAAACTGACGACGCCGTATGTAAACAGCGCAATCATACAAGTTGCCTGCGCCATATAAATAGATCTGATGATGATAATTAATTTGATCTAGGAATATGCCACACCATATTTAGTTCTGGTTAATATAACAATAATACTTATTTAGGAATTTGTCTTAATGTATAAGTTACAGTACAGATAAGTATATTAATAATACGCAGATATCTGATAGGTATAATATATAAACGAAATCGTCAAAGGGGTTTATCCTTTTACATAAATTCCTGTTTCAGTATCTGTTAAACTAGCATAATTTTCATAATGGTTAGATACTGATATTAAAAATTGGACCTTAATTAATAAAAAATTACACAGTCTTTAACGCTAATCAGACCAACAGTTAAGCTACTGAATATATTAACCTTTATAATCAGTTCTGTGGGTCTTATCCTTAGATAAAACCTCCTGAGCTCTTCTAAGAATATTTAACTTTTTGCCTTTCTTTTTAGTTTAAGAAAGGAGAACAGCGGAGTGGTGGCACACTTAAATTCTTAAAAATAGAAGGACATTCACTAATTCCCTTCATTGCCTCAGTAATCGCATAATGGGGATCAAGATCCAAAGACCGACTAACCTTATTCACAAGAAAAATACGTTACTTGTGAAGTTCCCCCTGCTATGCCATCTAGCATGTATCTGCTAAAACCTCCTAGTTGTACAATCAGGTAATTTCAGTTGTAAGCAAGAAGGGCTTAAGCTGGTATTCCTCCTAGAAAATAAATATACACACATACTACATAACGCCTACACAGTGGCGGACTAAGCCTGTTTTAGGCCCGGGGCGGCAAAGAGCTGTACGAGGCCCCTAGTAGGGGGGCTGGGGGGGGGAGGGGGTTCACTGTTTGTTATTGGATGATCACAGGAACTTTGAGATAAGATGAGGTCCCCTAGGACCTGAGGCCCGGGGCAGGCCGCCCCATCCGCCCCCCGGTTAGTCCGCCACTGCGCCTACAATCCTCGAAGGCAGAGTCCAAGGAAAATATCACACCATATTTACCTTAAGCTCCAACCAGTTTCAGCCAAAAATCGAATCAAATTGGTGAGCGGCTCGCTTCGTGAGTCACAAACCCAATACGCAATACACCATTAGTTACCTTTAACGACATATCGACATGCTAGGCGAAGAACACAGTTGATACGTTATTTTAAGTCCCAGTCCAACATACATACATACATACCATCACGCCCATAAACCCCGAAGGGGTAGGCAGAGTCAAAGGAGCAGTAAGCCCATTTAACCACATTCACCCAAAAATAAAACTGGGCTGAGTTAGATGGAAAATTTTAAAAAAGGAGTGACAAGTTCTTAGTTTGTTGCCTACACAATCACATACCCAAAACCCGATATAATATTAGTCGCATTTTACGACATGCTAGGCAAGAAACACAGTTGGCATTCTCATTCTTTTTAAGCCCCAGACCAACACGGGAGAAAATACGACAAATATTTTAAATTGATATAATATTATTTTGTAGGTGACCTTTTCCCTCAAGTCAGGCGACCTGTGCGAGGAGTTACTCCAAGTGCTGAGGACGTTCGGGATCGGCAGCCGAAACCAATCGTCCTTGAGCGTGCTGCCATGCACCTTGTATTACCAGTCTTGGGAAGATGAGAAAGAAAGCTTTATTAAAGACAGTTGGCAAAGGTATGTAATGCTTTTATGAGAGATTTTCTCTATTATATATTATGACATGGAATACTGTCTGATTTGCATAATTTGTAGATCAAAATGGATGCAATAGGTTTGATCAGATATGTCGTTAAACTTAACGTAGGTATATACCACGTAACTGTATATTTATTCATCTGTGGTAGATGCACCTACATAAGTTATATAAGTAGGTAATACCTATCTTATAAACGCGAAAATTCATATGGATGGATGGATGTGTGGATATTTGTTACTCTTTCACGTAAAAAGTACTGCATGGAATTTAATGAATCTTTACAATAGTATAGCTTATACATTAGAATAACACATAAGCTATGTTTTATCGATGTAACACGCGAGCAACGCCGCGAGCAGAAGCTAGTGAGTTTAAAAAAGCATTAAGGGGTAAGTAGAACATGAACATTGAACCGCCTTGATGGTTTTGTAGTGGAAATTATAGCAAATATAAATTTGGCAAATATATTAGGTGTTCTAATTGTAGTGATTGTTCTGTTAAATATGTATTCCTCGATAAATGTGTGGGCTGGACCTCTATAGAATATTTGCTTTACAAATACAATGACCTTACAAACACTCATCGATTAGGTTTTGAAGACTTCGTGAATTTATAATGTTTGCATACTTTAATAACTAGGCACCGTTGAAAGTCACTTTAAAGATGAGTCATGGTGACTATCAGATACTTCAGGGCAAATCAATATGAGCCTCAAGGTTAAGTTTACCACAGCAAATCTTTTACTCGTACTAACTTTAATAAATGCCGTCTATCTGTTTATTGTGTGCATTTGTATTACCTACATTTTATTACCTTCTTACGAGTGCGTTTCGGCACGACATAGATAATTAAATTATGCATCTGCATATTGTATAGGTATACTTTAAGAGCGGTGGTAGCTCAATGGTAAGGACACGCGCCTCTTAACCGAGGAGTGCGGGTTCAAACCCGGGCACGTACCTCTGGATTTTTCAAATCTATACATACATACATAATGTCACGCCTTTTTCCCATGGGGGTAGGCAGAGATCACGAACTTCCATTTGCTACGATCCTGACATACACCATCTATGTACGTATTTATACCACTAGCTCGACGGTGAAGGAAAACATCGTGATGAAACCTGCAAATTCAATCAACTTTGGATTTGTAACCATGATCCAAAAATTGTCTTGTTCCCCTACCTTAGGGTTACGAAGGTTAGACCGGCAGTCGCTTCAATGCAATTACCAGACTCGTTAAATCCTGGATCATGGTCTAAGCGGACCCCGTCTAAACACGGGACATAACGCTAGGAAGATGATATTGTATAGGTATACCTTCGTTTATCCATAATCAAATTCTACATAGATACGTCCTATAACCATAGATTTAGAATTTTTTGACTACGCAAAAATCTATGCCTATAACCCTTACACTATCTGTACCCTTTTCAGTAATTTATTGAATACAGATAAACGTTAATGTACGGCTAAGTTAGAACAACACGCTATCTAAGGCTCTTATATCACATCAAATGAATGTTCAACAAAGCGAAACCGATAGCCGATGAAATGACACGATTTTCCGCGCTCTGCCTCGCTCTTTGATAACTCGACTCGCCTCTCGCCCCGAGGCTTATTTTATAATTATACAACTAGCTGACCCAACTTCGTACCAGCCCGTTCTCGAATAAAAAAGACAGGAGACCGGCTTTCATCCCTACTCCGTGCTGTTTACTGGGTGAGCAGCGAGCACTGGTAGACGTCTGGTGGGGATAACTGATCGATTATCACTTGATCAATATCGACCGGGGTTAAAAATTATACAATTACTAATATTGCTTTTAAAAATTAGGGATTGGTGGTAGAAGGGTGAAAATTCAGGGTTGAATGTATTTTTAATGCCACATCATAAAATGATAAAAAATAAAATTTTTATCCTAAATATTTTTTTTTTCGATTCGGACCACCTTTATAAGTGATAAGGGTATAAAAAATAGATAACAATCGATTCTCAGACATGGACTATTTTGGTTATCCGTTAAACGGGTTTTCATTAGGGTTTTATAAACGAGTTAGTGAAAAAGCCAATCGATTTGTCTTACCCATACGAAATGGGTTTTGAAACCCCTTAAAACCAATTGAAAATTAACGAGTTAGTGCAAAAGCCGATCAACTTGTCTTACCTATACGAAAGGGGTTTTGAAACGCTTTAAAACCCCTTTTATTACATTCGGTCGAAACAATTCGCACAAACCTTCATTTCAGTTTGTTTGCTATGCTTATGAAGGCCACAAACTAGTAAAAAAAGAAGGACTCCACGCTATCATACTATAGCGTGAAGCCACGTTTATGCATGTGTGAGTAAGATACTTATGGATACTAGATATCGGATATTTGTAATTTGGAGTGCTTATTATGTCAATGTGTGACGTAAGCTGCGTGTCAAGTTGGAGTACCTGAGGAGCTTCAATGTCTAGTTAGTGGCGCGGAGTCCTTCTTTTTTTACTAGTCCGTGATGGAGGCTCTATTATTGATATCAGTATGATTCATAAAAGTGGACAGGCTGCCCCATGTTTGATGTCGTCAATAAAATTATTGAGTAGAGGTACCTAATTACATACGCAATACTCTGAATTTCCAAGTGTTATCTATTTACGTGTGCCACAAATAGTATCCATAATTATGGTAGTATGCATATGCAGTACGCAATATTATTCTGCTATTTACAAATAAGATATTTGAATACAAAAGTAACTTAATCCTAAAAGTGTCTGACAGGCCGAATGAGTCGAGTGGTCCGAGACCTCAACATAAGTTATAATAAGATGTGCTCAAGTCTCAAGTCTTGCGGTTCTTGCTCTCTCATAAACTTGTAAACTTCAATATATTTTTCTTCATTGCAGCGAAGACTCAGCATGGTCTCGCTTCTCGTCGTCAGTGCGCGCGCGGAACAACCTCGCGCAGATCCTGCACGACGTGCGCGCCGGCGCATCCCTCACCTTCGACTGGCTGTTCCTGCTGCTGGTGGCGGCCTTCGTGTCCGCCATTGGGCTGGTCGAGGACTCCACCGTCATACTGGTGGCTAGCATGCTCATATCACCACTAATGGTAACGTCCTCTTATCAGCCAGTTCTTTGTCGTGGTCCGCTTTGATCGTTTCATAGTTCGCTTTTACCTATATCCTAATTATTTAAGTTGTAGACACAAGAATTCGCATTTTTGTACTTGTTGTGTATTCATTGTTTTAGAGCATATTTTGCAAAAAGCTGGTTTTCTATTTTGTTAAAAATTATAGGTACGTAGAGTGGTTGTACCTACCTATGTTTTGGAAAAAATTGCTTTAATAATATTCTGTTATAGTCATAAGCATTTAATGCTAAACTAATTCTTAAATTAAAACATAAAATACTTTAACGAAAGCTATATGTATCTCAGGGTCCAATTAATAATTTACCGGATCAATACTTGAAGGCAAAGCTCAATGAAGCGCGCTCCAGAGATGCAAACTATGCTATCAGTTCGAGGAGCATAAAGTTATTTGTTACTAACCCAATTGTCAAGAGACAAACTTCCTTAAGTAGTAAAGGCTCGGTACGAGACGCTTTCACTAAGATTGAAATACTTGTAGTGAAAACTTAAATAGATAGCTTAAAGATTGAATGACAAAGAAGAAATAATGTAATCTGACACGGTAAATGTAGGATCAGCGGTAATATTTTTAATGTGGCAGAAATATGTTAAATACCGGATTATTTTACTAATAATCTAAATTAGTAATAAGCTCTGCGCAACCCTTGTTGTTAAATTAGTTTGTTACTAAGTAGAGACCTATGGACAGCTCCGTGAGTTCTTTTACATTGTCATTCATTTCACACGTTTGGGTAAAAGGAGAGAACACAAAAACTTTTGGTTCGTATATGCAATAGGCCATAGTCTAATCTGCTTACATACAGTGGCGTAGCTACCCAGGGCAAGGCGGGGCAGTGCCCCGGGGCCCTAATCTTGGGGGGGCCCTAAAACCTGATAAGCACACCTCTTTATTTGAGTTTCATTTGACTCTGTCTAACGTAGGAAGAAAAATGTAAGTGCCCTCCCTGCAGTAGGGACCCAAAGCTGCCTGCCCATGGGCCTAAGTTTCTTTTTTGCCCCAGGGCCCTTTGTCACCTAGCTACTAGGCGAGCTCCTTGGATTCTGCCTATTGCGGGAGTGATGATATGTGATGCATGCATTACTTCACGTCTGTAAAGGGGTTCCGAAGGTGTAGGTCCCAGGAGCAGCAAGTTCCTGAAACCACATTGACCCGATAATAAAATAGAATTGGATTTGATGGAAAATTGTAAAAATATTGTGACAAGTGGCTAGCTTGCCCTACACCATCGCAAGTATCGCAACCCAACACGCAATACACCTTTAGCCACCTTTTACGACATGGTAGTAACAGGGTAGGAACACAGGTGGTACATTATTTTTGAGTCCCGAACCAAAACGGGACTCTCCTGAGAATCTGCTATATGTTCTAGGATTTAAAAATAGCATACTAAATGTATTCCTTGCCTAGCATGTCGTAATAGGCGACTAATGGTGTATCGGGATTGTGATTATGTGGACGACGATTTACCCACTTGTTAGTGGTAAGTCGACTATTTTTTTCACTATTTTTTTATCTAACTCTAAGCTATATAACATTAACCATACATGTGTGTGAAACCGCGGGCACAACTAGTGAAAGATATACGAAAATAGCAAAAGTGAAAGGATGCAGGTATCACGAAAGTATCGTATGTTAACACGGTCATAGTATAAGGGGACCCCGCCTGAGCACGAGACATAACGCTGGGATGGTGATGAGCGTGTGATGTGTGTAAGGACCTTGTCATATGGTCAGTGACGTAACTATGCCGTTTGAGGCATTTCCTCGGTTGATTGAGGCCCAGGACAGTACTTATTCAATTTCAATGCTGTAACATAGGGGTCCCCTGGCTCACGGGACTTCGGTGGCCGCATCCGGGCGGGGGCCGGTGGCATTTTGCCACTACTGCCACCCTATAGTTCCGCCACTACTTATAGTGCTAGGTTCTCTCTGCCTAGTGCTAACAAATTGGCGTGAAGATAGATTATTTTAAAATACGCCTTCTGTTCCAGGGTCCAATAACAGCTGGTACTCTCGGCACGGCAGTACGCGACCGCTCGCTCCAGCACATGGGCTTGCTGCACGAAGCGCTGGGGCTGTTCCTCTCGCTCGTGCTCGGCTTCATCTTCGGCCTCACCATCTGTGCGGTCGACGAGCGCTACGGAGTCGGCGACTGGCCTACTGACGAGATGATGTCTAGGTAAGAAAAACTAAAATATTTTTGTTAATTTATAAGGAACGGGGTTATTTCTAAATTCCTTTTATAGTAAAATACGGACTCAAGTTATTTTGATAAAATGCGATTTTAAATGCTGAGGGAAAAAATTCAATTCCCTACCGGTTAACGCTGACAGAGAGAAAAAAGACACTACCTATATGTGTCTAGCTCCAGCTAGAATTTTAAAGATTATAAGAACCCAGAATTATTAAACGCGATATCCCAAAAAGCTATAACTGTGTAAATAAAATAGGAGTAGAAGAATATCTTTCTAAGGATGCCATTTATTAGCTACACGACAAAAATAATAGATACCTACAATAAGGGCAAAACGCATTTTATCAAAATTAAGTAGTTGCGTTGTTTGTCTTCTTTGGCGAGAGTTTGTTTGTCATCTTTGGCGAGATTGAGTTAAATGTTCCCTACTTGTATTAGTTCCCCTGCGTCGTGAATTCGTATGTCCGACAAATATCGAATTCGTATTACCCGACAACATCACATACTGATTGTCTCCAAGCTAAGCACTTGTGATACGGATATCAATTACCAGTGGATATACAAATACATACTTAAACATAAGATATAGCAGCGCCCCGCGGTTTTACCCGCGTAGTTCCCGTTTCCGTGGGAATATAAAATATAACCTATGTTACTCTTTAATAAAGAAGCTTTCTATTGGATTGAAAAGAATTATTCAAATCGGACCAGTAGTTTCGAAGCCTATTCGATACAAACAAACAATAAAATCGTTTCAATTTATATTAAAAGTATATAATAACACCCAAACACAGAACAAACGCAAGTATTTTGTCCCGGGTGGGGATCGAACCGACAACTCTTGAATAGGCAGGGTCACTACCAAATGCGCTATCGAGTCTGTCAATGAATTAGTTATATTATCTGAATGCCCTGGACATCCGCTCGGGTACTTAGGCTCACATAGTGAACTCAATTAACTGTTTAGAAGGTTTAATGGGCTCAAGAGATTTTGTACCGAAATTAATGGAGCCTGTTAGTTGCGCCCGCTAGTTGCGCCCTACCTAAACATACGATTAAATACCAGTGGGAGAACTGGGATTCAGGCGAACAAATTTACCTACTTCACATAATTTCATGTTAAGTAAAGTTGTGACGTTAATCGTCTTTTGGAATGAAATGAAATGAAATGAAATGATTGTTTGTTTGTTTGCATTGAATAGGCTCCGAAAGTACTGGACCGATTTGAATTTCCTATATTTTCACGGGAACGGGAACTACGCGGGTAAAACCGTGGGGCGCTGCTAGTATACTTATTAAACTGTAGAGTATATTTGTTTGTTTGTTTGCTTTTGTACGTAGTATATTATTACTCTGTGGTTTGCTTGAACGCGCTAAACTCAGTAACTACTTGTCAGATTGAAAAATTATTTCAGTGTTAGATAGCCCATTTATTGAGGAAGGCTATAAAACATTAACCATAAACGCTGGTGAAACTGCGGGCACAGCTAATCGAATCATATAAAAACGTTTAGAGTTGTATTGATATTTCATTCCACTTGAGCGACAAGACAGCGCCTTCACCTGTCTGTTTCGTAATATCTCCTATACTTAGTTGAAATTATCTATGAGGCATTCTAAGGCATTCTAACAGACTTTCTTAATTCTATATTTTTTCAACCTTAGACTAAAGGTTTCAAGCGCAAATCATATTTTTATAGATATAAATATGTTTTTATTGTTTTTGCCGGTCGTATGTTAAGAGTAAGGTAATATAAAAAGAAATACTTTAATAGTATAGTTTTGTGTTCTACCACACAAGAGTAGGGTTCATATAGTCTCTAATGAAGGCGTTGTATGTGTAGGTATCTAGGCATATGTAAGTATACCTAACTCCTAAAGTTTAGAAGATATCGAGCTGTTAACAGTGGGAACATTGCTATAACAAGAGCTTAATAAAATAATTGGAGCAAGAAACATTGATTCCAATTAACATGTTTCATTGCTTGTAGAATAGTATTTAACAGATAAAATTACTAAGGGGTTATAGTAACATACGTACCTATAAGTTACCATGTTACTATAACCATGTTACCGTCACGTAAAATAAATGTTTTCAGCGAGTAATTGGTCAGCTAGGTACAGTTTATCATCCATCCTACGGGACTCATAAATTCATCACCGATTTTTCTCTGATATCTTTTATTCACTATTCAGATGTGAAATCCGGTCTTTGTGGGTCGGAGTGCTGGTGGCAATCCCAAGCGGAGCTGCAGTGGCGTTAGCGACCTTGGGAGAATACACTGCCTCTTTAGTTGGTGTTGCCATATCTGCTTCGCTGTTGCCGCCAGCGGTGAACGCCGTAAGTAATGCCAGCCAAACTAAAAACCATACAGTCACTTAGATTTGTTGAACAGTTGAATAAGCTATTACCTTTACTACTTTAATACTGTGTATTATGCAGGAAAGTCTATTTTTGCATTCATTAAAAAAGTTTTAATTTTTCCTATTTTACTTTGTAACCTATGTTCGTAATGCATAGGTACATACTTTACAAATAAACTAATTTCTAAATCCTCCATGCAATATCTGAATCTATTCCATCAAAGAAATAACTCTAAGATCTGATGCTATATGATACACGAACTTCCAGGGTCTATACTGGGCAATGGCGCTAGTACACCTGATATTCGCGGACGATAAGACACGCTTCACAAGGGTGGTGACGTCATCGCGGTACAGCGACGATCCCGCCACCGAGCTGGCGGTGTCGGGGACCGTGTCGCTCTGCCTCACGCTCGTCAACATCTTGTGCATATTCCTCGCTGGCGTCGCTGTTTATAAGGCAAGGAAGAACATCGTTAGTCTGATTGTTGAAGCGACTGCCGATCTATTCTCTTTGTAACCCGTAGATAGGGGAACCAGACGATTTTTTGAATCATTGTAACATTGGGTGTGTTAACACCCATTTGTGTTACACTTTCTATTAATCATTAGCTCGTGTTAGGGAAAACATCGTGATGAAATCTACACATTTAAATACATATAGATGTGTAATCACCATCCAAATAATTGTCTGGTTTAACTAAGGATTACGAAGATCAGATAGGCAGCGACCAAACTCGCTAAATCCTGAATCATAGTCTAAGCGGACCCCGACTAAGCACGGGACATAACGCTAGGAAGATGATAAACTTACCTACACACGTTCAGTGCCACCGACTCGCCCGGAGAGTTCACGTACCTCCATGACCAATTGGTTGTGTGTTCGATGAACAGAATGTGATGTTGGGCGCCATAATAACCGTAGAGCATGTATGAAAAGTATTATGAATGTCAAAGAAGTGAGGTGTGTAAAAACGGTGTCATATGTCGCTCAGTTCTCTCGGCCTATCCCGCTGGGGAAATGACTTGAAGTAATTTTTTTTACATAAATTAAACTCATTCTTCGCGTGGCGGGAGCGTATCTGCCGCATCAATCGTAGGTAAGGAAAATTTGGGAAAATTCTTAGAAGTTCTTAAGAATTCCAGCCACTTCCTGAATTTGAAAACTGGAGGTACCTATACAAAAGCTGGAATATACATTTAGGAATATACAATACTTATATACATTTTTGTTCCTATTGAAATACTATTTGACACGGCATCGCACCAATCGATTGATACCTAGACGTTTAACCTTTTTACATGTCTTGGAAAGAGTATCCAGACACTTTATAAGATTGTATTTAAATTTTTTAGGTAAAAGAAGTATGTCCGCTAGATAGAAGAGACATACCGTGGTGGCGCGCTAACAGAAATCTTCTCCAACCATCTACAACTGACAAACAAGATCCTACAGGTGTTTGGAATATGTACAGGTATCATCATCATTGATCTAATCAGATACGCAGGATATAGATTAGTGCATAAGTGTAAGCGTAACATCACAGATGCCCTCTCGTCCGTGCTTTCCTATGCTCGATGGAATAGAGAACTGTTACGACCGGAGGACAGCTGGATGAAGCGTCCAGCCGGTGATAACTTTTTTTACTCGTATCGTTGATAAGTACCTAATAATAATAGTTAGATAGATATACTATTTCACCGTATTTGACTGACTCGATGGCGCATTCGGTAGTGATCCTGCCCCATGCGCCAAAAGTTGTGGGTTCGATCCCCACCCAGGACAAACAGTCGTGTGATGAAAACTTGTGTTTGTTATGTGTCTGGCTGTTAATATCCAGTATTTAAGTATATATTTGTAATACCACTGTTGATTCTGATATCCGTAACACAAGTGCCTAAGCTACTTACCTCGAAGATCAATGTATGTGATGTCGTCGGATATTTATTTACCGTATCTTTAAGTCATACTTAGGTACTCTTAGTGAGATGAAACATTTTTCTTTGACCACTGTACTAAATAGGGGATTGGGCTTTTCTTATTATTTCTAGACTGTTCTCTACAAAATTTTAGTAAATTAGAAATATTAATATTTCTGGAGTTTCTTACTGGTACAAGTTTAATTGAAGGGAGCTAAAAATTAATTTTATAAATAATTGAAGTTTGACTTTTCAGGTATTACTCAAAGGCAATATTTGAATAGTAGCTCTTTATTTCCGATTTATTATTTACCTTCGGTGTTTAATTCTTGATCATGTTATGCCATCACATAGAAATGTACCAACCATCCGGAAATCTCAGATATTATATTTTCTTAATAGTAAATGGTGTAACGATGGAAACGCCGCGGGCGAACTCAAACCCGCACCTAAAGAGTTCCCTCCGGTACAAAGCGACACTGTGACATATAGGCGCCCACCGCCCGGCTTTCACAGGCTGAGAGCTCAGAATATCGAGGACTACTGTCTGCAGGGCACGAAGTAAGTTTCAAGATGATCCTATTGGCTAATTTTGCGAATAACTACCATTCTTTTGGAAAATTGCTGTCGTTGTACGGACTAGTAAAAAAGAAGGTCTCCGCGCCACCACACGTTGAAACTCCGCAGGTGCTTTAACTGGACACGTTACGTCACACATTGACATTAGCGCTTCAAATGACAGATTTCCGATATCTGGTATCTATAAGAATCTCACTCAACATTCTTATGAGTGGCTTCAGGCTGTAGTATGACAGCGCGAAGTCCTTCTTTTTTACTAGTCCGTGTGTTCTTGAAACTCCGTTAAAGTATATGTTACGTAACATTTCTAACTTGATAGGGTAAATGAAAGCTACCTAGTTACATAAATTATTTGTGTATTCGTAGAAACATAATTTTTGAGCAATTTTAAAGACATTAGGATGATGGTTACCTATATAAATTATTCGTCCATGCTCTTTAAGGTTTAATCCAGTTGAAGCTTAACAAGACAAATAAGTCTACCCGATGAAATTCATTTGAAAAAAAAAGCAATATTGTAACTACGGACTAGTAAAAAAAGAAGGACTCCATGCTGTCATACTATAGCGTGAAGCCACGTTTATGCAAGTGTGAGGGAGATACTTATGGATACCAGATATCGGATATCTGTAATTTGGAGCACCTATTATGGTAATGTGTGACGTAAGTTGCGTGACAAGTTGGAGCACCTGAGGAGCTTCAATGTCTAGTTAGAGGCGCGGAGTCCTTCAGTTTTTACTAGTCCGTGATTGTAACATATATTTGGCCGCGGTTTTAATCTAGTGCTTCTATTCCACAGAAATCCTGAAAGTTTCACTCCTTTGGATATTGACTCACTGGAAGTTGAAAGTAAGAGCACAAAATTCAAAGAAGAAATCGCGAAATCGAGCATCTACTCAAGCCTCAATTCAAGTGGTCATAAATCTTTGGACGATTTAAATTCCCTTCGCCAAAGCGAATGCAGTTACTACAACACGGGATTTGAACGGAATAAAGAAAATAGAAATACAGATAATGTTGAAGAATTAGATAAAACTCATTACCCAACTATAGAACCTTCCCTTAATTTGACAGTAGACGCTAAGAAACATGGCATAGTTCTCGGTACCAAAACGTTTCATGTTTAGTGAATTTATGCTTTAAAATTATGCTTAGAACTACGCTTTTAGAAAAAAAATCGTTTGTTACCTACCTACTTTATAAAGTAAAGAGGCTATTTACTCCTCTAATTAATAAATAAGTATATTTATTCATTTGTATACGAATTTAGATAGATATTTGAATTACAAATTAGCGGAAGATAAGATTTTTTAAGTTATTGTACTGGCGGAAATGGTGTCATAAAAAAGTGAAAAAAATATCGAGGACTTACTTAACACAAAAAACCCCGCGATTTACGGATTGATGATAAAATATAGCGGCAGTTGCTATAAACAACATGTACCTATTTCACATAATTGAGCAAAATGCGTTATTTTTATTCTGTATAATAAATCCTGTATGATTTATCTACACATGTCTAATATAACCAACTTGGAACAACAGATTAGTTTTATTTATACAACCCCACCTAAATGGTAAGCCCCAAAGTAATGAGGAATATATAACCTTGTTTATAAAGTTAGGAGACTGTCTACTCCTTTAATTAACGGCTGTTATTAACTTGTAAGTGTTAAACGAGTACCTACTTCGCATGATCCTTACACCAACGTTTTACTAACTAAGTATACCTACCTATACTTGTTTATGTAGTTTGAACGTAAGTATGGGACAGGGGAGTTTTAGAGATATAGGTCATTCATTAAATAACGTCGGATCCATACATTTTCCGGATTTAAGATAATGTCGCACCAAATGTCATCTTATTGGTGATGTAGGCATAAAACCAAACATTTAGAGTTACTCTTATGTCAAATTATAATATAAGCACGGATTACTTACAAAACAACCTATGTAATTTTTTTTAATGCCATAAATAATTACCCCACTTGTTAGTATGGGGTCTATAATCTAATGTTGTCCATTCATATCGTCTCTTGTCTGTAGGTAAGCATTACAGATAGGTACCTATTACATATAGAAAGGATGCAAGAATTTAGTATTAGGTATAATTACAATGCTTATCTGACAGGCTAACACTTCAGTTCTAATCCGTTTACTAATAAACAACTATAACCGCCTTTGCTATTGAAATCTCCTCAGTAGTCATTTGACTTCTAAGACACAACGTTCCAGACCAGACCAACATGCCTGCTGGAGTAGTTTTCGTGATTTGTATACCCTCAAGCAACTACGAACATATTCTACGATTCGGTAAGCCGAAAGAAATGGTATCCATTGAGGAGGCTCCATATAAACCATGTAGATTACAAGTGGAACTGCGTAATAAAAAATCAAAGAGTATCCCGATACATTTAACTCAGCAATATTACAATGACGCCTTCAATCCTACATTGGAGAATATTAAAGAAGACGAAGACTATTTCACTATGGAAAGTGTGAGTAAAAATAGTATTCTTTATTTAGTAGGTTTATTACAAGCTCATAAAAGTTTACTGTGGATCACTTTAGATTTTATCGCAACCTCTATTGTATCCTAGCGTTTTCCGATATAAGTCCCCATAAATCCCAAAAATTTTACCTAATATAACATAATCCGCTTCTGGTCGTTAAATCTCTAACTTGAGGCCACTAAGAGAGGTTTGTATTCGTACAAACGTACAACTTTACGGAAATTCCGTGGTTGGATTGTGGTAATTAACGAATAGATATTTATGCGGGATTGTACCTACAACACAAAACTATAATAAGTAGATAGTTGAAAACGGTATGGACGCGAATATATAGTTTTTTCTCAAAACCACGTGAGGAGATTCCCAAGCTCGTGATACGACGTTTAATTGCCTAAATACTGCCAACACTGTCTGGACTGCATCCAAACTTTCCCATATAACAACTGATAGATTTTCTAATATAGCAATCTCAGAATCCTGAATTATTACTTTTGAAAGTGAATGGCCATTGTGGAAAATAGCATGTTATGATTCAGGTTTATCGTTATTAAAGTCGTTAGCTCAATTATCTTTACACTAAAAAACCTTCTTTCTACTAATACTATTAAATGCGAAAGTTTGTTTTGTGGATGTTTGTTACTCTTTCACGCTGAATATATTTTAATGAAATCCTACTAATTCCACTTATCCTACTAATATTATAGTTGCGAAAGTTTGTTTTGATGTGTGGATGTTGGTAACTCTTTAACGCAAAAACTACTGAATGGATTTTAATGAAACTTTAGAATAATGTAGCTTGTACACCGATATGTACCGCGCAAGCAAAGCCGCGGGCAGAAGCTAGTTATTTATAAGTAAGTATGTACTTACCTATATATTTATTTAGATTTCTTATAACACTTTTCTACAATGTTGAGCAAACGATTAAGTCCTCTTCAGAGATTGTAACATTGAAGAATGACGACGTTTCTTTTTCTGTCATATTTTAAGCAACATACGTAAGTATACTACCAAAATGTTTTCCAGATATTGCAAGAACTGCTAAACAAACTTCGTGTAGAACATGTGGTATGGATAAGTGATAAGGCGGGCAACTACTTCGACGTCATCTTCCCGCTTCCCACGGGGGATCAGTGCGAAACTATGCTCCACTGCCTCACACAACTCGGCATTGGTGTAAGGTGCAAATCTATTGTCAGGTGGGCACCCATTAATGATTCATATTCCTTAAGTTAGTTATATTAATATTAATCTGTACATCTTGTCCCATGTTGATCTGCGACTTAAAAACGTTCCAACTGTGTTCCTTGTCTGGCATGTCGTAAAATGCGACTAATTCTATATCGGGTTTTGGGTGTATGATTGTGCAGGATACGGGTTAGCCACTTGTCACAACTTTTTCGCAGTTTTCCATCTAACCCAGCCCAGTTTTATTTTTGGCTCAATGTGGTTAAGGGAGGCTAGCTGCCCCTTTAACTCTGATTATCCCTTTGGGATTATGGGCGTGATGATATGTATGTAAAATCAGATATCTGTGTTTAAGTTGAGAATATTTACACTTTTCTCTTTATTGAGTTTGTGATTGTGCGTAATATAGGCGATGACAACTCCCATTCTGTTCGACCTTTGACCTTTGACTCTACCTACCACTTTTTGAAATGCGGTAGTGATGATATGCATGTACGTACACTTTTCTCAGCAGATATATTATACTTACCTACGAGTAAAGGTATCAATTAAGACAAATCCATTTCTCTAACAGTAGAAATTCTAGACATATAGGGGACGTGCACGACGACGGTGCTGCCACCTGGTGCCGTCAATGGGAACTTTGTACGCCATGAATACTTGAATTTGTTTTTTTTATCAAGTAAACAGAATTAGTTTTAATAGTGAAATTTCAACTTCAAATCTCAACGTCGTGCTAGTGGTTTAAATACGTTCATAGATTTGAAAATTCCAAAGGTACGTGTCCGCGTCTGAACCCGCACCCCTTGTGTATGAGACGCGTGTCCTTGCTAATGAGCTACCACCTCACTTATTTTTATTATTCCGGATGCACCAATGCTTAAAAAATCGTCTGGAGCAAAATTTTTATTTTTTTCTAAGAAATAGCATTCTCATGCCACGGTTATGTGAAAAAGGCCAAAAATAGATAACTACAGTAATAAAATATATTCTGCCATTATATTCCCGTCGTAAACATTAGATATTTTAGTTTGTGCGGCAACTTTTCCAGTTCTAAAAGCCTTATTTACTTCGTTTCAATTTCAATACATGGTCCGCCTCTAAGAACTTTTGACATTTACACATATTTTGGCTACGCTGTCGAGCGTTATTTATAATTTTTATCATATAAAAAATAATGCAATTGAAAATATAATTTTGTTTACATTATTCACAGTACGATGACAGGTCTGATAAGCTTCCTTTACTGTCCGCATAGTGTCTCTTTTGTTGATTTAGTGCTGCCCCCCATAGTTGGTGCACGTTCCCTATAGGTAACAAAGTGATGATTTAATTTCCAGTGTATTGCCTTGCGATGTAGTGCACTCTGCTTTAATAGACGAAGACCTAGACGAAGAAACTCTATTGTAAGTATTCATCGTCATACACCATTATTCTAACAGCTATGGAATTAGAAGTATA
Source organism: Glyphodes perspectalis (assembly GCA_951394215.1). Taxonomy (NCBI): domain Eukaryota; kingdom Metazoa; phylum Arthropoda; class Insecta; order Lepidoptera; family Crambidae; genus Glyphodes; species Glyphodes perspectalis. The sequence continues at coordinate 10,210,065 of OX596213.1, read as the reverse complement.
ATAATGTTGCCGATTCAAGTGACTATTCTATTCACAGGCGTAAAACGGAGGATGCTAAACGTTGGAGGGGCTTTGTGGAATCAATCAGGTCTAAGTTGACGGTGAAACAAGTCGTTGATGGTGTACGCGCGGGTGGCGAATTGTCTTTTGACTATTTAACTTTGATTATTACAGCTGAGTAAGTATTAGCATACTAAAACAGTTTGTTACATTTTCTTAGGCTGATGTTTTAGATAGCATACAAAATACCAATGTATTACCCATATACTTAGGTAGGTATCTAGGTACCTCCTATAAAACATACAAGGCAAAGAATGCTGAAACTATTGGTTGATTAATTCTGTCTGTTCAAAATCTACTAACCAGACGTTCGATTCTTTCTGCCTTCACCGCTAAGGAATTGTCGTGACATTAGTTAGTTACATAGATATATATATACTTATTAATATAATCCGTCATTTAATCCAATATAAAAGCATGGATTTTATCACTCATCATTATCAGCTTTAGCCATGAACCAGAATTTAGCGATCTGGCAATAACATTGAAACGACTGCTTATCTGACCTTCGTAAGCTTAAGATAGGGAAACCACACAAATCAGATCATGGTTGGATAAGTGGGCTTTTATCACTTTTCGGTCAAATTAATTTAAATAACATTGCCATAACCGAATTGTGGCCCTATTGATCTTCTTGAATCTTTAAGATTATATTGCTTTATGCAGGGCGAGATTATAAGTTGCAGATTTCATGCCGATCCAAAAGCTAGATCCAGCACTATCTACCTACTTACTACATACATACATAACATAACACCCACAATCCCCGAAGGGGTAGGCAGAGTCAAAGGGGCAGCATGCCCCTTCAACAACATTCAGCCAAAAATAAAGCCGGGCTGGGTTAAATGGAAAATTATGAAAAAGCAGTGACAAGCGGCTAACCTGTCGCCTACACAATCACACATCCAAAACCCGATATAGATACCATTAGTCGCCTTTTACGATATGCTAGGCAAGAACTACAGTTGGCATATTCTTTTTAAGTCCCAGACCAACACGGGATAGTGGGCTGGGTTGGATGGAACCTACTTACTATTTTGCATGAATACGATTAGTATTTTATCTTTTTTTCATACCTATAACTTTCTTCTATATTGCAGTTCTTTAGCAGCACTTGGACTTGTGGAAAACAACGCTTCTAACATAGTAGCAGCCATGCTAGTATCGCCTCTGATGGGACCTGTCATGTCCATCACTTTCGGGACAGTCATATCCGACAGGAGCCTCGTCAAGAGTGGCTTTGAGAGTCTTATCTTAGGAATGCTACTCTCATTATTGTTTGGATTCATCTTCGGTCTGATTTTGGGCACGACTGCAATGCCATGGGGTTTTGGAGATTGGCCAACGGAAGAAATGAAATCACGGTATTTATAAACCATTGATAAACTACCTAGGTACTTATCAGAGTTAGCCACAATTCTCAACAATAAATAAATAGATTATTCAGAATATCTATCGAAACCATTCCTTAGCTTTTACTTTTAAGAGGAATTAGTTATGGGGAAAACCATTTTTATATAGGAACATTACTTGTGTCATAAACAACCACCACTCTGATACATACGAATACTTAACAATATTTAGGTACCTATCATAAAAAAACATTTGCTAGGTACTAGCATAATTCGAATCAAGTCTTTCATATTCATGACTGGGGTCTTCATTCACTATACACCGCTGTGTATGTGTGCCTATGTAAATGCGCCGACTAACATTTTGAAGAGAACTGTTTTACGTAATAAGTATTTGTCTGTTTCCAGTGGAAATGTGCGATCGCTGTGGATGGGCGTCCTCTGGGCATTGACTTCTGGTACAGGAGTAGCCCTGGCTTTATTACAAGGCAGTGCGGGACCGCTAATAGGCATTGCTATTTCAGCTTCTTTGTTACCGCCGGTTGTTAATTGCGTACGTTTCTTGTACATATTAGATTAGGTTTAGACTAGATAGAGTATGTAGAGACTTGTAACAAAATATGGAGCCTATCTCGTATCTCCCATCAACGAACTGAACAATACCTAAACACAACATTCAAGGTTTTTTATCACTTTATGTTACACTAGCAGTGCCCCGCGGTTTCACCCGCGTAGTTCCCGTTCCCGTAGGAATACAGGGATAAAATATAGCCTATATTACTCGCTGATAAAGTAGTTTTCCATTTATGAAGAATTTTCCAAATCGGTCTAGTAGTTTCGGAGCCTATTCAATGTAAACAAACAAACCAACAATCAAATCTTTCTTTATAATATTCGTATGATCAGCTAGATAATATGGAAATGCTCTAGTTTGACTAAGTATCGTAAATAAGTTACTTCTTTCCTTATTACTATTCTCTTTAAAGTGCTTTCACTTAATCTTTCAGGGACTTTTCTGGGCGCTAGCCTGTATTTGGCTATTGTATCCTGGATCTAAAATTCCGCATCTGAAAGGCGAAGCTTATTTCGGCAATTCAAGTTATGTGCCGCTGTATCATGATTATATACCTATTGAATTTGCTGTAAATGGTCAGTATAATCATCTGATAAAACAAGTCATGAATGCAAGGGATACCTACCCACGGACTAGTAAAATAAAAAGGACTCTGCGCCACTAACTAGACGTTGACGTTCCGCGGGTGCTCCAACTTGACACGCAACTTACGTCACACATTGACATAAGCGCTCTAAATTACAGATTTCACATATCTGGTTTTCACAAAAATCTCACTCACATGCATAAGCGTGGCTTCACAGCGCGGAGTCCTTCTTTTTTAATAGTCCGTGGGGATACCATTATTAAACTGAAAGAAACTAATTAACTTATTAAACTTTAAGCCACGGGGCGGGGTAGGGTAGCGGGGTAGGCAGAGAGAACCGAATGCCATATGGCACGGTCCTTAAACAGCTCACTCGCCTCTTCAGCATTCATGATCCTTTTTATACAAGCTCTACGATTTATATGCCTCCTAATATACCACCAATCTGATCGTGGTAGCTAGGTGAGCCTGTGCCTTCCGCGGCTCCTAAATCCTTCCACTTTCGCATTGTATATCTGTTTAGTCAATCTTTCGTCATCCATTCTTTCCACATGTCTGAACCACTGGAGCATGCCTCTTCTTACCTTGACTCCGACGCTGTCTTGTAAACCGACTCTCTTTCTTACATCATCATTGCGAACGTCATCATTCAGATTTTCCGCAACGCACGCATCTCGATGATAGAAAAATACTCAGATCTTTTTCAAAGATCCAAATTTTTTTTAAGAATTTATATAAATTTACCCACTCTACACATTCCCATAATCAACACGTACTTATTTATCTAATGATAGAATTCACGTTTCATTTCAGTAGCCACGTTACATTTACGTATCTGTTCAGATCACGTTTAGATAATGCAGCGTGCCAAATAATAATTATACTCGACCTATAAGCATATACAGATAGATTAATATGTACGTACAATTGGAAATCATTACCTACTCTTCGACGTTTATAGTACCTACCTAAACATTATTTATGTTTACTATAGTAGTTAGGTATCAAAGTGAAAAATTAAGATAATTTAACAATAAGTCAAGTCAATAAATATGGTACACGCCAATTTATGAAATTATTTAGATGACTTGCCGTAATCCTTAAAAGGCGTATTAGGTATGTACTTACTTTTTGTTACAGGCATCGTGAGTTGCTGTCTTACAATAGTCAATGTAATTTGCATATTCATTACCGCTATAATATTCCTTAAGATTAAAGAAGTAGCTGCACCCTACACCTCCACACCAGACCTACGAAGATTTTGGGAACAAGACATAAAGATTGCTAGAGAAGCTAATAGGAGTAATTTGCAAAGAGGGGAGGCAGAAGAGAGGGCTGAGTAAGTTTAGAAGGAACATGATAATTCCTAATTGCCTACATCTTAAGCTGTCTGTCTATGATAACATACATATTCAAGATTTTATTTACACGTAGGAACATACTCATGCCAAGATACATGTTTTTAGTATGGTCTCGGGTTAAGCGACGGACGGTAAGATAATACGGATAGAAATTATGAAAATTAGTATTTATTTTTGACTAGTCAACCTAACCCTAATAATGTGATAAATTGTAATGACAGATTTTTTCCACAATACAGATTGATGTTAGAAGAACTCAATCAAAGCGCCGATGAGAATATTAAAGAAAAATTGGAGGCTGCAGTCCGTGAAGCATTGGATGACGAAACATACCGAAAAGTTAAAAGGATGAGTTATCAAAGCCACAATGCTGACGAGGTATAAAACTAAGCTAATATAATTCAAATTTTAATTTATCGCTTTGACTAGTGGTGTCCAACTATTTTGTGATTGAAGACCACTTTTATTACTTATTTTTAGCAGGGAACATACAGTTTAAAATAGAGTACCTATGTACCTATCAAAATATTAAAATACCCTTTTATGATTGAAAACTACTAAAACTTTGTCTTTTTCGGACCAGACTTTAGGCCTCGCGGACCAGTGGTTGGGAACCACTGCCTTTGTTAATGAAGTCACATTTTGTTTTAAAGGTGATACGCACAATTGGACTCCAAACCCGGACTCCTGTCTCTAAAAGGTCAAGTTTAAATACCACTTCCTCTTCTCACTCTACCCAACCACAACCGAAGAGTTCAAATGTTGCTGACATAGAGGCATTGGACAAGATTCTGACTTCACTTTTGGGCATGACAGACAGAAGATCTCTCTACTCCAATAGAGGGACGCCAAGAACGAGCAGAATGGCGAATATTGGGCATAATAGACGCTCAGAATCTTGGTCTGAGCGGATTTTCGAAAATTCCGTAGTCAATAGCGTTTTGACCAATTTGAAGGCGAGTAAACGGAATTCCCCCGATGAAGAATTCTTTTTAACGCCTAAATAGGTTAATATTTAATGAATTGTTAACTGCCTTCAAAAAGGAGGAAGTTTAATGTTATATTCGGGTGCAAATAGGCCGCACAGGAATCAATGTGGTAACAGTAACTTCATGTTAAAGTATGTATTATAAATAAGTAGGTATCTGGCCAGTTGTAATAAATAAATAAATATTTGACGATTGTCCATTATATTCAGTCGGAAAATTTTAATAATTTGATTAATTTATGAATTAGATGATTAGTAGGTATTACTATTCATGATAAGTGTACATACTATTTTTTATGTCATGCATAGTCCTAAAAAACCGGGGTAATGCTTTCGAAAAAAAACCTAAAATAAACGAATAATACAATACGTATATTTATTTTGTACAATTATACAGAATTACGTAAACAATACAAATAAAGTCAACAATAAATATAACTGTATAATTTACATTAACATAATAAATACTATCACAGCACTTTTTCCTTTTATTTATAGTAACACACTTGATTGGATGCTTACTTATGTAACTTAGCAAGTTATTCAATAATTTAAGTGCTATCTATTTCATATAATTTATTTATAATATCGTAAATTGGTCTAAAATTTGGATTAGCAGGCCTTACCATTCTTTGATTCTTTTATAGTTCCATTTAGTGACTCTTTAGGAACACTCTTTAATGGCTTTCCATGTTTCACTTGTGATGTGTAAATGTCATATCCTAAAGATATTGTATTGTCATACAACACTCTAAATCTAGTTGGTAAGAAATAAAAGTTAATAATTTGTGCTGGAGGCCACACCATCCATTCTGCACGGTATAAAGTTATAAATTTGTCTCTTACTTCCGCCTTGAAATTTTCCATGGGGTTTTCCTCAAGTATTGCTAAACTTCCAAAAAACGTTATTATCATTACTGGAGAAAATACAAATTGATCAAGTAACAGTTTCTTTACAACCATGTCTACAGTCTTTCCGATGATAAACCTGTCTAAAACTTTGTACCAATGGTGACATAAAACTCCCACTGCTGCACCAGAAAAGGCCATATGCATAGTCCGTTTCACATCATATTTTTCTTGTTCCTTTGTATATATTTCGTAAGATTGTTCTAAACCATCACCTACACCCGATAGTGTTATTGATATGGTCACATTTGTATAAAGTAAATATTTGTCACTAAAGGCAACTTTGACTACTTTCTTTAATTTGGACATAGGGCCAGAATTTTGCACATGTGTGGCCAGCTTTCTCCATGTAAATCCTAGTGATTGCATTGTGTTTAATCTGAAACAAAATTTTGACCAGAATATACTTTTTATATCAGCCAGAACAAGATAAACACAACTCAGAATATTGTCAATATTTTTCTTTCTGTCATTGTAGATTCAAGTTCCAAAGATAATAACGAATTTTTAACAAATCTACAACAGCAAACACATTGTACAGGTACTAATTAATTTATTTATTAGGCAGCTAAGTAGGTAATAAAGCACTTGATAAAAGTACCATTTGTGTTAATAAATAATACAATTAGAAACAATTTCTATGTAAATTCCCTTATTAAGATTCTTTCTCAGCCTTATCACTTGTAGCAGCTTCTACCACATTATCAAGTTTTTCAGGTTTACTGTGTTTAACATGAGAGGTGTATATATCATACCCCAGTGAGATAGAGTTGTCATAAGCAACTCTAAATCTTGTTGGCAGAAAGTAAAAATTTATGATTTGAGCTGGTGGCCAGACCACCCATTCTGCTTTATACAGTGTCCAAAACTTATCTTTGACTTCATCAGTAAAGTTTTCTAAAGGATGCTCTTCAAAAATGGCCACAGTAGCAAAAAATGACATTATAATAAGAGGGGAACACACAAACATGTCTAGGAATAGTTTTTTAATCACCATGTCTAGTGATCTGCCAACTATAATTTTATCAAGAATTCTGTACCAGTGGTGACAGATGACACCTGCAGTACTGCCTGAGAAACCCATCTGTGCTGTTCGTGCCAAGTCAACCTTATCTATTTGCCGTGTGTGCAACTCATAACTCTGTTCCAACAAGTCTCCCAGAGTTGATATGCCTATTGAGAGCAACACATTGGTGTAAAACAGATTTTTTCTATGAAATGCATCATCCACAGCCTGTTTATAAGTTGCATAAGCTTTTGAGAATACTCTTCTTATTGCCATTAGCAAACCATTTTGCACCTAGAACAAACACATGACATTAATACTGTTAAATACTGTTTTACAGCAATGTGTGCTAGCTACTACTAATAGCTAGTAATAGGTACTTCCTAATACCACTTGATCTCAACAGCCTTTTCATTATCAGCTTATTAGCAATTTTACAACATATTAAACTTTATTGAATTCGTTTTTACGTAACAAGTATATTTATAAAGTTGCATAAAACCATATCAGCATGTAGATTCCAGATAAGTTAATATAGGTATCTAGTGGTCATGCATATTTTAGGTTATAATATTGTAAACAATAAAAAAAAATCCTTATGGAAAAGAAATTCGCACTATCTACGATATACCTAATAGGTAGGTATGCCTTAGTTTTATTTTAAAATTCGAATAACTCATTTTAATTATCTAGTTAAAAAATTTTACTTACATTAATACGGCACAGCTGACTACGGTGAAGTTCTAAATTAATAAATCACTGCAATGTATTTTGTGATGATTTATTTAAAGTTTCTTCACCTGTTATGTAACTTTCAAAGCAAAAAAGCTTTTTATTTCTATAACACGATCATTCTTCTAACCTCTAAAATACAATTAACGCGAATGAAATTTTGGAAAATGTCAAATTAATGTCAATGTCATTTTTTGAAGTAGTTGCGATGAGTACATATTTTTAAATGTAGTTCAGGATAAACATGCAGGTATTTTTGTATTTTTCATAATCTTATTATTAATTTAGATTATGTTTGTAATTATAAAACAAAAGGAATTCAATATTTTTCAATGAATGGCGTAGTCTCATGGTATTTACATTTTATCGTATATAAATGTTTCTAACAAACAACGTTACATATTAAAATATATTATTATTTATAAATTATTTTATAAGTGGGTCGTCGTCGTCGGGTTTCTTCGCCCCCGGGTTCTGTTTCTCCCGAACTCTTCAAGTCCGGGGTAGTGTGGGCCTCTCGGCGTGAGAGTCCTCCCCTTGCGCTAGTCTCCCCTCGGCGCGGTCGGACCCACCGGGTGGAACCCGTTGGGGAAGCCCAGTGAGTCTGCTAGCGAGTGGGTGCGGCTTACAGATGCGGCGCAAAGGGGAGGAAGTCGGTCAGTCTGTCGGGGCGGCATGGCATTTGTTAACAAATGATTGTCTCGTCGGTCGTGTCGGTCGTGGGCTGGGTATTAAGATTGTTATTTTTTTAATAAGTCCTCCAGCCTTCTTCTCGTCCTATATTGTCTGTCCGTCTGTCCTAATTCCCGTCCGTCTGTCTGTCAGGACCTGTGTCGCTGTGCATTGGGTCGTGGTGCAAGCGCAGCAAACAGGTCCGAGGGTTTCCGCTTATGACCCTGAAGCGGGGACGGGGACGGGGGTAAGGGGTAGGATCGGGGATGGGGTGGAAGAGGTCGACTGGGTTAGTGGGGAGCAGCGCAATAAGTGGGTGTCGCGACTTCATGTAGTAATCACGAACAAAAATTTAGAGGATCGCACGCAATCTTATCATGCATCACGCACTATCTTATTAGATAGTGCGTTATTAGATAGCTACCTATTGGTAGCTATGACTTAATTCAAAACAAGGGGTCAACTAAACCACTTTCATACGATTTCCCTAGCAGAATAGCCTGATAAAAATAAGAGAGCTTTAACTTTAATTTTCCATATGTCTAAGTTACCGAAGCATATTTCTTTTAACCTTGATTTCGACATTTTCTTTCAGACCAATTCTTTTCCTTACATCATTGTTCCGAATGTAGTCAGTACTCAAAATTTGTAGTGTATCGCTACACCAAACATTTTGCGCAACGCACACATCTCAACTGCGTTTACTCTATTCTCAAACTCATGCTTTTCTCGCCATACCCAACTCTCGATTCCATACGTTAGCGTAGGGGGTACGTTTCAGCTGTTGATGTCGTAGAGCAGGCAATAATTTTTGTAAACAGAACTGTAATAAACTTATACAAAATGCCTTCCCCACTAGAGAAATGGCGTGTTGTTTAGTTAGTTAGTTACCAAATACGAGTTGGTATTTTAAATTACGCAATGCATATAATTCGTGTTTATAATACAAGATGGCAATATTATTACTATTTTGTTGACCAATCTTAAACCAATATTAATTAATTATAATTACATACATAGACTTTTTTATAGTATATATAGTGGCTATATATTCGATTTCAAATTGAGACATCACTAAAAAAATTATATTCTGTGTATTTCAGCCTGTCAGATTGACAACTTAGACGTCAATCGAAGTGTAATTAATTACTCGGCTTCGCTTTAGCTCTCGCGAATTTTGTTTACGAAGTAGTTTTGAATATTTCTTATGATATCTAAATTCATATAATATCTTTAAAATGGCAGGTTAGATATGGTCTAATTTTAACTCAGTATTGTTCCTAGACTCCGCTACAATCTACCAATAAAAAAGCTTTTTGTGTTTGGGCGCCGAAATTTACATTATTTTCATGTTGTAAAATGTTTTAATTACACAATTTTAGTGCAGATTTATAGAAGTATCTTCTATGTTATCAACTCTCGGTTTATTCGAAAATAGTTTATAACCGTACACCAAAATTCTGCAATGCAGTTGATATAAACATTTGAGTTTGGTTATGGTTAAATTTAAAATATTTTTCTGATGGTCCCAATTAATATTATAGATATATTAATATAATAGATATGTGACATACTTAACAGTATATTCAAGATCTCCGCATTTTTATCCAAGGATAATATATTTTTCAGATAAACTGACTCTGGATAGGCAGGATATGAAAAATTGGGCTACATCACATCTTCGAATATATGTAGGTGGCCTGACAGAGAAAGCTACAGTTGACGAATTATATGAACATTTTATACAGTTTGGACAAATTAATGGTATAATTGTCAATAGAAATTTTGGGTTTGTGCAATTTGAGAAAGAATCTTCGGCCAAAGATGCCATTGCTAAGGCTGACGGCAGCGTGTTCCAAGGGAAAACTCTAAGTGTGAGAAACACTCAAACAAATACAGACAAGAGGTATTTATTTAAACATTATCTTACAAATTCTTAGTGTTAACATGTAATATTATGAATCAATGTTCCTAATCAGTTTGTTTGTAATAGATTATATCTCACCAAGTGCCTATGATTTTTTAGTAATTACAGAAGGGACAATGAGGTGGCGGGTGCGGTGTCAGATTTGCCCCCAGCAGCGCTAAGTGATAACATCCCTGGTGCGGCTGAAGATGCTTCTGATGACCATTATGACAGCTTTGGGAACTACATAGGAGATAAGGGTAAGAAATACTACAAGTGGCTATAATTTGTGTCCTAAATGAAGACTTTAATTCATAATTAACCAGGTAATCTGGTCTTCACCAAATCTTTGTTGATACTTTTTTCATATAATATATCATGGATGCCAAATGGTGACTAGAGCCTTGGTATGAAATCTAGTTTGGTCTTTTGTAAAATAATAATAATTATTATAGGTCAAGGTTGCAAAATTTCTGTAGAAAGACATCTAGCTAACTCTTATGTAAATAAAAAAATAATAGTATTATGTTTCTTCTACTCATGCTACAAATAATTGTCCTAGAGTGTAAGTATATTTTACATATTTCTATATTAAATATATTTAGTATAAAATTTAAAAATGTTCGACATTTTGGTGTCTTCAAAATTATAAATCATTTAGGTTTTAAAAACTTCTAAGAATATTAATTAATTTTGTAAAACCATTAATATGTTAAATTTATGTTGGTAGTCTTAGTACTAAACCACATGAGGACTTTAATATATATATTTTTTTAATAACTCAATTTCCTAATTTTACCTTAATTTGGAAAATAAATAAGTGATGTAAAAGCACCCCACTCCAGACCTTTGAAGCCCTGTATCTTTGTCATTTTTCGAGTATTTGTTAAAGCAGAAAATACGATTTTAATATTTTTTTAATCTAACTTATGGACTAAAAATATTTTAGTCAACTAGCCTATTCTAAGACAAGTTAAGTTGGCAACCTCAAAACAAATAGTTGTGCTACTTTATGGATAAATTGCACATTCAAATAACTGTGACTGTGTATCCCTATCCATATTTAAGGTTGGACGGCAGCAAGAGGCAGGCACCTTGAACTCAGAAATATAAGGTCATGGCCCAAGGGGACCCCAATCAGTAAAGTAATGCTAGGAATATGATAATCCCAATCAAAAGTAATCTATTTGATTAATTTTCAGAATAAGTAGCTTACAAAAGTTATCCCAAGAAACTTTCAGGTTTCCTTAGATCACTGCCTGTCTCCAAGAGGAATAATCAGATATAAACCAGATATGAACTAGACCTTTAGATATCAAGTTTGGATTTTTAATATTTATAAACCACATTAATGCATTTTGAAGAAACTATTAACAGTCAATCAGTGTATTTAATTTATTTATTATTCTTTAGCATATAGAGACGAGGAGTATGATGAAGGGTACCAGGGCTGGAGTGAGGGGCGTGGGGGCGTACGGGGGCGCGGCATGCGCGCTCGCGGTCGTGGCGTGAGAGGACGTGGCGCTCCTGGCTTCCCTGTCAGAGACCGTTCTCCAGTCTCCGGCAGAGGTGAGTTATTCGCTTCAAGAGAACTATATCTACTCTATTTAAACACTTACATACTTATGTACAAACTCCATTAGTTTGGTGGCGAGGGGAAAAAATATAGTGAAGATACCTGCATATTCATATAACTGTAAATGTACATATATATTTCTATAATGTCAGATGGCAACATGTGTCAGAAACTGTGAAATCAATAATCTAGGGTCATGGTCCAAATAGACCCCTTTTAGATCCGAGACATACATTTTAATCACAAGTAATCTATTTCATTAATATTTCTTTCAACAGATCGAGTAGGTTACGATAGATATCCGCAAAAACTGCCAGATTACCACAGATCTCTGCCTGTCTCCGAGAGAAATGACTGCGAAATTATTGTCGTCTCGAAATCACTTACGTAAGTGTCGGTTTTATCTAAATACTTACAATAACATTTTATCCAAATATTATGAAATTAGCATATTATTATTCCATTTACTTGTTGTGTTGAATTTTTATTGGCGTTTAGTGATTGGCTTGTAAGATGAAATTATCAGGTCAGTTCACATTCATGTGTGAAATTCAACTGTTTTCCAATGCAATGTTGAAAAGCAAGACAATTTATTCAAATGCTGACTTACTTCTCTTAGTGCTGTAAAAATAATTTATCTAATTTTTGGTGTCATTAGTTATGCTTAACTAAGAATGAACATTCTTTTCTATTCTTCTAAAATAATTACTTCTGTTTATAGTGAATATGCGGAATACATAGAAAGCAGATTGAAGCACTTAGGCATAGTGGTGGACCTGCTGTTCCCTATGGAAGACGTCCCCATCGGTAAAGTCCTGGGCAACATTGCGTCCCGGGGCTGCCTCTATGCGATCCTAGTCATGCCGCTCAACCAGGAGCACAGATCGCTTACCTTGACCATCCTCCATGGATTACCACAAGGTGGGTTTATAACAAGCAACTACCTCCTCCAGGAGTGGATTTTGAATGGGCTAATCCTACTAAGAAGGGCCTAAAATAGTTTTCTTATAGGTACTACTAGTGATTCTCGTTATCTTCGAGAGATATGTGTATTGTCTTCAACGGTAGTCTTTTTCTCCACATGGCCCTGGGCTGCAGCTCAAAAAGGCCTTAGTAGATCCGGCCCTGACCGCCTGAATCTTCAATGTAATTTTTTATAATATACAGTATCATCTTCCTAGAGTTATGTCTAGTGTTTAGATGGGCTCCGCTTAGACCATGATCCAGGATTTAGCGAGTCTGGTAATTACATTGAAGCGACTGCCGATTTTGTCTTGTACCAAATTGCCTGGCTCAGCAAAGAAATACGAGGGTGGATTGAAAAGTTCGCGGCCTCAGCAAGAAAACAATATAAAATATAAACAAAAGTAATTTTATTTTTCCACGTAATCTCCACTTAACTCAATGCACTTCTTCCATCTGGTTTCCAACGCCTGTATGCCGGTCATAAAAAAAGTTTCTTCAACCCCTTCAAAAAAGTCACCCACCGCAGCTTCGACCTCCTCATTTGATGAAAATTTTTGACCTCCAAGGTGTTTTTTTAGGTTTGGGAATAAATGAAAGTCTGAAGGTGCCAAATCGGGGGAATAGGCGGGATGGGGCAGCAATTCAAAGCCACAATCACGAATTTGAGCCATCGATTCAACAGACGTGTGCACGCGTGCATTATCCTGATGGAATAAAACTTTCTTGCTGAGTAATCCTGGCCTTTTCTCTTTGATTGTTTCACGCAAACGACGTAAAAGGGTGCAGTAATAAGCCGAGTTTATAGTTTCACCTTTTGCAAGATAGTCCACCATGATGACACCCTTAGCATCCCAAAAAACTGACGCCATCACCTTGCCAGCTGACAAAATTGTTTTGGCTTTCTTTGGAGTCGGTTCATCAAGTTTTTTCCACTGTTTGGATTGCTGTTTTGACTCTGGGGTGTAGTGGTGTACCCAGGTTTCATCCATTGTCACAAATCTGGCAAAAAAATCTTGTGGATCAGCCTGAAACAATTCCAAACAGTCGCGAGAAACCGTGAGCCGTATTCGTTTTTGTTCAACTGAAAGCAATCTGGGTACCCAGCGCGCAGAAACCTTAGAAAATCCAAGTTCGTTGACTATGATGTTTTGTGTTCGTTCATACGAGATCCCAATAGTGTCAGCAATCGCCCTGATGGTCAATCTCCGATCTGCCAATATCAGATCACAGATTTTCCCGATGTTTTCTTCAGTCGTAGAAGTCGTAGGCCGGCCGGAGAGAGGGTCATCTTCTATACTCTCTCGTCCGCGTTTAAATTCTGCAACCCACTTTTTCACAGTCGTATACGACGGAGCAGATTCCCCCAATGTTGTTGACATGTCTTCGTGAATCTCTTTTGGAGTTAATTTTTTTTTAAACAGGTATTTGATGACCGCACGTTGCTCAATTTTCTCCATTCTTTAAAAACACTGCACTTAGGCTCACAAAATTCAGTCTAATTTAAAAACAGATAATGCTATTGCGATATAATTTTACAATGTGACAACCAGAGAGTAAACAAATCAAATGAGGTCAGTTACATTAAAATAGTTCAAGTATTTATGTGTTAGGCCGCGAATATTTCGATCCACCCTCGTAATATAGTTTTTCCTGGTTTCAGAACATCGCAACATGCCGATAGAAGACGCGTTGCAGTTGATCTCGCGTAATTTCCAAGAGGTGCAACGCGGCGGCTCGTCTGGGCGGGAGGCGGTGTATGCGTTACTCGGACAACTGGCTGACGGACGCACTCTCACAGTGTTGCAGTATGATAAAGTTATAGAGTATTTGCAGGTAATATATGTTTTTATGTTGGTCTGAGATTTAAAAATAATGTGCCAACTGTTCCTAGCATGTCGTAAAAGGCGACTAATAGTATATGGGGTTTTGTGTATGTGATTGTGTAGGCGACGAGCCACTTGTCACTACTTTTTACAATTTTCCATCTAACCTAGCCCAGTTTTATTTTTTGCTGAATGTGGTTAATGGAGCCTGCTGCCCCTTTGACTCTGCCTACCCCTTCGGAGATTATGGGCAGAATCAATGAGGCAGAAGGCCCCTTTGATAGGTTGTTTTTTCCTAGATTAGTTCCTAGGTAGTTTATTGTATTGATGTATATGCAGAAAGCTATCACAGTGTAATTCTTTTGGAAAAAAATCATAATATATACCATCTAATTCAAACCCATTTTTTTTTTATTTTGTGGGCATATTTATTTTCAAGAAGGTCACAATGCTTTTGGGAGGGCTACCGCTACGGCCAATCCATAACTTAACTTACAATTCTAATTTTAAAAATCTTGTGCGAATACTTTGAAACACTTTATATATTTTTTTGCTGTCTTCATCCTCCCAGCGTTATGTTTCGTCCTCGTCATCAATACTGAAATGGTCGCGATGTTTATAGGAGCGACGCGAGCAACAGGTGAAGATTGAATTGGGCGAGCCGCTGACGCCGGCGCCGGCCAGCAACAAGGCGCAGGCGGATCTGCAGCAGCGGATCCTCAGCATCCTCGACAAGAAGGCGCCGCGCGACGCGTCGCCGCCGCGCGCCGCGCCCGCCGCGCCCGCGCCGCCCGCCGCCGCGCCCGCCGCGCAGCCCAAGCTGCTCAACGACCCCACCGTGCGCAAGGCGCTGGACTCCATACTGCAGAAGTTCACATGATTCATAGTCTAACTGTACGGTCGGGAGAAGCTTTCGCCCGTTGGAGTGACGTTGTGTTCACTTAGCGACAAGGTCATTCGAACTTGCGACTAAAAATCGGGCCGGTTCGTTCTATTTTCGAGTTTTAAAACGTAGAATCCGATTTGGTGGTACCAGTTTTTTATTCAAAGGATCCTACTAAACTGGACGGCCGTGTAAACGCACTGTTCGGCTTTAGAAAGCCATATTTAACGTACTAGCGTCAAAACTTGACAACCACGGAAGGTTTTGATGAAGGTCGTATTTTTTGTAAGTCGGATCTTGTACTCCGGACAGTGTGTTTACACAGTCGTCCCGTTTTATTGAATCTTATTTATGATTACTTAATGTTGCCACGAAATTGAATTTTATACTACTGCCGAACCGTTTTGTAGTCACAAAATCAGATGACAGTAGGCTAGATGACAAAAAAATTCTGTTTAGTCCGTCAGTTAGATTATAAATAATACTGAACACGTATTTTGTAATTTATTTGTCAAACAAACACTGACGAAAGTACAATTCTTCAAAAAGTTACGCGTGACAGCCCGCTTTCGTAAAATTTTTACAAAATTGTGACTTCGCAAGCCCCCACTCCAAAACTTTGATGCCTTTATCTTTGTGATTTTTTGTTCATTTAATAAAGCGAAAAATATGTGTCTAGTACTTTTGTATAATCTAACTGAGAGACAAAATAGAATTATAGTTTTTTAATGCAGTCACATCCCTATTTAGATATTTTTGCAAGATCCAGTGACCAGCAAAAATAATCTTGTGTGAATGCAATAAATAACTAACAAACATTCAAATGTGTCTGTGAACGGACGGGCTGTGACTGTTGCCGGCGGTTTTCGCAATACTACAACAGAACATTATTGGTGTGGAACCTTAAAATATAGATAAATAGCTTAAGTTACGTCTTGTCAGAAGTCTGCCAGTGACTCGTCAAAATGAGTTTAGCCGTCTAAGGTATTAGCTGGAACAAGCAGATAAATAAATAAAATCCTACGTTTATTTTTTGTTTCCATATGTACCACTTATACTTTCCTGTGCATTTAGTAATTACAAATACGTCAATTCTGTTCGGCTCCGACGCCGTTTCACCTGGTTTAGCAAAACCCAATCCAAAGTAGTTATAAAGCCTGATGTGTAAGATAAAGCATGAGTACAAATTTTTATACCTGGTGACCCCCTAGTAGCTACTAGCTAAAAAGTAGCGTACATTTTTGATCGGTATTTAATTTTTAAAACTAACGAGTGAAGAAAGCAATTATATGTAATTTTGCATATTATTATTGTAATTTTGGACAAGCATAGTCAAGGCAGCTTCTGATTGGAATCGCCTACATTAGTAAAGTATCTATCTTTAAGTTAAGTACGCCGTGTACTCTAGGTTAAGATCTCCCACTTAGAAAATAAAGGCTACGCTCATGAGGATGTTACGTTTGTCGATACCAACTGTTTGTTAATAGTAGCTATGTTAATATTGACTACGATGCCGGTCACATCGACATGTGACATTCATAAAACCAAATGATTTTTGAAATTTCGGTTTCATAGAATTAAGTTTAAACGTTGACAAATAAACAACAGAATTCTATTTTAAACCTTTTCAATATTTTCGAATTGAGTATCTATTATCCAGAACATCTCGAAATGTCCGAATTTACATGGGACAAACGCCAGTTTGAGACATCCTAGACTCTTCATCAGTAGTTTAAAAAGGGTATATTAATGAGTAGGTGCCAAACTAATTCCTATTCATTATTACCTGCCTATTTTGGAAAATTGATAAATTTCTTTTTGATCTGCAAACGAAAATTTACTTATTTTGTTGGATGACTAAAGTATATAATAAAAGAAACTCTATTACATTATCAGTTTTATTTAATAAGTTCATACATATAATTAGAGGTGGTCTAAACAAGTCTCTCCACAGAGCGAGCAGTTCATTGGTGATGTGAAATGACAAACAGTGCTATAGTTATTTGTTATTTATGTATTAATTATGTACACACAAAAGTAATTTCTCAAATACTACAAACTAATATTCTTGCATCTGTACATAATGTCAGAGTTTTATTGGTTCCCGTAAATTGAGGTTACTGAATAATATTATGGGTTTCCTACTAACATTCAAAGCGGAAAATACTATTTCGTCACTTTTATTAGAATCAAAAAATGTCTACATGCAAAATTGATTTCAAGGTGTCGTAAAATTCTTATCTTTAGTATAAAATAATCGATTAGAATACTAACATGATTGACAAAATAAAGTTGTCAATGGTATACCGCCAGCGGTTCCGAGAGCTTACTGTACCTATCAATTTCTAGGAGCTCACTACCATCCCTTCATATAAAAATATATAACTGTGTGTACTACAACCAAAAATCCAACCTAGCAGTAGAAACGACATTATCACGAATTTTCTATGGCATTACAATATTTTTAACGTCAATGATTTATAATATTGAATATTCAATTCAGAACTTCCCAATGAGATCAAGGCCCTGCGTCTTAGATTTTCAAAGCTTCTCTTTAAAAATCCTATTTACCATTCTAGAAGTTATTAGCTATACAAGATATATAATAAACTAGGATAATATTAGGAATATCCACATCTTACTCTATATAAACATTTCCACAACGCCCTTACTTCTACAGCGACTAAATGCCACCACACACCCTTCGGACTCCATAAAGCTATTTATTTGGAAGAATTTGGTGTCAATCGAGAGAACGATGGGTGCGCGCGATATTTACAAGGGATCAGTCAATCATGACTGCACTGCCGACAACAATCTGTGAGCTTGCAATCCTTTAACATTCGTCAATTACATTACGATGACCGTTCAATAGGATCCTCTTGTTTCGAGGGGTCGAAACCTTCTTTGATGTGTCCACCAGTGCCTTTTGGATCTAAGTCAGTGGCCCAACTGAAGTGCATCAAAGCTAAATGTGTGTTACCTAATTTATTGTGAACTTTACCAAGTAAATAATAAACTAAAGATTCTCTTGGGGCGATATCTTTCAAATAATGAAGATCGGCTAGAGCCTCTTGTGGTCTGCCGGCTCTTAATAACACAGATGCTCTATGGAAACGGCACAATGGATTCTCTGTATCTAACGCGACTGCTCTTTCAAGTGTGGCCAGAGCACGATCTGTTTTGTCCAGAGCTGCTTGCGCCAACCCTAACTGACATCTTAGGACTCCAGAATGTGGATGTATAGTGAGAGCGCGACGTATGTGAACCTCGGACTGTTTCCAACGTTCTTGTCGTGCATAAACAGTAGCTATGCCAAACCATGCTACGTAATTACGAGGGTCAATGCTCACTGCAGTCCGGAAACTCGCTAGGGCCTTGTCAGTTTCTTCTGCTACCGCATACTCATGCCCCAACAAAGCATGAGCATAAGCTGCATCAGGATCAATCTGTACAGCTCGCTTAAAGAATTTGAGGGCAGTTTCACGCTCTTTGTGGAGTGAAAAACAATTTCCTGCTGCCAACCAAGCAATGGGATCAGTTCTGTTCAATTCTACTAATTCTTGAGCTAGTGCTGACAGCTGCGCTTCCCGCTGCAGATGCCATAAACAGGTACTATAGATATCCATACCTTCTGTGCGACAAGGATACTGTTTCCTAATATCTGAGAATATCTTAGCTGCCGCTTCATACTGTGCTAGTTCATAGTGGGCGCGGGCTATCATCGTTTGTACCCAGGGTGAGGCTAACTGTTTCGACGGTGTATCTTGAAATAATTTAATCGCGTTTTTACAATCTAGGAAAGACAATGCTTTGTAAGCCTCACCCATTTCTTTCAATAAGCTCAACAATGCTACACCATTCGAATTCTTTGGCGTAATAGTGGGCGTTACTGTCTCCATGCTTTTATTTCTGTCATTTGTTTCTGAATTTGTTTTCATATTTTTAGCAGTACGCTGTTTATTTTTTCTTGAGGGGCTTTTAGGGGCTACAAATTTTCTGCTAGGCGATTTATTGTTCTCTTTAACTGAATAACTGCTATTATTATTACTAAACAGTCTTGAAGACCGCCGAGGGGCTGGGCCCAGAGTACATCTAGGTGCAGGGCTGAATACTGCATCTTTCAGTTGACCCATTTGTGCTCTCAGTGAATTAACAATTTTCGGTATAGCTTTCTGTTCATTCGAATCAGTTAGAGTAGGAGTGTATAGTGTAGGAGATTCTTCCATAGGCAACATGCCAAATGATGGTGAAAATGGCACAGGTGCCATACCACTAAAGACGCTATGCATTCTTTTTACAGGCGCTTGTGTTTCTGGTGTAATACTTGTAGACATAGTCATTGGAGTCCTAGTGGCTACGTTATTTGGCGTGACATTAGTATTCAAATTAGTATTACTATTAGGAATGTTAGTATTAACAAAGGAGATATTTTCCGAGTTGCTGACTAGATTCACTAATGTTGAAACACCAAATGTAAATTCAGTGTTATTCATTTGAAACACTTGATTTGGATCAATTTTTTCACCCATATTACATAGCTGGGCAAATGATTTCCACATGAACGGATTCAGAGACAGCGCTTTTCGATGTGCTTCAGCTGCCTTTGTCCGCCTCTCTGTGATGTTATATACCTTAGCCAGTAGTTGTAGCGCATATGGTGCTTGTTCACCAAATTCTGAAGCAACAATGTCTAGATTTGATCCTAATGCAACTTCTGCATCTTTGTACCTGAAATAGTAAAAAGTAGTTGTTACTTAAGTGTTCTTTGAAAAGGTTTCACTGAGTAGACAATTACCTAATAGGCCAATTAAAAATCATTACACAATTATGTACTTAATTAAGGAGTACCTAACTATATATTATTCATAATTATTCTTGGAATATATGGTGATTTTATTTAGGGACCCATTAGAAAAATTTATGAACAGTATAATTTTTAACACTATTTTATTTTTCATTTTCTTGGTACTTATAGATTTTAGATTGAAAGAAAACAGGAGTAAACCATATGTGGCACTTCTAATAACATCAAACAATTCACATATATTCATCATGTAACACAGTAATTGATGAAACAACTCATTTTCATTAAAAACTAGAATAAACATGTGTTTTAAAAGGAAGCAGTTATAAGTTGCACAACTGTTTGAATATCTAGTTAGACAAAAACTTAGTTCTATTAGCAAATATTGTTTAATTACTACAAATGAACAAAATGAATACATAATATTTTTCCGTACTACAATATAATATTATCTAAAATATTTATTTATGATATTGTAAAATTATGCATTACACAGTCATAGCAGAAAACTAGGCATATTAAATTGCTTCCTGAAATTTTGAGTGGTTTAAGAGTAAACAAAATAATACTTACGATTTTAAGTCTATTGAACATTTGGCTAGCAGAAACCTAGATTGTGGTAATGACAATGACGTATTCTGCAGTAAATGATGTGCCTCATTCACGCGTCCAGCTCTATAGTAGCAAGTCCCCAACAAAAACGTTGTTTCCTCTGATGCCACTGAAAAATAACAAATATTTAAATAGCAGCTCGGTTAAGACAAAATATATTTCCTATTGCACCAATTATTTTTTCATCAGGAACCACGACAAAATCAATAAAGAGCACAAACCGCAGGTGTAACAATGATCACCATTGAGGGTATGAAAATGATTCTATAATTACCTTCAGCATGTAATCTCTCAGCCAAAAATATAGCATTGTCGTATTCATAATTATTGAGACAATCCCAAACGATAACCTGTGGGAAAAATACATGGTTAGTTTAGCAAAACCCAAGCAAAAAACCTAAATCACTGACAGTTCATAGAAATAGGGGTTTGGTGATTACCTGTATGGGTTCTTGGACAATCATTTTGGAAACTATTATGCACTTTTAGGATTGTAAATACTATAAAATAATTCACATCGCAAGCTACGATCATTACACATTCACAAAGTAAATTAGAACGTATCTTTTACGACGGACATTTTCATTTCAGTTTGTTGATTGTCTATGGCGGATGAAAGTTACGAAAGCAAATGACTAGTGTTACCAGTTTTATAAATTCGTAGCAATCGATCGACCCATCGAAGAATTATATTTTGTCATTTTACTTATCTAAAAATTTCATGCCAGCCTAAAGAATGTTTTCGAGTGTTTAAAACACTAGGAGCTCATTGAAAAGTTTTTTTTAGAGCAAAATCGTATTTCTTAATTTCTACTAAGAATTTTCTACCATTGCGGTCCAACAGCTGTCATTAAAACAAACATCTTTTACTTGTCTATGGACAAGTATTGCAGAATCGTCAACTTCTTTTCTTGGTCTGTGATCATCAACGAAACCTAAACTCACGAACGAATTTGCAATCGCGAATGGATCATTTTATTGGAAGAAAACAATTGTAGTTTTTGCTAGTGTATCGTTGTATTGTTTTCATTGAACATTGTGGCACTGTGTAAACATTTATGTGGACAAAATATATGAAATTGTGTGAATTAGTGGCGTATGCAATATGTGCACAGTGTTGATTACGAATGACATCTGTTAACAAAAGGAAAACAGTAGTTGTGAAACGATCATAGTCCTATTCCAGGTAAATATTTTGATGAAATCGTTACTTCTCGATGCGTGCGTCGTACTCTAGTTTACGTAGCATTATTGGGTTTTACGCGTCATCAGAAAAAGCATTGCCCTTCGCTGCTAGTAAGTAGGCGCCCCAAACAAGAAAATGTCAAGACGTGTGACCTCCAATATGCTGGTTCCGTGATTGTTTCTAGTTTTATTATGTTAAAGAATAATTTAATAAATCAACTGAGAATGGCTAATACAATCTGCGTTCCCCGCGATAATGTTCTATTTAACATGTAGGTGAAGTGAAATGGTTATTGAACATCATAATTACTACTTCATAAGTTATTTAGAAACTGATTGCTCTACAAATTCGTCGAATATATTACTTAGAGGCGATGGGTTGCTATGAATCACCGCCAGTCATAATGTTGAAGTCTTAGTAAATTATATGTCACATTTTGTTTACAATTATTTCATTTGTAGGCAGTCCCTTTTACCAGTTTTATTGTAGTTAATCCATAAGTCGTTGTTTATATTAATTAAATGCGTTTTTAAATTATATAGGTATGTTTTTTGATCTTTTAATAAAAGCATTAAAGGTTCTTATTTTAGTTTACAAGGAATTATACTTTTTGTAGAACTTCGTAACTTGCAATATTACTTAAATGACTTAAGTAAATGTAAGTTCACTCTTAATAACTACTGAACCATAGAGTGGAGATGTAATAACATCTGAGCTAAGGCAATGAATGAGATTACATATTTGCAAGATACATAAATAAATATACATAGATAATTATTAGAACTTGCATCAGCTTAGGGAACATTTGGTCTACAACTATAGTACACTATAGAATATTATAGATGTTGAAACATTAAAGGACCTTAAATAAAAGTCACACAGCATTTGCTATTAATATATCACATGTAGAAGAAGTAGTTTTATAGCAGGTTTTACCAAACTAATTAATATTATAAAAAAAACAGTTTTTAAGGCATAATTCATTGAATTGATAGTAAATTTATTATAACAGTGCTGAATAAAGGTTCAGCAAATAGGGAACACCTTATTCCTTATTACTTTAAATAGTTTTCATAGTTTGACATCTTAATGGCCTCCTCATCTAGTTGTTACCAAGAGTTGACCCTGTTGAAGCTCATATATACCATAATTTAAAAGCATTGCAGTGATTAAATTATTCTAAAGTGTATCTCTAATTGAGAATAATCTGCATAATATTGGCCTTCTGTTCCATTCTACAGATATATTATTGTTTGCCCATGGGATTGTTATTGTTTTCATAACACATTGTTACCACAAACGCTTGTGGTCAACGTCTACCTGGTAATATGCATTATTAAGCATGAATTAAATGAATATCACATATAAGAAACTTCTGTCTTAAAATAATCTAAATGACAAATTTCCCAAGAGTACCAATCTTAAAATTACATTATGTTTAAAATGTTATCTTCCTCACACAATATCTAATTATCACCATCTGATAAATCCATCTCTCTATCTAAGAGATAATGTGGATCTATTAATATTCTTATTTTATTTGTAATATGAAATATGGGTGGCAATGTTCCATAATAGGTACTAAATTTATTAAAATGTTGCTAACCGGAAGTCACTATCATTTTTACAAACTTTTTGAGAATAAGTCAGTCAGTACGATTTTGGATTACTATGTACTATGCTCAAAAGTTGTTCTCACTTAATAAATACCTTTTTTATCAAAATATGATAATATGCAAAGATTTGAAGGTATATATTTCCTATAAGAAACCTTTTTTACCATGATATATGTACCAGAATGATCAAAATTACAACTATAAGGAAACTAAACTATTGGCTAGCAGTCCTCATTTAGTGATTTAAGGTCAAAATCTTTCAATACATGATAATTTTTAATCCTTTTTTTCATACCACAAATTTAAATAGATTTACTTAATATTGTCTAAAGAATCTGCCATCCAACCCAGCCCACTATCCCGTGTTGGTCTGGGACTTAAAAAGAATATGCCAACTGTGGTTCTTGCCTAGCATGACGTAAAAGGTGACTAATGGTATATCGGGTTATGGGTGTGTGATTGTGTAGGCGACAGGTAAGCCACTTGTCACTGCTTTTCATAATTTTCCATCTAACTCAACCTGGCTTTATTTTTGGCTGAATGTGGTTGAAGGGACTTACTGCCTCTTCGACTCTGCCTCCCCTTCGGGGATTATGGGTGTGATGTTATGTTATGTATGTAATGTCTAAAGAATTTTAGCAAATTTAAAAAAAAAATTATAATATTACATTTTACATTGAGAAATTTTTTTTTAATAGTAAGTAGTGGTCTGTAGTTTACTAATGAGTAGGTTTATTGTTTTCGAAATTCTCTGAGACAACTGTTTGAATCATACTTGTGTGTGATACATTTAATTTATCATTTGTTACACAATGTTTAATATTGTATTCTATTGTTATCACGGCTCACTGCATTCATGATACGCATTTTCTGGTCTGTTGACTTATATTTGAAAGTATACGAAAACAATGGGTACTAGTAATAATCATAGAGTACTGCTTTTATTCAATGAACAAACTGGTTTTACACTGCAAATGTATCCTTTATTGTGAGAGGTAATGTGCTCTAATGGAGCAGACATCTTCTCATAATGTTGTTTGTCCTTTTCTGCCATGGACCTTACATCTTCGTCACATTATTGCCAACAAGTGGGGTAGAAATATCTTGGCTAAAGGGGCGCTATTAGATGTCAGTAATTTACATAAATGAATTAATATTAAACAACTTGACTTTAAGCAGGAAAAAGAAGCAAAATTCACAACTATGGAATCACTGCATTATGTGCATAACAAGTTAGGCAGATACCTAAATAAGTTTAACTAGCCTAGTTTATTTATTATTATTTAAGTTTTGGTAGTGCATTCTTAGCTTACTTCCTTCCTTATTTTGTTTCTATACATTTTCATTAAATGCAGGACATTAAAAGCTGATGATACATATTATATTGTGGTTATTCATAGAAACTGTTTATTTTTTTACATAGGGGTAGGCATAGTTAACCACATGCAGCCAAAAATAAAAATTATATACTTATATTTTTTTTATGATAAAAGAGTAATAAATTACCTAAGTAGGCAAATTATGCTTCCAATACTGGATTTAGGCCTCTTAAAATATCTTTTTTAAATTGCGGTCATTAAACTTCCAGTTTTTAATAACTCAATCAACTATTAGATTATCATGGCACCTTTTGTGTAAATCAAGTTATTATGAACATGTAAGTAATGTATCCTGTTTACCTATTGCAAAAAGGTATTTTTTTTACTTTGGATGTGCAAATTTTGGTATACCTAATATCCTAAAAAAATTTGCATTATGCTTTTATGAAACAGTGTCTCATTAGTTTTAATAAGGTATTTGTACCTAATTCCAAAGGGTTTTTTTATGCTATAGAAAATTTTCAAACAAAGTTTTCCTCTTAATATGTATGATTTTGCTATTAATAGCAAAATCATTACTAAAACATTTCTTAGTAGACCAAAGCAACAGTGTTTATTGAATATCATTATTATGTTTACGTAAATATCTCTGATATGATAGATAGACTGCCCTCCTCGATCTGTTACTAAGCACGGCGAAAATACCAAGAGGTAGGTACATCATATATGATCACTCCCATAATTTCCGAACGGGCGGAAGAGTCAAAGGGGCAGCCTCCTCAACCCCATTCAGCCAAAACCATTAGTCGCCTTTTACGACATGCTAGGTAAGGAACACAGTTGGCACATTGTTTGCACATACATACAGGATATCACGCTCATAATCCCGGAAGGGGTAGGCTGAGTCAAAGTGCCAGCAGGCTCCTTTAAGCACATTGTTTGTTTGGGACTTAACCCCAGACCAACATGGGACATGACATGGGGTGTTTCAATATTGAGATTACCTATCAGCCCGTTAGTTTTCGCTTTGGAAAGCACGGCAAGCCGTTGGTACTGTGTCTGACCTTCAGCCATATCGAATTGCCGTTTCTTACACTCAGTTCCTACTCTCATAGACCGATGGGACCATCGGACTAACATAATGTGCACCTGTGTTTGCGAAGACACTTGTGCACTAAAATATTTTTTGCTTAGCTAGTTTAATCATTGATAAGATTTATCTTCCCTGACGGAAAATATTTGGAAGGTTATAATATTATAATATAGATAACTAATTGATTTCTTTTCTCTTTTAGAATGAGTGTGAATGTGACGCCGGAAATAGTCAGTTTGCCGCCTCAGGTGCCTGAGGTGATCCACAAAATGGTGGTTCCGTCGGAGTCCTTCCTCCAGACGCTGGCCGCGCAAGTTATAGCGGGTATACACGTGTGGGCAGCGCTCTTCATAACTTGCCAACAGGTTAGTAAAATAATGAACTTGAATATAATGGTCTTTTATCTATGTAATAAATAAATAAATAAAATTCTTCAGACTGACACACCAATTCCCTAGTCCCAAACTAAGCTTATAAGCTTGTGCTATGGATACTAGGTGAACGGATAGACATACTTATATACATTTATAAACATCCATGACTCGAGTACAAATATCCATGTTCATCACACGAAATATTTTCCCCTAGCGGGATTCTAACCCGCGACCCTTGGTTTCATGGCCAGGGTCTCTGACCACTCAACCAACGGCCTAGTCGTAGTATTGTATCTTGAACTACGGCCTTTACAAGCTATTGCACATTCAAATTGTTGTTTTAAACGAATGGTTAAATTTGAATTGAATGTTGTAGCGTAACTACTGTTTGGGACATGTGGTAATTTAATCTGTTGGAGTCCTCTCTCAATGACAGTATATATAATGGGAGTCTCCCGTGCTCATGGGCTTCCGGAGGTCTCCCTCCGCGAGGGTCCGGGGCATTTCGCCAGGTCTGCTGCCTTATAATTACGTCACTAATGTGTGGTACATCAATGGTAAGGACATGGTTCATATTCGAGCGTTGTTAGTTTATACCTCTTACAT
Organism: Glyphodes perspectalis; assembly: GCA_951394215.1. Classification (NCBI taxonomy): domain Eukaryota; kingdom Metazoa; phylum Arthropoda; class Insecta; order Lepidoptera; family Crambidae; genus Glyphodes; species Glyphodes perspectalis. Next base: position 10,183,058 of record OX596213.1, on the reverse strand, counting down.
TTTTTCAATTACAATTAACCTATTTGTGCCACTAGTTCGGCGGTAATGAAAAACTGGAAGCACATTTAAATAACTATGAATGTAACCTTGACCTAACTAGTCTGGTTTCCTATGTAAGAGTTGCGAAAACCACGTGACAATCACTTAAATTTAAATAGACTCGCCATACCAAAATTAGTGCTTCTAATGTATTAAATGTTTTATTCGAAATTAGCGGCAAAATCCTATCATGAACGTATTTTAAAGATTCTATTTGAAAGATAACTTAGTAATAGAACATTAAAAGCGGCTGTACCAATGGTTTTTAACTGTGTAACACTCATTAAAATTAATGAACAAATCTTTGACGGCCGGCCATATTTCGTAATGCACCGCAGTACGTATGACGTTTTCATAAGGTACTCATCTCGCATTGTCTGTTGACCATGATCATTACATGGAGAGATCATTCTATACGATATTCTTTTAAGTTATAGTTTTTAAGTAATATTGACACCACAGTTGCATTGTAAGTGTATTCGTTAGGTTGTAATTCTTTGTCATTCATTATTTTATAATATATTTTAAAATAAGGAACTAGGTCTATTACGTCAGAATGGTAAATAGTGTGTTATTATTTTAATAAATAAAAAAGGATCACTAACATTATTGCTAAGAGCAAAGAATGAGACTAGCTAAACCAGTTTAGCTCTATTTATATTATTTTAAGTCTGAGAATTTTAAAAAGGTGACACCGGCCACAAACAACTTGATTATAAATAGATCTCCTAAATTATTTACGTATGTTAAAAATTATGCACGATTTTTATTACAAATAAAATATTTAATATAACATAATTAAATTATAGTGACAATTTAATGTTAATTATTATTTTTTTTGGCAGCTCGTTTACAAAAATAAACTAGTTTTATTACTCAAGTTACTCCGACGACTTCGTACTGTTTTTATTTGATCGATTTATTGTATCTCATTATATTTTTTAATTTGTAGTAGATATTAGGTTTCGTATACATATGAATCAGTTACTATCTAGCTCTTCACTAAAATTCATTTATCCTTTTTCAAATCTTTATTAGTAGTGGTACAAGTATTTATTCTTGTAACAGTAAACACTTAATGATTGTTATTAGGTAGATAATTAATTGATTAATATCATAAGGTAACCCGTAGGTATCTTTGATATGGTGTTCTTTACTACTACTTTGTGACTTAGTCTAAAGTTAACGGAAATTTGATAGGTATGCACCAAAAATACGGGACTTATCTGCTAATGATAGTCAACTAATGAGTCCACATAAGTTAATTAGAGAAATACACCCAAAATACCGTGTGACCAATTTGCATTTTGCGGAGTCGCTATTGAATGCAGAAAATCTAGTTGTTTACGCAATTTATGTTTTTTGCTAAAACTTGTGTAATTTGATTACCTACGTAGGTATTGCAAATGTATTAAAATTAATGCAGGCCATTTTGTGCAACGCCACAATCCGGTGTGGTCGCGGCCTTCGTAACTTGACTCGTTGGTTTTTTCTGCAGTTTTCACATTCGCTCATCGCGTAGAAAGTGTAGATGGGCGGGTTTCTTTCCGTCACACGCTTGTTTACATCGGGTAACCAATACCACAGTGTAGATTGGATGACGGTGGAGGAAAGGTTCACTAGTTTGTTGTACTTCCCGACCTAGTTTAGTTGGCGACTTTGTCAAACAAGGCCATCTCTGAGCTCTAGATAGCAACTAAAATCGAGGAACAGTTTCAGTTGCTATCAAGATCTAGAATACCGTTAAAGTCTATCTATTGCAATGTGGTATGGTTGATTATTAATAAAATCACTTTCACTCAGATGGCCTTTCCCATTGTCCTGCTATATGAGATTACACAAATAAAGTTAGTCAAGATCTTCGTAAACACTTGGCATTAGCCCCTTTTTATGTAAATTCTATTTATCTTGTGCAATTGCTAAAATAAATGTAAATTCATTGTGTTGTTGTTATTGTTTACCCACACCACAGTTATTTTTTTAAAGCAGCATTTTGCAAAATGTCTACGTTAGGTACCTAAGTATAGGCATAGGCACCTACTTAAATTTTTGCGACCACTTGTTATTTGTTGAATATAGCTTCTGGCTGCTAGCAATATAACATAACAAAATATTACAAAGAGTCACTTTTTATACATTCTGTTTCTATGTACTGTCTTCACATAAATATAATATTTAACACGGCAGCAATGAAAAATTTTCCTATAGAACATTTCCAACTAACATTTGAAAAAGAAATGTTGCAACATTAACTGCTAACTGCAGTATGGATGCACCACTAGATCTACTTCTACTGTATTATGTTTCAAGGTCGGCTCAGATGCCTCACTGTTATTGCGCTCGTACTTATGTTTATGATGATACACTACGATTAATCAATAGTAGGTACGTATGAAGGCAATATGAAGGAGGACACATTACTGTATTGGGGGTTGGGCCTTGGGCCGCGTACGTAAGCGCGAGCCGTCCCATCCCATATGTTTGCCCTCCTTGAGGGATAATAATTCCTAATAAAGTGCTCACCTACCTACACAGTTTCGAGCTACGAATAAACTGGTTCTATTCATAGTGCTGGCTATTCTTTTCATCTTGTGAGTTATTCGCATAATATAAAATGTCAAACGCGTGATTAAGATCCTCATTTGATGTTTGAAACGAAATAGTCATGGTCAACTCGATCGCAAAGTCACGATTTGTTAAACGTTGTTCGACCGTGAGGTAATTTTATTTGTATGCCCCGATTTGAATATTTAGTTTTAATTGGAGTTATTAAGTGCAATGTTGCAAAAACAGTATTGTTTTTATGAATTACGTTACTTTATATGGATTTAGGTCTTTTGATACCTGCTTCCACGGAAATTGTGGTCTGCACATTTGTGGGGCAGTTAAGAATTTGATATCCGAATTTAGTCGTTGAAAATAAATAGCAGTATTTTTTTCGCGACGAAGAAGGCATTTTAGACACGCCAAATATTAGGAATACCTACGTTTTTGTATCGCTGTAAGAGTAATAAAATATTATTCAATTTTAGAATACTTTAACAAAGTGTTAGTTAAAATTGTTTCGGGAAAAAAACGAGCAACCTGCATTCTATAGTATCGATATATTTTCGCGTTTTTATTTTACACAGTATATTATTTATTATTATTAGACTGAGTACTCGTTAAGGAAGTTACGTGTTGATTGATAAGTATGAATTGGAATTTACAGTCGACTGTTTTAATAAACAGTCGACTGTTAATTACAATTACTAACATTTCAATTAAGGAAACTTAACTCATTTAATATATTAAAATAAAATATTGGTTGTTCTGTTTTTTAATTTTGAATTGGAAGTCGTGAAATTTTAATTCCTTTTTTCAGTTCTTTAAAACCAGTTGATGTGTCTTTCCTTTTCATTTTCAAGTGGTATTAAAAAAAATAAAAACAGATAGAACTCAGGTAAAAATTTTTTTATTAGACAGCAAGACATTGCATCTGTTATTTACGTAAAACAACACAATCATTTAAGTTCTTCGCCTTATTAGATCTTAGGTGGTTAATTGATCTTGTTGGGGGGTTATACCCCGTGTCTGCTGGCGGCTCCTCTTCTTAATGCAATTCTTTGGCATTGGCGAGGTATCAATGGTTTCGTGAAAGTCGTTTTCTTGACGCATTGTAAAGTCGAGGCTTCTTCAATGACCCACAAGAAAGCTGAAGGTCGGATGCTATTACTGCGTTTGGACGCAGAGTATGTGTTCCCTGCCGTTTTGCTGAAAAAAAAGGAGCATAAAGTATATGTACTATAAGTATGTTGGAAAACAAAATCTGTTTTACTAAAATAGTATGTGACACTAATTGAGAACGCATATGCTGCGCAAATAAGCTAGTTAATTTAGTACAAAATGTTCAGAGATTTAATTTACAATTTGCAAGCAAAAAAAATTGGCATGCGCTATGCTCTATACTATAATGTGGATTCTTGACGTGTCTTAAAAGGAATTGTCGAATAGTTAAAACAATTTAAGTACCTTGCATAGAATGCATATGCCGGTTTTTACTGTTCGCTGTCGATATCGTAGTAGTCGCTCAGAAAGTGTTTGTAATTCTTTTGTTTCGTTATCAGACACTCGTTATCGTTATTTGTGGGCCACGCATTTCGTTTTTAGTTTACACACGACGCCGCCTTGTTTGACTATCCAGAAGATATGTGAATCATAAATTACGTGAAATCGACAATTATACCGATTTATCGATAATACTAGTTCAATTGAAGTTATACTCTTTAAATTGTATTTTTTGCTGAATGTGGTTAAAGGGGCTTGCTTTCCCTTTGACTCTGCCTACTCCTTCGGGATTAAAGGCGTGAAGTTATGTATGTATCTTTCAGGACGTGATTCATGCAAAACTTATGTCTCCTCATTTTAAAAGAATACCGCCTGTGCAGAGTAAATACTTATTATTGGATTTGATTGATACGTAATACATACATACATACATACATCACGCCTATGATCCCTGAAGGGGTAGGCAGATACGTTATTTTGTACATGAAATAAAATACCTAATTAAAATAATGTCTATTAAAACTAACGGAAACTTTTCGTATTATTATTTAAGCATCTCTTAGAATATGAGACAACTAAATTCTATCAAATCGATAAACAAATAATTATTCAAATTATATGTTTGTGTCTACATTTTATCAGTATGTATTAGTTTATTTATTACGCACTTTCTACTTGTATAAAATAACACCTGTTCTGATAATTTTATAATTTTTTTACCGTTTCATAAATATACCAGTACAGAGATGTCCAAAGGTATTAGTGTACAATTTCGAGTCACTGCGCTTATTAATTGAGAATTCAAATTAGAATCTCGTGTTTTACCTTTCGGGGTAATTCTTACGTCGGGAAAATTAATCAATCGAACTCGAGAGACTGATATAATGAATCAGAACGGAAATAGCTGGCAATCTATTTTTTCGGAAGCTTCGGATTCTACTTTTTTGTAAAAAATAGATATTAAAAAAATTGCGTATTCAGACAATTTCTTTAACGGATTGAAATTTTACATGCGATTTCCTGGGCCATATCGTAAGCGTAGCGTTAAAAATATAATGTTTATTGTCTAGTATAACGGACACACACTGACGTTGGCTATCAAGGCGTCAGCTGTTCATTCTGTGGTATGTTGAGTTTTGTCTTTGTCAATTTAATCGATATCTATAGGCATTGAAACCATATTCAGTTGTTTCGATTAAGTTATTATCAGTGTGAATACGGCTCTACCTATTCCCCAGACCTTGTCTATCTTCTATCTGTTTGAAGACTAAGATGTATATACGGATACTTCGATAGCGTCAAAAGGCATCGTAATTCCTGTAATCAAGTTTGGCCGAAAAATTTACATTGTCCTAAGGTTTCCGTGGGAATGTTACGTGGGTTTCGTTAATCAATAAAAATGTCGTCGGACCCTTTAATTCGGTTGTCATAAGTTTAACACATTATTGTGGGGGTCCGTATAATAAATGGGACTGATTAACATTCCGCAGGAGTTCAAGTTTACATACGATAGGGATGATGACTGCATTAAAAAACTATAATTCTATTTAGTCCGTCAGTTAGATTATACAAAAATACTAGACACATATTTTTCACTTCATCAAATTAACAAAAAATCACAATGATAAAGAGCATCAAATTTTGGAGAGGGGGCTTGCGACGTCACTATTTTCTAGAAATTGTATGAAAGTATGACGTCAAGCGCAACTTGAATGCATTGTACCTTCGTCAATGTTTATTTGACAAATAAATAAGAAAATACGTGTTCAATATTTTTTTACAATCTAACTGACGGACTAAACAGAATTGTTTAGTCATCTAGCCTATTGTCATAGATCCGATGAAAGGAGTGTAATACATGTATGTATGTAAGCCAAGTCTTGCTTTTTAAAGAAATATCTGTATCAGTCCAATTAAGGATCGTGACAATAACTGACAAGCTCAATTAGCTAGAGATGATTAGTAGCATTGCGTCATACCCATTCACAGACAGTTTCCTGATATTCCTATTAACTACGTCCTTAATCAATGCTACCCACGTTAATTACCATAAATAACCAGTACTTAATAATTGATATGTATTAAATGAAAAAAAAACAGGTTTATTTGTGAAATATAAGTACTTATTTGTACTTATCCTAATTATCGTGTACTTTGTATATATAAATGATAATATGTTACAACATGCTCATACTACAATTGGCCAATACTTGTTGAGATTATTTGTTAGAATCAATATAATATGTGATTTGATAAGAGACGGCCAAATTAATAAAATAATAAAATAACTTCGAAAAATTAAAGTTTGATGAATAAGTTCCGACCATATTTTCGTTTTCTTCCAATGATCGTGGCAATTTTGATGGTCGGTGATTATATTCCGCAAATGTTACAATTATTTTCTTCATTTAGGTAATTTAGGCAATACTAGGCCGGGTCGATCGGGGTAGGACCACTCAGAGTAATCGACTTTTTAGTATTACCGGATATATTTTCTATGGGCTCTTGGCTGCTGCGTTTCGTTCAATGACTGAGAGTACCAAAGGCCCAAATACTGAGGATTCGCAGCGTTGACGACGGCGGATACAAAGTGCTCATCGCGCTCATGTTCCTTGTATATTATATAGTAGTGAATTCTCGACAAAACCTTCAAAGGGTCGGCAACATGCAAGTGAGTAGTGACACCACCTGTGTTGTAAATGCCTGTAGACCAGTGCTTCTCAAACTTTTTATGCTATGGAACCCTTTTAGGAAGCGGAGTATTTGACGGGACCCTAGAACAGCGCAATAATCGACTTTTAACGGATTTTCCCCCAGCAGTTATGATATTAATGATCAGTACCAATTTTCGTGGAACCCCCAGAAAGGCTTCACGGAACCCCAGGGTTCCGCGGAACACACATTGAGTATAGCTGTTGTAGACTACTAACTCACCTACCATCAGGCCGGGCCGCAAGCTTGTTTGCGACTTTCTTGTATTAAAACAAGCTGTGTACTTTTCCCTATTAATCAATAAACCTATGAAATAGCGATAAGGGCATTAAAGTCTATAATAGTAGTAGTTTCTGGCATTACTTTAAAGAGATAGATGCGGTCGGGGACTTCTGTTTAAAATATGTGTAAGGTACACATATAAGTTGATAAATTCAGTCCTACCGTGTAAGAAGGATTTTTCATATCAAGTTCATCGTTAGCTTAGGTTATATCCTCTTGATATCAGATGTAGAGAGAAGGCGAGTTCACTGGCCATGGGCTGCGTTTTCCACATCCGGCACCAGTCAACCACGATTATCAGGTCATCGCTCTATGGTATAACGCAAAATTTGGCGCTACGATGGCTTTTGTATAGAAATTAATACAATATTTACAACAATTCATGCATCTAAACTTATTTAAGTTAACTGTCTCCAACATGTTTATAAACTCTCTATGCTGTGATATACATGCTTTCAGTTTTCATCAATCTAGACATGCGGACGAAGTCTGAACGCACTGTCCATTTTACCCGCATTCTCGGATTGTCTAACAAGTGGAAGAAAAATGTTCCCCTAATTGCGAGTACAAATTTCATCCAATTATAGAACTTATTACTTAGTACTAAGTTCGAAAACAGTTTAAAAATGATAATTCTGTTCTTCACTCCTTATTAAGGGTTGAGGCCGTCGTGGTGGTTCAAGGTGCTGACCATTGATTATGTAATTCTTTGTGCGGGCACTCCGTCGTATGTGGTCATCATTTGCAAGTGGGCTATTCCGCTACCTTGTTTAAATAAAACGAAAGACATGCAACAGCCTTGATAATAAGGAAAAGAGAAGTTGTTTACAAGTCCAGTCAAATAACATAAACCTCTAATATTCAATTTTCAGTAGTTATCACAGTTTAAAGGTGAATAAATTTAGCAAGGACTTTAAAAAAAGGTTTTCTAAATATAGTCACCAGATATCGTTACTGAGACGTGGCGTCTTGTCACTGAAATTATTGTTTCTTTTTTGAGTGGAATTGACATCCATTTTACATTTTGAGGGTCGTGTCAGAAAAATCCAGTCATAATTGTGACAAGTCTTCGTAGTATTGTGCTGGATATTTTATTTTCGCCAGCCCTCGTGTAGTAGGTTTTGTTACCTTTATCATTGTTATTACGTTTGGAGTTGTTATTATAAGACTCTGTATTTCTTAAAATCTGGTTATACGACTACAATATGTCCCATGTTGGTCTGGGACTTAAGAATTGCCAATTGTTTTTTGCCTAGCATGTCGTAAAATGCGACTAATGGTATATCGGGGTTTGGGTATGTGATTGTGTAGGCGACAAGCTAGCCACTAGTTCACACACTACTTTTTCACAATTTTCCATCTAACCCAGCACAGTTTTATTTTTGGCTGGATGTGGTTAAAGGGAGTTGCTGCTCCATTGACTCTGCCTACCCCTTCAGGGATTATGGGCGTGATGTTATGTATGTAATGTTATGTTCTGTCGATACCATTTTGGGTCAATCAGGTATTGTGCAGTGAACTAAATATATTGAACTGCTGGCTCTATTAAATGGCTGCTGCAAATTCGCTCTCTTTTGCAGCCAGTGCTGTGTAATCGACGTTTTGTTGAAAGTCGTATTCTCTTAACGATAAATAAGTCTTGTCTGAAGTAGCTTAAATGCTTCACACCATATTCAATAAAATATTGAATATCTATATGTATTTTTAAATGCACAGACAAGAAAGCAAACATTTCTGCACGCAAAATGTTTGTCAAAGAACATATGATAATACATTGAAAGATGCTGTGCGTTAAAAGGAAAACTAAGTAGGAATATCTTTAACCTTTTGTACATTTTTGTGTTATTATCGGAGGCCAAGACTCACTTTGGGTCGCTGCGCCATTTTAGTTAGTTAGTTAGTTTTATGCATTTGACCTCTATTGTATTATGTGTATATGATAAGTAACTACTAGTAACTATTATGGACTATACGTTTTTGTAACATTATTCTTTTTACTATGTACTGCTAAAGATAATGTATAATTGTATGTAAGTGTGTATTCTTTTGCGATCATTGTTTATGTTCATTGATAAGTACGAGAATATCTATATATTTATACGTGAAGCAAAAACTTTGTACCCCTTTTTACGAAAATTGCGCGGACGGAGGAGCATGAAATTTCGCACACTTTTATAGTTTATACAGAGAAGGAGGGCAGAAAGCAAATATTTTAATAAATATTGCGATAGAAATTTATAAAAAAATTAAATGAATTATGGAATTAGAATTTCAACCACTGGGCGACCACTAGTATGAATAAACATTCATCATTCATTTGACGGAGTGCAAATAATTTTAAAAGCCCAACTTAAGGTATAGCCGGAAATACTTTACCCTTTTTCAATTGGCATTAAATGAATTCAAGGTGTGATTGGAAATGCATTACGATTTAAGTTTCCGCCCAACCCACAAGGGGCTATACTACTTATTTGGTCAAATAGAACGTAAAAGGAAATTAATTTGCAATATCCACTGCATATCTTCGAATACATTTTATGTCTTTAATTACAAGATTTTCAAGAAAGAAACAAGAATACTTGTTATTTGTTTTGTTATAAATCAAAATGCTCCAGATTATGTCATGAAATCAAGGATATATGACGCGCTGATATTCTGTGGCATCAGCAATTTTTCTTTTTTGATGCTGACTGTACCTCTTCTTCCATGATTATAAAACAGTTCTCGTCTTTCGGAATGTTTTAAGGTTAGGAATTTTGGTTGTTGTGTCACAATTATATCATAATTAGAGATATTGCAATAAAATGCTGTATACTTAACTAATACTCGGTGCTCAATTGCTGCAGTTACGAAAGCAAACAGAACTGTTATGATGTTTCAAATATTTCAAAAGTAGTTACGCGTTGTTGTTTATGGTCGGTGATTTGCTACCGGCACTTACATTTTGTCGACTGACAGAAACAAATTACTTTCGAGTAGAATGTGAAAAGAAAGTAATTTCTTACATTTAATATCTGTTTTATGTTGATGATCACATATTTGACTGGCTCGTTGATCGAGTGGTCAGAGACCCTCTCTGACGATACCAAGGGTTGCGGGTTCGAATCCCGCTAGGGGCAAATGTTTCGTGTGTATTTGTACTCGAGTCATGGATGTTTATAAACTTATATAAGTATGTCTATCCGTTCACCTAGTATCTATAGTACAAGCATAAGCTTAGTTTGGAATTAGGGAATTGGCGTGTTTGTCTAAATTTTTTTTTAAATTCAGTCTTAGAGATTACATAAATATATTGGTCACGTATTTTTCCTTTGTACAGCAAACCAATATGACGAAGATACAGCGCGTTCAAGTTGCGCGTTCGTCACTTGTTCTGAAGAATTTTAGCATCAAGTAATGTAAAGGCTGAAGCGCTTTACTTTGTATTTTTTGGCATTTTTGGTGGAGCAAAAAATACGAATTCAATATTTTTTTATAATCTAACTTACTGACTAAAAAAAATATTTTAGTCAACTAGCCTATTGTATGATGCATAAAATTATCTACTTATACTTTATGTCGTTACAAATTATAGTCCACTATAATAGATTTTTTCTACAGTTTCGGTTTAGTGTAGATTTGTCTCCGTCCGAACCAATCAATGAAAATTAAAGAGACGTGAATAGAAATAAACAAACATTTTAAGCTATACTACTGCTTTTTTAAAATGTTTTTGTTCATTTATATGAACGAAATTAGTAGATAATAGTTTTCACATGTATCAGTTTTCGTGTGAAACAAAGAAACTGACTTCACGCCCTACTTCACCCTAGCGGAGTAGGCAGAGAGAAATGAACAGTATTCGTGTAAATGAGTAATATCCATCTGTACATACATCCAATCAACCTTACAAACTATTACGTTTATTTTATTGGTAGGGTCGAATTCGTGTGCGTGGGGAACGTAACGTAGGCCCTTGACTCGCATTACGTCACCCTACATAGGCATAATGCTTAAAAGCGGTGGTAGCTCAATGGTTAGGACATGCGCCTCTTAACCGAGGAGTGCGGGTTCAAACCCGGGCACGTACCTCTGGATTTTTCAAGTCTATGTACGTATTTATACCACTAGCTCAACGTTGAAGGAAAACATCGTGATGAAACCTGCAAATTTAAAACAACTTTGGATTTGTAACCATGATCTAAAAATTGTCTGGTTCCCCTATCTTAGGGTTACGAAGGTCAGATCGGCAGTCGCTTCAATGTAATTACCAGGCTCGCTAAATCCTGGATCATGGTCTAAGCGGACCCCGTCTAAGCACGGGACATAACGCTAGGAAGATGATGATAGGCATAATGCTTTAGTTACCGTTACCGTGTTACAAGTGACGTATACTTGAAGTTTTTTTATCATCATTGTAGCTTGCAGTTCTGCGGAGGAAACGCTATCGGAGTCTAACCATGTACTCAATTTATCAGGCTAATCAAACTTGTCGAACGACTTTTTGACTCTTTTAAAGGCACAAACTTTGTCGGAGTTTTGTCGTAGTTCGGTGTTGTATAGACGGTAAATATCTGTAGTATATTTCAAAAGTTATATTAGTAAATATTTTATTCATGGGGCACTCGACTCAATAGGCTAGTTTGCTCAAAATTTATTTATAGTCCGTAAGTGAGATTATACAAAATATTTAATACGTATTGCTTTACCTAATACTCGAAAAATTACAAAGATACAGCGCTTTAAAGATTTAAAATGGGGCGCTATACGTCACTTGGTATTTTACCGCGTTATATATTCATCATTTGTGGTTAAAAATACGTAGCTAAGCAATATTTTGTTGTAATCTCAAAAATTACTATAATATTTTTTTCAGTAAACTAGCCTATTGTATTTGTTTTCGAACATGTTTGTTAATATATCACGCATCCTCCGGGATCAATATTATTTCAGGATGAAAAGTAGCATAACTATGTTCTTTCTTACCGAATTTCGGTTATGTGGTTTAAGCGTGAAAGCGTAACAGAAAGACAAATCTACTTTCGCATTTATAATAGATAGCAACGCCCCGCAGTTTCACCCGCTTAGTTTCCTCTCCCGTGGGAATATGGGAATAAAATATAGCCTATGTTACTCGCTGATAAAGGAGCTTTCCATTGGTGTAATAATTGTTCATATCGGGCCAGTAGTTTCGGAGCCTTTCACTTCAAACAAACAATCAAATCTTTCCTCTTTATAATATTAGCATATAGCCTTAAGTAGTGACTAGTAAGGATTAGGCTTCGATCATTATTGCCCCTTAATGATAGTAGCCCGCACGATAATATACATAGGTTTATATATTAATTTAAAAGTTAATATTGAAACACGTCTGTATACTTTAAGGAAAATACAAATGTATATACTAATACGTACCTAAATATAAGCAGTAAATAAGAACAATGTTGGTTTATGATTCAAAAGGAATATGGCAACTGTTTCCTACTTACTATGTCGTAAAACTACACTAATGATGTATCGGCTGGTCAGCTTGTGATTATGTAGACGACGAGCTAGCCGCTTGTAATACCTTTCACAATTTTCCATCTAATCGAACTCTAATTTTGGCAAAATGTAGTTTGACGAGTTTATCGCTCTTAGGACCTTGCCTACCCCTTCGGGGATTGCTAGCGTGATGGTGTTATATGTAGTAAATTATACGTGTAGAATTGTGATGTGTAAATAACAATTCGTCATCATCACATTTAACACTAACATACAGACAGTCGTATGCAAAATAACGGATCTCCTGAGATCATAATGACTATATGAGTCATACTGGACGCATTACATTGTTTAAGTGTTTTATCATTTTTAACTCGCTCGTTTTGTTTTAGCATCAGTTGGTTTGTAAACTTAAAAGTTATACGTATTTGAACTGTGATATACACTTTTTGGTGCGGAATAGGTTTTTCCGTTGTTACGGATTCTAAGGAAGATTGACCTTGCTCAAAAGAACGTTTTGATATTCTACTGGTGTGGTGTTGTTAAACGTTTTCTTCTATTGATCGTATGGTGACTTTAAACCTATATGTCATCTATAAACTTATTAAATGAAACAAAATCGCTAAACATACACATATTAACACACGTTGTGCTGCGCTTACCATGTATTTGTTTCACATTTATGATTGCCACCTCTGTACGATGATGTCAGTATATCCTCATAATATGACTCATAAATTGTTTTTGTTGTCCATTGCAGATTTACCAACACTTGCGCTGGTACACGAACCCATCGGAGCAGCGTTGGATCGTGCGCATTCTGTTCATCGTCCCCATATATGGATGCTACAGCTGGATATCGCTGTTGTTCTTCAACAGCGACTCGTATTACATCTATTTCTTCACAGTCAGAGATTGCTATGAAGGTACTCACCATTGTTTTTCATCTTTATTCACTTAGCATAATCCAGATTCGTGTCTATACGTTTGGATGAGGGAAATGTAGACTGTCTACAATCCCGTTGGGGCAATGATGCACAATTCGCTGAGAATATAAGGCGCGGGTTCGATCCCCACGCCGAGGTAGGTAAAAAGTTGAAGAGCCAGCCTGTGGTATCTTGGCCTAATCAGATTTATATGATGGAAGCTACGTATGTGGGATCAGATTGATATTTGTAGACAAGTTTTCATATTAAGCATTTAATGAAAAGTAGCGGTATAGATGGTTCTAATGCTTAAGATCTACTAATAGGATAAGAGAAAGTAATTAATTTAAGGCTATTGAGGTAGTCTCAAGTTCACGCCTTTTAGCACAATCATAATAGAAATCTTTAAAGGTCAAATCACTGTAGAGGTAGGTAAATAAATTGTACTTTTTATAGACAAGCAACTCGGTAATAAGCTGTGATTGCAGTAGCCTGTGTGCAATATCATCGGTATTACCAATGCGCTGTAAACTTCCAAGATGTTATGACGTCACTTTTTAAGAGGACCACAGGAAAATCCCTAAGAGACGGACAAATAAATATATATACACTTTGTAGATCTAGGACATCCGTGAAAGTTAGCCGCGAGAGAAACTTATCATTGTGTCATCTGTCAGGTTTTTCTTTAGTTTGTTCAAGCAGCTATCACTTGTCATTCGTCATTCATGTCCTGGCGAAAGAATGAAGCTGTCGTTATCCATCATCGTATGTTCTTTTTTGTAGTAGTATTTCTGTTTTTGAGCTCTATTTTCAAAACCAATCCAATTCATATTTAACTAGACTCTGGTAAGCTCCGGAAATTCTGTCAGTTAATTTATATTCGATTATACAAGGAATGTGCGGTCTCTGGAGATTGGTTTAATTACGAGGTAGCAATGCGGATTTGGGGCGTTATATTATTACCTGTTACATAGGTAGCCAATTTCGCTAGCTTCATATTCAAGACATTGTTTTGAAACTGTGCAATTATGATATGTAGTCTATATTTGTATGGGATTGAGCTTTGCCATTGAAAGATCGTCTATTTCATAAAAACGTTAACTTTTCGCTTTTGACTTTTTAACAAGAACGGATACTATATGGAGGCTTTAAAACACAGATGGAAGATAAAATCAAACCCGAGTTCTTGTCTAAGCAGTAATTTTTCCACATTCAGATAAAATTCCGAAAGACAATCTTAAATACGTCACACTTTTTCCTTAAGTTAAAACGCCACAGACTTGCTCTGGCTCGATCTTTGAAATATGAACAATCGAATATTAACCATAACTTATATTTTACATCACAGTTTGTGGCTACCGGTAGCGTGAAGAATACTGTCTGTTAGATTGGCTGACCATTAGCCCAGATCCGTATCCGTAGGTCAGCTCTAGGGTCAATGGCCCTAACTCGGCGTTCGTAATTGAGGAAAGCTGCCTCTTCAATGAAAATGGATGTAGGTTGATAATGGACTAGAGTTGTCTTTATGTTGAGAGAAAATGTTGGATTGTATTGTTCATTTTGATGGTCGCTGTCGCGTTTACAGACTAAGCGAGTTTTAACGTGCTAACTAGAGAGTATATTCGTTGTACCTAGCTATTTCGGAGGGTGTTTAATCACTGTCCGTTCAGACAAGATATTATGCTGCTTATAGCAAACTATTTTTGAATTAGATCTTCTGTTTTAATTTTTCGTTCAGGGTATTTAGTTTTATATTTCATATTTATTTTTACTTTAAAAAAGAAAGTTTACGATCTTACCAGTCTATATAAGTATGTGTGTTTGTTCTACCGTAGTGACTAAACAACTTATTCGATCTTAACTAATGAGTTACCTATTCACTATTACAATCCGGGTCCCATAGACTAACTATTACTTCACTTCTACGACTTCAAGAAAATTCAAAATTGAGTTGTCGTTAATTAAAACTAATCAACAAAGGTTTTGAATTACTGGTTTAAATTATTAGTTTCCTAATTCTTTATTTTATATTGATTATGGGTGGCCAATAATCGTATCGGCCAACCATAAGTAATTTATATCGATAAATGTTCTTGATCGGCATCGCTACAATGAGTGATTAACTATTTGGGGTTGTGACGTATGATTATAACCATTACGCATCTTTTTAATTGGTTCTAGGTACATTATGTTCTATTTGATAATCTGAAAATAGGTTATTTTTCACCATTCGTAATGGTTACCAATTACCTATACATAAGATTGTTTTGAAATGTGATAATCCAGTTACTCATCTATCGAAAGGACTTGCGTCATAAATGCAAGTCATTTAGTTTACACATCTGATTTGACAGGCCCGTTGGTCGAATGCTATGAGACTTTGGCCACGAATACTATGTTATAGGTATATATATATATTGACTGGCTCGATGGCGCATTCGATAGTGACCCTGCCCCATGCGCCAAGAGTTGTGGGTTCAATCCCAACCCTGGACAAACATTCGTGTGAAAATACTCGTGTTTGTTCTGTGTCTGGGTGTTATACCCAATATTTAAGTATATATTTGTAATAAATACCACTGTTGATTCTGATATATGTAACACAAGTGCTTAAGCTACTTACCTCGCAGTCAGATCAATGTATGTGATGTTGTCGGATATTTATTAAAAAAAATATATATCCATAGAGTTTGTATTAAAACACTTGTGTCATTGTCCACCAGCGTTCGTGATCTACAGCTTCCTATCGCTATGCTACGAGTACCTGGGCGGCGAGGGCAACATAATGTCAGAGCTGCGCGGGCGGCCGGTGCGCGCATCCTGCATGAACGGGACCTGCTGTCTCTCCGGCGCCACCTACACCATCGGCTTCCTGCGCTTCTGCAAGCAGGCCACCCTGCAGTTCTGCCTCGTCAAGCCGCTTTGCGCGTTCATCATTATATTCTTGCAGGTGTGTATTAACGACTTAACTGTAGTTTTGAGGTTTGGGCAATGGCTTAGGAGTAGCGCCGTCATAATATTTGCGCGGTAATTTTAATCGCGATTATCCGTACTTCCAATGGACATTAATGGTATGAGTTGGTCTAAATCTCAAGGAAAGTTGTAAAATTAATACTTTGATGCGGAAAAGAGTAACTACCAAGTTTCTTGCCGGTTTCTTTAGAATCAACATTCCAAACCGGTGGTAGATTAATGTAGCCTTAAGGATCACCTGTGTACATTTGACGATTTATAAGTGCTTTCTTGAAGCCTACATGAATAAAGACATTTTGAATTAAAATTCAAAATTTAAATTTTAATTAATAAAATTAGTAATGTTGTAGCATTCATCTGGTAGCGTTGTCAGAATATGTGATCCGCGAGAAAATCTTCTACTGCGGCTTTCTATATTGTGTATGAAATACACATAGTATTCGACTTTTAGTATTATTTGAAGAAGAAAAACAAGTTTATTTGACGTCAATCTTGAATTGACATTGAAAACTATAGTAAATTTTACGGCCTACAACTTAATTATATTTGGCTGTATGCGTGTATAAACACAACTGGTGTTCAGGTAGGGCTTAGGTTTACATCATTTACTGATTAGTAAATTATCTGAACGTAATCAATTTAGTATCAATAAGAAAACCCAATTTCAATAATAATAATAATAATTTATTTGTACGTAAGATGCTTCTGCCTACCCCGTTAGGGAAATGGCATGAAACGATTTTTTTTTTAGTACAGCATTCCAAATATCCGTAAGAAAATTAGGCTGCAGTTTTACTTTATTAAAAATTTTCGATGCTTTCATAATGGCATACACATACATCACTTAAGGCATACCTGCGCGGGTTGCCAGAACTAATCGATCGATACACGCAAAGGAGTCTATAACTATGGCCACAAACGATAAACGGTATACAAATTACCGTTAAGTTGTTTTACTACACATTATATGCGGTATGCAAATATTTTATGCCTGTGAAATTAACAAACATCTATTTGTTTCTAGAGAATCAGTTCAATCGTAAATTATTTAATATTTATATTTACGTATTACAACAGGTGTTGCCAATTTTTAAGCGTATTCACTATTCGCACGGGGGTTACGCAATGGACCAAATAAAAATATCTTAAATCTTACCACGAACTGATAAGCAATGAATAGATTAATTAACATACGGGCGTAAATATTTTGTGACGAAATAAAATCTATGATTAGAGACGTAGATATGTATGCGATGGACAGTTATTATTACGTCATTAGGATCAAATTATCATTAAAAAATTGTAAGCAACTCCTGAAATGTTCATGTTTGAACTTATGAAAGTAGAAGTTAGTAAATTCTTTAGTGACATCGTCACGCTTACTTAAGTATTATATTTCATTTTAAATTGTAGTTCGTGCATATTTCCAATTAATTAGTCGAATTGCGACTTTATTTACTTGCCCTCTAGAATCAATGCTCACTGCCGATTACATGTGTACTATAAGATTTCTATGGACAGAAGTATCATTTGTAATTTTTTGCTTATGTTCAACTTACGTGTGATGCGCAAAGAATCATACACACACTTCATACATACCTACACAATACCGTATTATTATTTGCTCTTTGGTATTCATTTATCTACTGCTTGAAGTGGCCTTATCTAATGATACTTGTATTTATCTAAGCTTACCCTGAGTCATTCATAATGATTAAAATTGTCATTAGTTTAATCACATCGGCACTAGTCTTTCGTGATAACGTGGAAAGTATAAAATATGTGCAAAAGTCTCTAATTTGATTAAGGATGATTGACGGAATGCAGTATTTACTATTTAATGGTTTAATTAAGGATTATGACCCATAATAAAGGATTAAAGTGACGGGTCTTGTCATGCTTATTATTGATACTTATCAATAATAAGCATTTTGTATTTATGTAATGACGACCATAATGATTAAAGTATTTCGTTTCCTCAATCATTCCTTTTCCTATCTTACAACTTGAGTTTATTGAGAATTTAAAAAAACTAACTACACGTCACGCCATTTCGCCTCACGCTAGCGGGGTAGGCAGAGAGAACCGAACGCCATATGGCACGGTCTTTACACACTTCACTTGCTTCTTTATCATTCATGATTTATTGAGAAATTCTTAACATATAAGCATATAAGATCTTAACATATAACAAATAGCAGTATCTAACGAGCTCATATAGTCTTTAACGAGTTGATATAGTCTTTTATTACAAATACTTACTTGTGCGTCGTATGTAGACCGCAGACAATCAACAATTTACCTCCATTGACCTCAGTCGTATTGTTATAACAAGTGTTCAGTCTGTGCTGCAAATGTTGTGGCGTCACATCTGGTATTTGGAGCTGTAAGGATACGTTTTTATCTACGTATCTTTATGGCCTTGTAAATAAAGAATTTGTCTCGGTATACTGCGAATTTTAAATTAGATACAATTACAAATTTACATGTAGTCTAAGATGGAAACTAATAGCGTAGGTGCATTTTTGGTAATAAATGAGTAATTATCGACATTTACATTAAAATTCCACGGCTACTAACTAAACATTGGTGTTATGGAGTGGAAGGGTGGAAGGGAGTAAGGGTATAAAGGGCTCAGAAAAGAAATTGAAATTATATAATATTTGAAATAAAGAAATACAGAAGTACGTGGCACAAGCCAACAATGACGCCAATGACAAAAACTATTGTTGACAATTGTAAAAAAGAAGTATAACATATAAAAGAATCAAAAAGGTGGAAACAGTGGGTATTAGCGGTGGATTATATGGGCGGTGAGCTAAATTCTCTATCTGTTATTTAATCTTTGTTTTTATTGTGAAATCATCATGCTCGTATCATCATCTTCCTAGCGTTATGTCCCGTGTTTAGACGGGGTCCGCTTTGACCTTGATCCAGGGTTTAGCGAGTCTGGTAATTACATTGAAGCGACTGCCGATCTGACCTTCGTAACCCTAAGATAGGGGAACCAGAATTTTTTTTTGGATCATGGTTACAAATCCAAAGATGTTTGAATTTGCAGGTTTCATCACGATGTTTTCCCTCACCGTCGAGCTAGCGGTATAAATACGTACATAGATTTGTAAAATCCAGAGGTACGTGCCCGGGTTTGAACCCGCACTCCTCGGTTAAGAGGCGCGTGTCCTAACCATTGAGCTACCACCGCTCTGAAATTATCATGCTCGTAGTCATTATATTATTCGACGGTACTTACCTGTAGCTAATTAACTAACTAACTAAACTTCACGCCACTTCCCTAGCGGGATAGGCAGGGAGAACTGAACGCCATATGGCACGATCCTTACACACCTCCCTTGCTTCTTCATAACATTAATGATCCTTTTCATACAAGCTCTACGGTTTTTATGACTCCTAACATCACCTTCTGTTAACACCTAGCTACCTATAGCTGTAGTTACGAATACAGAGAAATAGCTCCCAATAAGTGCGAAACCGATTGCACCCGCATTTTACGTATAGCTGATTACGAGCCACCGATAAATTATGACTACTTTTGTAAAACCAACAATTACAACGGTACATTTCTTTTACATGACACTACACACACCAATAATAAAGTTGAGTTTAGTTATGTTGTTAATGGAAAATTGTGAAAAAGTACAGGTGAAAGTGGCTAGCTCGTCGATTACGCAATCACAAACCTAGTAGCTAATGCCCAATTAGAACTGAATCTTGTGGATTTGCTAGGTGCTGGATTAAGTCCCACGTTGACTGGGACTTAAAAAGAATGTGTCATCTGTGTTTCTTACCAAGCATGTCGTAAAAGGCGTCTAATTATGTATTATTGAGTTTGCGTTTATGTAGGCGACGAGTAACCGAAGTTGACATTATGTTTTGCTCCTTTTTGTACTCTGCCTGTCCCTTTGGCGATGACATGATGTGGTGTCTTGAAAAAGCAACACCAAGATCTCAGACACCTTACAATCTACACTATCTACACTATTATTATATAATGGAAAGATTTGTATGTCTGTATGTATGTAACAAATAAACTCGAAAACTACTGAACCGGTGTTAAAAATTATTTTACCAATAGAATGCTACATTATCCCCGATTAACATAGGCTATAGAATATTTAAAAAGAAAAATAGTTTCGGTTAGAATATAAATGTCCACCCGTGCGAAGCCGGAGTGGGCCGCTAGTATACTATATTCTTCTGTGTAATCAATTATTTGTGTTATTTCCAGTCTGCCGGCCACTACCACGACGGCGACTGGAGCCCCAACGGCGGCTACATCTACATCACGATAGTGTACAACTTCTCCGTGAGTCTGGCGCTCTACGGGCTGTTCCTGTTCCTCGGCGCCACCCGGGAGATGCTCAAGCCGTTCGACCCAGTACTTAAGTTCTTCACAGTCAAGTCGGTTATTTTCCTCTCGTTCTGGCAAGGTATGTCTGTTTTAGTGTTTATTATTCGTGTAGGAATGAAATAAAATATCCGGTTCCAGTGCTTGTGACGGAGCCAATGAGGGTTTTTTGAATTAAAACATCCAAAAGATGGCGTAACTGTGACGTGCGGTCTTGTCACCCTCCTCATTGGTTAGTTGTCAGACCAATCTGACATACGTGTCACATTATGAAAAGTGCTGTCAACAAAGAGCCAATAGTGACAGTGATAAGACCACGAGACTCCCTCGCGCCACCTGGCGGTTTTTGTCTTTTGAAAACCCTCATTGGCGGGGTATTTGCTTCCACCATGCACGTATCTCCGTTGGCTAAGAATAGATGTCTCGGTACACCCGGCCTCTTATGGGATAGGGGGGGACTAGTGGTTCTTCGATAGAAATAATAAAAACATCATACTACCGGTATCACACCAAAAGGGATACAGGTCTCTCCTGGTATATTTTTTTATATGATACTTTTTTGAGCGCGAACCTTGAAATACCGGTATTTATAAACTAGCTGTGCCCGCGGTTTTAACCGCGTTTATGGTTAAAGTTATATAGCTTTTATCGATAAATGCGCTATGTAACACTGAAATAATTTTTCAAATCGGACCAGTAGTTCCTGAGATAAGCGCGTTCAAACAAGCAAACAAACAAAATAATATTAGTATCGATTTTAATACGTGGAATTCCGGTACATGCCGGCATTTTAAGGGATGCATGCATCACACGCTCTGAACTACTCCTGTCTAATTCCAGGCGTGGCCCTAGCCATCCTCGAGAAGGCTAACGTGATATCGCCGATCCTGGACTCGTCGGGTATGCCGACAACAGCGGGTACGGTGTCCGCGGGCTACCAGAACTTCCTCATCTGCATCGAGATGCTGGCGGCGGCCATCGCGCTGCGCTACGCGTTCCCGGCCGCCGTGTACGCGCACGCGCACCGCGACCCGCACCGCTCCGTCACCATGCAGTCCATCTCCAGCAGCCTCAAGGTGAGCGAGAGAGGTGGAACTAGCTGTTGCTTTTAATAGGTTCACTGTCCAGCGATGGATACAACAGAAGAAAAGCTTATAAGCTTGTGCTATGGCTACTAGGTGAACGGATAGACATACTAAAATAGGTTTATAAACATCCATGACTCGAGTACAAATATCCATGTTCATCACACGAAATATTTGATCTGAGCCCGATTCGAACCCGCGACCCTTGGTTTCGTGGCCAGGGTCTCTGACCACTCGTCCAACGGGCCAGTCAATTAAACGGTTAAGGCAAAAGACGAAGCGGCGTATTCCACGTGGGTCCTGTGTCTAATGTGTGGTAATGGGGTCTTATCGCTACTTACATATGGCGCCCTTATAGATCGGGGGCACAGTCATTGATACGAGCTATATCATGCTATACATAACGCCCCTGTGTGATATCCGAAAATATC
This sequence comes from Glyphodes perspectalis, assembly GCA_951394215.1. NCBI lineage: Eukaryota > Metazoa > Arthropoda > Insecta > Lepidoptera > Crambidae > Glyphodes > Glyphodes perspectalis. The sequence continues at coordinate 10,160,731 of OX596213.1, read as the reverse complement.
GTCGGTAAATAAATTATTATAAGATAATAATCTACTGCCGGATTCGGAAACTATATTCTACTTCCGGAAAAAAATCTGGCAAAACAGGTACTTCTTTTTCTCGCTTACATATTAAAGTTGAATTTTAGGTGTTTCGCACTATAATGTAATTGGGATGTTGACACCATTTATATTTAATTTTGAAATATCAATTCTGAAATAGAAAGTATCGTAGTATGCTGTTAAGCCTTATTGATTTTGTATCATATTGAGTCTAAGATTTTAAATTTTACAAAAACTGCTTAATATTAAGTCAGTTGACTATACAAACTAGTGACGTCACACGTTGACAAGCCCATACAAAATCTATGAAGTGATTTCGTTTTGACAGCTCTTAAAAAGTATCTCAATTGGCTAGCGAGTCAACATCCTTATTTACACTTACGTAACCCTTTATTCCCGATTCCAGGAGACAATGAACCCGAAGGACATAATGACGGACGCGTTCCACAACTTCCACCCGCAGTACCAGCAGTACACGCAGTACAGTTCCGGTAAGTGCCGCCATCTTGTTGCTTGCGCGCGCGCATGACGTACCGCCTGCTCGTGTTTTGTTTGCGCATTCACACCTAGTGCGAGGTACTGGTAACGAGACAACGTTCAAAGTGAAAGAGGAAGAAAAATATATTTTGACCGAGGCTTCAGTCGCGTAGAATCCAGTATTTTACAAAAAACACTATCATCTATAATTTTTTACGATTTAAGGTAGCTTCTTTCCTAGTAGTCACTTTAGGGTTAACACTAATTTCCCTTTGGCTAATCACTTCTAGCCTGAAAATGTATCAGACAGTTCGCAGTCGTGTTTATTATAATTAGTAAGGATGCTTGGTAGGTACATAATTATAATACTGTAAGCGACTAAGGAGAGAGATACAGATGACAAAATATTAATATTTCCTTATTTTTTATACGCTCATCTGCAAATAAATTGTGTACTGTTTGTTATGGGAATGGAAAGGACCCAGTTAGATATCAGATATAATAATTGATATACTTATAATATTAGTACGAACTAGATATTTTTAGTAATTGTATGATTTATACCTAGAAATAATGATGTCATTCCTTTACATTTCATTTATCTATAAGTGATTATTCATACAAATACTACGAGCTATGTTGTCTGGTTATTAGTGCCTTACATTATGTGGATACATTACAAATCAAATTAATTTGGTTGCCATAAACATTTTGAAAGAAATTCTTCTCCCCATAGTTTCTTGTAATGATTTTATTTAGTTTATTATTTTCACTTTTATTTTTCACATCCAGATTTGTGAAAGTAAATCTTCACGTAGTGAAGACGCATTTGAATACATTGTAAAGTGTAGGCTAGGCCTTATTTTGTTATTTTATTTTCTTTCAGATGTTACTTCTCACCTGCCTTATGAGAAACTATAAGCTCTGCCATAGCTGTGCTCTGCATGACGTGCATTGATGTCTATCTGTCCGATTTATTACATACCAATCGCATAACGCCCGAGCATGGAAACATAACTAACATGAGCATTCCAAGGACTGACTGTTTTTTAATAAACCGTAAAAATAAGTAAAACTTCATTATTACATAACTCTGATAAAAATATAATAAAAATTATAGTGTCGGTTTTAGACGAGTCCAGCCCTGTTTCGATAAAGGCGATGAGCGTCATACTAATATCGCCAGAGCGTAATCTCCAAAGCCTGCCCGAATAAAATTGCTATTTCGATATTCAGCCATTTACGATTTAAATATTCTTAAGTGATATAAAGATTATATTTTGGTAACGGAATCGTGAATATAAAAGAATGACGCGTTTGCAGTAGTTCATTGGTTTTCATTATAAAGTGTCCGGTATTACAGTAGAATTATGTATATTTTTTATTAAAAATTAAATACTCTCAGTTAAATTAAACGCCTGATTTACCAAGAGATATAATAGTTGTTTTCGGTGCTCGGATGCGAACCCGTTAATTTATGTTAAGGTGTTTTAATTATTATATCTTTTGTAATTTATAGTGGTACTGGCTAGTCCGAAGCTATTCAACTTATTGCGAATTTATATTAGTACTTAATAGAATGGGGGTTTAATCTACAGTCGGAACATGAGCAAGTAGACAAACTAAAGGATAATTGATTTAGAAACGGAATTTTAATAACTAATTTATTACCCAATAAAAAGGACCCTATTTATCTTTACTGTCATCTCTTACGTAGGCTTCAAACCAAAATATTGACAGTTGGTTTCTAACTTTAAAAAGAACATGATTTTTCATGCTTTTCTTTAAAAGTATGATTCCTATGCCGCCTATAATTAATGTAATATATGTTTTTTAATTATCACTTTAGCTTGTCAATTACTGGCATTACAGTCCATTTACAATTAGGAACAATAAAATAACATAATTGGGTAAGACGACCTTAGAGAGTTAGGATCCATATCAAATTCGGATGCCTTAGAAAATCATCGTGTTTATTTGTTCTTGTTCCGGCCCAATACCTTTAAGTTTAAGGCGTAACGTGGCTCTGGTATTAGCTAGACGCAATGTGATTGGTGCTTTGTCGTGTCAACACTCGATACGTCAAAGTATCGATGTCATTCATTGGCTACTATTGGCTACGGATCACCATTTTTCTCATAACTTCATTGGGTTTGTGTAGTCAGCTACAAAAAGTACTGTCAATTTAACTGAGGAAAGAATTTTCAATTGAAATAAAGAAGAATTTTTAGAATCGCTAGTTACTGAATCATTCGAACAAGTTGCATTAATTTTTTTTTGTATAAAATTATGACGTTATATCAATATAATGGACAGTGTATTTTTGTCGCCGCCTCTTCATAGATTATCCAATGCATACGATGATGGGATTTTGCATTGGGATGCATTAATACATAGGTATATCACTCGGGTAAGAAAATACGAATATACAAACAAGTTCGGACTAGTCATTGCCATATCGTTAGTATTTCATTCACACTTCGATGTGAGCCTTGCTCGTGTGTGTATAGAATACAATTTTAAATGTCCATTACATATTTTATAGCGACTTAAAAAATATTCTGAAGCATAATAAACATAATAAGACCTATATATGGTAACTATACTTGAGATGTTTTTACAAAAATGTTAAGCGTTTAAACTCTTTTATAGCTACTAAGTCGGCTCTGCTGATGCGTTAAAGCATTTTTATAACTTTGCATTCGTACCGAATAGTCATTTAAATGCATTTATTACGCTAATGTTGCTGTAAACATAAATATTGCTTTTACAAAGTCATTAAAAAAAAACTGATACGGCACAAAATATTATTCTCATATTACGTTGTTAAGGAACGTGTCCATTCTATCACATATAATTATTAACAATTTCTAAGCATATGCAGTATTTCTATATTCAATACTTGATAGACTTGCCTCTTCAGCGTTTGGTTGAAATTAGTTTCTATACATACACGAGAATCAAAATTTTATAGTTTCTATGTTTGATTTGATATGAATGAAACCTAGGTGTAGTAAATATGTAGTACCTATGTAAATGTTTCGTTTTCTGTGATTTTAATATTTCTTTTTATTTTGTATTTTTTTGTTACTCTTGTAAGATAATGGATAAAATCCTCTTAGTTGGAAACTAGGCCTGTGTATTTTTTAACACAAGTTTCATTTTCAATAATGGGCATTTATCAAACTGTTCATAATTGTACATTTATATATAGTTTTTGCCTCAATTATTAAAATCCCTATGCCAAGTTATTGCCAAACCAAAGAGTGGCATTTTCGAAGATCTAAAACTGCAAATAAAAAATATTGGGGCTTATTCTTTCTGCTTATGAAAAAAAAAAATAACAATAATAACTCAATTAATTTAAAAACCAGCTTGTAAAAAATGCGTAAATGGTTCAATCTTTTTCTTTTTTTATAGTTTAAATTAAATATTAATAGTTATTATTAGTATTTTTTAAGAAAATATTTTTAATGACAGTTACATTAACGGAAGATTTGTTTAAACTTGTTTTGATTTAGTTTAAGTATAATAAATATCGGATTTAGCCTGAAGACAGTTCCATAAACACATTGTACTTGGCCTCTCACTGATCAATAAACGATTTTACTTATAAATGACATATTTTCATTTAACTTGATAGTTTAGAAATTTTCTTATCACTGGGAATGAAATGGGTCGATCGAGTAACATCATTATAGGTAAGTTTATTCTGAATGAAGCTTTTTATTTTTTCTTTGCTGGCATGCATAACCATCATAATATTCATAGTTTGTGTGAAGTATCATTGCACTACCTAAAAAGTATATTGTTTGGCTCACTTTAAACACTGCGTATAATTATAACACGGCTATACTTACATACATTACAAAAGTTGTGATGAATAATTACTCAACTGCAATATTGCATGGTCATTTCAGGCTTGACTTTGATTTCGGCTGATGCGTCCCTCGATGATGTTTTTGCTAAAGCCGAAAAGTGTAAATTACCTTTTTTTTGGGACCTGAAAATATATAGGTACTCTAATTAGTAAAATTAAGAATTGATTTGAGATACACCTTTGACTTGAAAATATAGTAAAGAGGGAGAAAATATACTACAGCTGTACACCGAGGTTCAAACACGAATAATTTTTGTTTTCGGTCCTACTTAGCGTCATGGGTGTCGTTGGTAAGAAGCATAAAATATTCGTATTCAACCCAGTGTGTACTCCAATTTATTTTCATTATTGTATGCGGGTATTGCATGCTACTAGAAGTCATAAAGGTGATGTGGAGGTGTGAGATATTCCTAATAATAAAACGTTTTATAGAGGAAACAAATTATTAAAGTAATTTCTTCTATTTTTATCACCTTAAAAAATAACACCCTTATACTAACACGGCACTCACAAGTAGTTAACCATACAGGCGTTTATTACGAAATAATAATGATCATAATACTTATGATTGATGCGTTGTTACAATAAACACAGATGCAGCTTTGATTACCACCGCGGACCTCTCACTGGACGAATTGACCCAAATCTTACGCACTATCGATTATTTGATGCTCAAAAATGTTTTGTAAAAGAAAACTTGTAAAATTATGTCACATCATGACCATCATGAGGGTTGCGTCAATTCTTCCAGTGATGAAAGCATAAGGTTTTGTGTTTCGAATAGTACCATATTCACATCGGTCCATCACGATACAAACAATTTACACTGATGATGCGAAACATAAAATATATGTTTTGACCTGTATATTCAAATCCACACCGGATTTTTATT
>OX596213.1:9899245-10155240 GCA_951394215.1 Glyphodes perspectalis | reverse complement strand
ATTAAAGCGACTGCCGGTCTGACCTTCTTAACCCTAAGATAGGGGAACCAGACAATTTTTGGAGCATGGTTACAAATCCAAAGTTGTTTGAATTTGCAGGTTTCATCACAATGTTTTCCTTTACCGTCGAGCTAGTGAATTTTTCAAATATATGTACGTATTTATACATACGTACATATATTTGAAAAATCTAGAGGTGCGTGCCCGGGTTTGAACCCGCACTCCTCGGTTATGAGGCGCGTGTCCTTACCATTGAGCTACCTACGCTCATCGCTTTTGCTTTATTCATTACGCGAAAATTCACGAAGATACAGTGCATCTAAGTTCTGGAGTGGGGCGCTTTGACATCACTAAATGCTAAACAGTGTGTAGGGCTTCGTGTAATTACGCGAAATTTTAATTTTGTAACGCGCAGTACTTCATGTTTTGTTTCCGGACAAAAGAAAAAATACGAAGGTATAATTTTTTTTTGCAATTTAACTGACGGACCAAATACATTTCTTAGTTACTAGCCTATTGGTTAGCCGTCGGCCCTTGCAGTAGGGTCTAACATACATACATCTATATAGATGATGTGAACCGCTCCATCTATAAGAAAATAAAGCTTTACATTTTCCTATCTTCTGGGATATTGCTGGAACGTGTGGCACGCAAAGTACCGTCATCTATTTATATGTAGATATAACTGGGTTACGTTTTTCGTCTTGATTAATACTAGTAATGTCGAATGAATGTTTTCGAGAATAAAATGTCTCCTAGATGGCTTAACTGAAATTCGAGGTCTCGTGACTACATCGTGGCCCGTTGTGTCGAGACCCTTCGAAATATGAAATTAAGTTAACGTCAATCCTTTCGTTAAATGAGCCAATTATTACGGCGACATGACCCTACGTCACTGCAATGCCATCTAGTGGATTTTTATTCAGACAACCTCCATTGAAATTGAATAAGAAAATAGGTATTTAGTTATTATCCAGTATTCAAGTCTATTATATAATTAATATTATTTATTAAATACTTTCGACAGACCCGTTGATCGAGTGGTCAGTGACCCTGGCTACGACACCAAGGGTCGCGGGTTCGAATCCCGCTAGGGGTAAATGTTTCGTGTGATAAACGTGGACATTTGTACCCGAGTCATGGATGTTTATAAACGTATTTAAGTATGTCTATCCCTTCGCCTAGTATCCATAGGACAAGCTTATATCTAAGCTTAGTTGGGAACTAGGGAATTGGTGTGTCCGTCTGGAGAATTTATTATTTATTTATTTATTTTACTTCCTACTATTATTATCAATGAAATTTTACTGTTTATTTAAGGTGTCGACGGTTACAGTACATTGATACTAAATAGTAAAGTATACTAAATAATCTCATGGAAGTTTTCTAAAAATAAAATTAAATACCACAATGTTTTCCGGTACTTATAACAAGTGCTGTAAAAAATAAAGAGTACCTATCGTAAACCTAGTTAAATGCAAATGCATGGTTCCTTTGAAAAGCCTATACCGCGATTTAGAATATGTGCTACGTATATACAGGCTATATATGTAGTTACCAAATTAAAGCTATTATGGAAAATGGACGCGTTTATTTTTGCAGTTGCGTATACTGTTGAACTCTTTTAAATACGTAACTTACTCATCTTTCTAATAATAGTATGAGATGAGTAAAATACCTGAATAAAAGGTTGAAACAGTAACAGCACAGGATTACCATTTATATAAAAATATTCTTATTTAGTTAAATACAAATTGTATTCTTGCTTTTGGATGTTTACCTATCTATGTCACTTTAATTTTTTACATACATATAGACATAACAGATTTTACCTAAACTTAACATAAAATGAATTTGGTATCACATCTTTATAGATGTTTGATATAAAACATTAACATCTTTACTATGGAGTAAGCTAGATGCAAATATCACGATGACTATGGCTCGTTTATAAGGATTGTATAGTTAGAATTATGTATAAATAAAGGGAATAAATGCTAAACCAATCACAAAATGTACAGAAAAGAAGAATTATTGATTAATATATAATATTGTCTATAAATAGGAGTAACTTTTAGCATTATCTAATGGCGAAATTTTCTTTATATTGTGCAGATAAATATTTTATGAACACAATCACATGAAAAACCCTGTCATTAAAGTACCTATTTTATTTATTGTTTAATATACATGAAAGTATGTTAATGGCGAATAAACCACTTTCGTCATGTTATTCTTGAAAGTGTGTGCAATCTACTTACGAAAACGTTAAGCACATTTGAATTTATGTTTTATGATTTAGGTGTTATAATATATCTAAGGGTGGAAAAAGTTTTTAAAAGAAAATTGTACCGTTGGAGTTGTATGAAATATGTATTTAGTATTAATTCTTACTAAGTAATTTATTTTCCCAATTTGTGTAGGTATAATAAGTGATATGCGTGTACCTATGTTCTTTTTTGCACAAAACACTGCCTGATTTTTACACCACACATGGGGTGTTACCTGAATTTGATCACTTCAATAAAATTAGATAATATCAATATTAATTTATTAAACTCAACTGTTTGCACAATATTATAATTGTCTTTTTCTTCATCATCGGATGACAATTAAGCATTAGAAATTGTTGCAATATATTTTATGCACACAATATACGACCTAAAGTACTTAAAAATGAATTATAATTTGTGTGCTTTGTTTTTCTAACCATGTTTAAGCTTAACCAAAAGTCCTTTTGTACAACTAGAGGCTTGTGAAGTATTCACAGCATCAATAAAGAAGAGATATATTATATTTTCGACGTTTTAAAAGGTCTGTCAAGCTTGCAACAAATTTTTGGTAACACTCATTTTTTTAATATTTAACTAGCGCCACGAAGCTTTGCTGCCGCTTAGCCGTCCAACTTGTAATTTTTATTGCGGACTTTGTATAAAATTACACCTGTACCTATGTAAAAGTACCTCCCAAGTAGTTTAACCTGTCATTATGAATATAGTGATGTGAAATGTATAGTCGTAAGATTCCAGTTTTGTACTGAATCTGTAATATTTTTGGTAATAATGACTGAAGTATCGGTTAAAATTGTAGCTAATATATGAAGTCTTGAGTTTGCTCAGCTTAATAAAAATATGTCGTCAAATTAAGGAAGTTTCCCGATGGGAATGTATGCAAGCATTCCTAATACAATACTAGCGTTGTGCGAGCATTTTTGTATTAATTTTGTTGAAAATGGGGGAATGCTTTATGAACATGGTACTCATTGAAAAACTTAATTAAGTAAGGTAGGAATTTTAAAACTTATGCAGCAAATTTGGCTTTTAAGGGACAATGTCAGAGAAGCTTAAGGATATGGTATTGAATTACCTAAATGTGTCAATATTTTATTATGAGAAGTAAGATTATAATATGTAAATATTACCTAGCTTGTCGCAAATTATATTATCCAAAAAAGTGTTGGGCGCGATATCATTTTTACCTATAACTTTCCGAAAACGATCTGTCTAAAAATATATAGAGCGTTAATCCGTTGACGATAGAACGAGATTTTTTTTTCGCAAATGGAGGATATCTGGAGAATTTACTTAATATTTCAAAAAGAAATTTACAGTAAAATAATGATGCTTTCACCGCGTTTCCATGCTCCCATCGAACATAGAACAAAAATGTTCGCACGACAGTGTAGTGTTATACTTTTACTGCGCTCGTAATAAGTCTTGACAGAAAGTTAGGTTTAAGTATGCATGTACCTAAGCGATTAAAAGCTTATTCAGACATGAGATTTTTTGAGTATTGCTTAAGTCAATATATATGTATTCTTATTGTTGTCAAACCTATCTACCTAATTAGATTACGTTGTGTATAAATCTTGTGTAATGTGATTAAATTTTTCCGTACATTGCATTATTTGTATCTGCATTTAATAATTCGATGCAATTTAGACTAAGAATTTACGTAAGCTATTTATGTACGTATTATGTTGATAAGTTACCATTATTTAACAATAGGAAAAAAAAAACATTTATTCGTAAAAGTCAAAACCCCAAATGCTGTCTTATTGTTTATTTGGAATAACGATTTATATAGATATCGCGTTATCTTATTAAACCATTCAGAAATACATATAATATTATTCTCACATGATTTAAATAGGTTTGTCATTTATTTTTGTGATATTTACGAATGAATGGTACAACTCTTTGATACATTTTCAATAACAAAAACTTTTGTGAGGGAGTTTTTTTTGTAAACCAAATAAATACTATTGTGATCATGATTATATATTCCTGCTTTTAAGGCTTTGCTTTCTAGCATTGTTATGGCATATTTTTAGCGTTATATTATTGTTTTTGTTGTTAGTAGAGACTGCGGTAGTGCTGTTTATGTTTACATTTTAGTCAATTAAAAACCGGGGGCGTAACAAAGCCTTTGTGGCATTTTAAAAAGAGCTGTTAAAATTGTAACGTCAGTCTTTTCCACTGCCGTGATAAAAAATATGGTAAATCATATAATATTCTAGGCTATTTGGTTATAAAAACCGCTACTAAGTTACCATAGCTAGTAAGAGGCAACGCCGTGCAATATTTGTTAAGGAATTAATAAAACATTTTATACTCAACGTTTAAGAACTTTTCAAACTATATTTAGTATTAGTTTGGGACATTCTTTAGGGATTATTATTAATTTAAATCCATTTACCAGGTAAATTTATTTTAGTTTACTAATTGTTTTATCTACATGTTAACTATAATTTGTGTTAAGTTGTATTTTTAAATCTTGTTTCGCCCCCGGTTTTGTCTAAAGAAGGACGATAGTCAAACAGGTATACTATCTGCCTCTTGGCGTAGAATCGTTAGGTACAGACCCCAAAGCGATGTTTCCTTAAACATTTATCGGATACAAGTAAGCCAATATAAAATGTAGACTTAAGGTTTTGTTCCCAATTTCCGATGATAAATAAAATTATTTTTGTAATTGAATAGTAAATGGAGGTAGGGTGGTAATATAACAGTTTTGTCAGAACCATTGTTGAAAGGAATATTATGATATAAATGAAAGTTAGATTTTAATTAAAATGTTTTAGCTCCAAGTTTTTAAGTACTACATAAATAAATAAATAAATAATGATATTGACATAAAACATGTTTTCATTTATTTTTTTCCATACGTTACCTTTTTCGATATTTTGTGTGGTGCAATTTTTTTTCTGCATCAATCAACGTGTTACGAGAATCTAGTCCCGAATTCTTCATTTTGATTAAGCGTTCCCGGATGTCGATTAAGATTATTTTGATTTAAAAAAAATGTTGAAAATCGTTTCGAGTAACTTCAGAATGAAATAACGAAGTATGAATATAATGAAACATCAAATAGTTTTTCGTCTAGACGTTATAACAATTTGGAGCCCTCCATAAGATTGCTTCTTTGCATGCCAAGGGTCATTGGCGCGTAAAATATAGTGACGCTTACCTACATAAACTATTTAACTTCCTTATGTTTTACTTAAGCAGATTTTTTGTATTTTTAAACCTCCCCTTTATCAGTAAAAGTGAGCAATGTAGGACATCCCTTCCTCGATGATAAGCATCAATATAATTTTCGCAAAACCTGTTTGATGTTTTTTCTTCTTTCAGTTTTCTCCACCCACTATGTCACCAAAAGCACGCATATAAATGAACTCCCCAACCGCCATCCATAAGTAATATTTAAACAGCCCTAAACAAAATAAACAAAAAAGGGTGAGAAAGGAAGACAAATAATACGACAGGCAATATAATATTGTTTTTATATTAAAAATATACACGGTTAACCAATATTCTTTTTGATACTATGGCGATCATTATTAGGTTTATTGCTTTCAATTACAATATCTCAAATCTTGACAAAATATCACGTTTCGATGAACTTCTGAGAACTGGGTCGTATGTTTTTTATGAGATACTTATCAATCAAAAATTTTATTTAGAAACCCTACTATCTTAAAATTATACACAAGAAAAATAACAGTGGTACATAATAAATATGGTTAACAATTTTAATAAGTTATTTATAGCGATGATAAATCTATCTGATTACTTAAATGTTTTACGTACGTAGATAAATTAATCTTAAAGTGCTTATTTAACATAACTTATGTTAAGACTGCAATAAATGAGAACTTATTATTTTGTACGACCCAGTCTCGACATAGAAAAATATTTCATTAACATATAAATATTATATAACAGGGCAAATATGTGCTTCGATCGATACATATTAAAATTCAATATAATATATCTACATTATGTATTATAAACAATTAAAAACATTGTCCTACGTTGACATGTTCCACACAAAATAATTTCAATATTTGACAAAAATAGTGCTCTTAAACATCTCACAAAATATTGTCATTGGTGATGGATTGATTAGTTTTTGTGAGGTCTTCGGTAGGCGTACAAAATGTTTATTAAATATCTGATCTTGATAAAAAAATGAGTATCCCTTTTTCAAATACAATTTTATGATAAAAATAGGTAAGTACAATTGTTTTAAGAGTTTTTAAAAATAACAATCTTTGCACTTTTGCAGTGTAATAAATAACATTTAGGTAGTTAGGTACATCAATAACCTGTCCCGTTTTAAATTTGAATGAAGATGTAGGTAAATCATTTATTTTTATATAATGAGCAACCTAGTCGTTACAACTTAGATATTAAACCCTATTAGACATAAGGTACAGTCGGCATTAAAATAATATATAAACATGGATTCCTATTTTTGTTTCTTTTTTTGTACAAATATATGGATACATACATTATTAATAATAACCATATAATATCATTTTCAGCAAGTCCTTTTTGGAATTTAAACAGAGAAGTCAATAAGCAGTTTTTCGTCGGACTGTACCCAAGAAGAAATAAATAAACTAACACTTTCTTTTAAAATAACTTATTTGCTGTATTCGATTGTAATTTCAAAATATGTTTACATAATAGTAGATAAGTGTAGAAATATTTACAGGCTTAATAAGAGTAGAGAAATCGTAACAAAGCTACAGTGGCAGCGTTTTATCAATAAATATAATTTTAATTTCATTACAGCTTGTTTTCGAAATTATGTCACTGCTACGACGAATTCCCAAGTATTTGTATTGCAATGGAAATTACTTAGTATTTGAAAATACATACATAACATCACGCCCATGATCCCCGAAGGGGTAGGCAGAGTCGAAGGGGCAACAAGCCCCTTCAACCACATTCAGCCAAAAATAAAGCCGGGCTGGGTCAGATGGAAAATTGTGAAAAAGCAGTGACAAGCGGCTAACCTGTCGCCTACACAATCACACACCCAAAACCCGATATACCATTAGTCGCCTTTTACGACATGCTAGGCAAGAACCACAGTTGGCATATTCTTTTTAAGTCCCAGACCAACATGGGACAGTGGGCTGGGTTGGATGGAAAGCTGTGAAAAAGGAGTGACAAGTGGCTAGTTCGTCGCCTACTCAGTCACATACCCAAAAGCCCGTAAACCATTAGTCGCTTCTTACGACATGCTAGGCAAGAACCACAGTTGGCACATTCTTTTTTTTTTGTCCCAGATCAACATGGGCCAAGTCCCAGACCAACATGGGACAGTATTTGAAAAAATTCCTATTATCACTATTCTATTTTGTTTTTTCATCCGTGACTTATGTATGTATATAGTTATGTCTGTCAATAATTACTTATTTTTTATTTGCCGTAGGTAATTTGTTTTAAAGATGGAGAAACGTCTAACCAACCTGACATTTTCGAAACAAGCGGTAACATATCTAACGTTACTAACCTACAAGTGCCACCGTGCCGAAGGCATCTAAATCACATTTCTAATCAGGCTAAGCCTTAGTGAGAGAAGAGACGAGAGATATGCAAAATTTCACAACATAGTTCAACCTTAGAGTGGGGTTAGCTAGACGAAGTGAGCAGCTCGTACGCTGAGCTAAAACAAAATTGTGCTGTGCTAGGAACGGATTTAGTTCAGTTTGAGCAACAATTATTTTAACATACAGTTTTCAACTAGGGCAAGCTCGTACAGTCGGCAACTAAATTTGCTGACATATTTGTTATGTTATTAGAAAAAAGTGTTCAGCTAAATTTATTGACGACGACTGTACGTAGGTATGGCGTAGAGGTCGCAATTAAGAAGGGCGTTTTCTGTCGGTCATTATAAAATAATTAGTTAGTAACGTTCGTCAGTTGGTCGAAAGATTTTTATTAGATATAACAAAACAAAGATTACAGAATATAGATATACAGAACATAACATAATAAGGTACAGAACATTCTTTTTACAACTTTTGTTGGTAGAAGATTGAAAAGATTTTCGTAAACAAAAAAGAATAGGTTGGTGTACCTTATGTTCCGCTTTGTTTTTAAGAAGTCGCCCTTTGAAGATTCTTTAGACTTTTACGAATTGTTGACCCTATTGAAAACTGTGTAGGGCTAGCCCCGTTCTGCTACTTCTAATCGTAATACAGCGTTAATAAAAACTCGGGAGTCAGTGACGTAACGAAAATAAGGCCGTGGTCAAAACCGCAGCAGAGTAAGGTGCGGCAGTTGTCGGCCATAGTTTGCCCGCCGTAGATGAAGACATAGCCTTATGAAACACAAATGAATCATAACGCGAAGTCCACTTTTTTACGCAGTGCCGTAAAAAGCCTTTTTTAAGCCGGCTACAAGCTTCTGTAATTGCGCCTACGCATGATCTAGTTCCACAGCTGGCGCCCTGTTAGGGCATCGGTACCAACCTAGTTACGGCACTGGTTTGACGTCACTGACAAAAGATGCAACTGCATTACATCACGCAAACAATAACTTAAGTCGTTATCTTATATTAATGAAGGCTAAAACTATAGACAGGTACTAGTAGTTAAATCGTTGTAGTTGCGGAAAGACAATTTGCCAGCTTATACGCGTGGTGTGTGAGGGAGTAATTATGAAACTTAAAACGTGTTAAGTAGGAAGTCTCCATTTATTTCAAGCCAACAATAGAAGTAGCTGAACATGTTTCATTTTTATTGTTTCGTTACTAGTGTCAGTACAGATGATCTGTTCTATATTCATGACTTCGATATTACGAAACATAATATCTTCCGTGAGTAAAAACTTTTTCTTTTTTAAATGTTTAAGATAGTTCTATTTTATGAAATAATTTTAGTATTTTAAAACAGTTGATCTTTTTTTCTTTTTTTCTAATAGTAGGTACTATATTAGGCTGATTTATTGTTATTAATATTGTAAGAATGTGAAACAACACAATGTTATAAGCGGCGCAAACTTTCTTTTCCATAAAGCCTACCTTAGGAAAATAAACATTTTCACGCTAATGAATGAGATTTCCTAGCTACAATAGAGTTTAAATATGAAATATCCGAGCTACACAATATTGAAAGTAGAAATCCTAACGAATCTGTACCAGCCAGACCGCACTTTATCCGTAATTATCAACTACCTCATTCGTTCACCCCATATCTTCTTTTATATACTATATATCTACATAGGTATATTTGTTTAAAATAGATATAATGCACGTTGTACTATCGCTTCCAAAAGACCAAACAATGAAACCTACAAACGATTACAGAACATTTGCTAATTGTAAACACCAGGCCAGTCGAATGTCATTTTTATTGTCTTAAAACGTTGACTGTTGCCAATTTTATGTGTTTGTTAAAGAGGCAGTGAAGTAAGGTTTCTATTTGTTCCAATATACATATTTAAAGGTCACTATTAATGCGAGCTAAACGAATATAATAATAGGCGATGTATGGCATATGGAGAGGGTGATATGCATTCAGTTTCGAAATGTTAACGCTTATAAGTACATCTCAGAAGTGTAAAAAACGTTTGAGTGTTTTTTATTATGATATTGATTTGTTTTTACCGAATTAAGTAATATGAAGCATAGATATTGCCCCATTCACACCATTATGTTTACAAAGAGCAAAATACTCGTATTTACATTCAAGTGACGGTGATTACTTTCTTCCTTTTTTTCTAAATCACATAGGTAGGTTCACAGCCACCTTTGCTCGCTAGGACAGTTTTAAAATTAACTAGCTTTTTAACTACGTTAATAATAATCGTTGGTAAGTCTAATTGATATGGACTTTTTAATACTATAATAAGACATTTCTCGGTAACGATTAACTCCAATTTCTAAAGGAAACTTTTATATTTCTTATTATAAATAACAGGGAAATTAAAGTAAGAAAATATATGAGCTTTTCATGCTCAAAATAAATTATATACGGTACATAGAATCCCACTTTTTTTAAAGTAAGCAGCGAATATTCATACTGCACAGCCGTACAATATTATAACTTATTTGAAAAAAGCTTTTCCAGAAAGCTTAAAGTTAGTTAAAATAGCATTAATTAGAGTATTGGTTATAGCTACTTTTAAGACCATTTCCAATATCTTCGACTAAGAGCAAATCAATCTACCAAGTTGTACATGTAAATTATTTACTTATTTAGCTGTTTGACATCTGGACGTTTGTTTAAAGCCTGCGTTAAGGTACATAATCAGCGGTAAGGTAAATACACACTAATTACTGCCTACGCTTGTATACTCGATGTATTACACCTATTATGGAAGATTAGCATAGGGTCAAATCAATCTAAGTCAAATAATAATTACGTCGAGCCACACAAAGTCAAAAAAGGTAAACTAAATCATTACTTTCAAAGGAAATTTTGCATTTTAAATATAGAATGGAAAAGCAGCATTTTTATATATTCTTGTCGAATCCCATTCCCGTTAAACATTAATATATTTCCATCTAAGCATATAATGTATACTTTATCGGCTTTTTGTAATTTTCTTTAGCAATTACATTAGCTGCAGGTAATTTTAGTTATAATACAACACATGTCACATAGATAGATGGAATAAATAGGCAGGTATCTTACCATAGGTTGTCAAATAAAAGTTATCTCTTATCATAATATAAATAGTTCTCGTTTCCGTCATCAAGCAAGCTTTATAAATATTTGTGTGCTTGCCAATAAATTTGCTTCCTTTTCATTCGCCATTCAATATCATTATGTACGATTTCAAAAATTCCACTCGCCATTTAGAAGATATATATTATTCCTACACTTTTTTAGGAGGTATTATTTTCATTCAACAACTTGATTAATCAGTCTAAGGCTGTCCTATCATAACCACCAACTATCTTTCTCTCATTCCATCCTATCTTCTCTTGCATTTGCTAAAGGGCTCTAAATATTTACATGTCCATTATTAACACAAGTGTGCGTTACTTTCAATGAGCACAAACCTGATTGTTGTGAAAGATTTATTAATCAACAACAATCAAAGACATTTCTAAGCATAGACCTTTCTGGCGTCTACGTTTTCAATTCCCAACATTTCTTCATCCAAATGTTTTTAGCAACAATATTATTTTAGTAAAATTCTTTACCAAACATCATAACAGCAGTAACAATCAATGCTTTCGCAATAAGCATCATACAAAGCCGTAAAACCGTTAAACGTTCCGTTAAACGTATCACGTTTGTAGTTGTATCTTCCTTCTTTATTTTCTCCATCAGTAGTGGACGTTTTCCCCTTGAAGGCAGGCTGGTGCTACGTGGCCAGGTTGTGGCGAGGCGAGGCTGGGCGGACGGGTGTCTGCCGGAAGGATCTCTGCTACGAACACCGCTGGACGGCGCGGGACCTGTAATGTAGAAGATGGTATATGCCAAGGCACTGGTGTAGTCTTTATATTTTAAAGGGGACTTGGCTTAGTGGCGGATTCAATCACGGGTTGGTAAACCTATATGGGGGAGCTCCCAGCATGATTATGATAAGTTTGTTCTCTGGGCCAGATACAATATATATTTGATGGGACAATTCTGGGGAGGGTGTGCCCCACGCCCTATGCATATTATGCATCTTATCTTTCACGAAAAATAAAATTAATTTTTAAGGTAAGTAATAATCGTAAACATCACAATTCAAAATACAAATATTTTTATTTATATTGATAACGTTAACTCAACGTCGATTACACTTAGGTTTATTAATATTTAGTATTTCGTCATTTATACAGATCTCTTTCAAACGGTGGTCTCCAGTGCCGCATTAAGGATTTTATACTAAACACGAATATTTCAATGTCGTTGTAAAGGTAGTCAAATTTTCGGGAGCTGTATGTAGCTCATATCTAAGATACCAGGATAAAGGGCAGATTAAATTTTATAACTAATTCCCTTTCACAGCGTGTGCGTAAGGCTATTGATTTCTGGGAGCTTTGAAAATCTTACTAATGTGTATTATAAACGCGAAAGTTTGTGTAGATGTTTGTTACTCTTTCACGCAAAAAGAACTGCATAGATTTTAATGAAACTTTACAATAGTATAGCTTATACATTAGAATAACGCATAAGCTATATCTCATTGATGTACTTTGCGAGCAAAGCCGTGGGCAGAAGCTAGTACTAGATACATTCATTTAAGCCACAAAAGAGCATTATATTCGCCGAACGTACGAATGAAACCCAGTATATTATAGGGCCGCGCTCTAATATTGCTGAGACCCATAGGACGAGCACTCGGTAAGAACTGCGAACAAGAATAATATCTACTTTCTTTCCTTTTCATATCTTATTTATTTGAAGAGACGCTGTCACGCACAAACACGTTTCAATCACGCTACGCTACGCATCACAGCACTACAAAAAAGAAACGAAAAAAAGAAACGCTTCGTCGTTACATCGTAGCACAGAGCGCTTCGAATCTCACTTTTTGTTTGATACGACAAACGATGTTCCAAGTTTTAATTAAAGTATCTCTGTGAATATTTGACGAGATCAATGACGTATATTTTCATCTAATCTTATTCTAGTCACCCATCTTTAATCGTCTTTGATTAAATATAGGTGACTAGAATAATGTCAACCAAATTTTCGTGTCCTAAAAGAGCTATTGAGCTCATCTTAGATACTTGCATCAGTATGAATTGGGTTGGATACAAGTACTTTCGAGATTATGTGTGGTCGATGCAATAGGCACGATTACTGGATCAAAAAACTAGCATTCTATTTAGTTCGTCAGTTAGATTATGCAAAAATACAAGACACATATTTTTTGCCTTATAAAATTAACAAAAAATTACAAAGATAAAGAGCATCAAAGTTTTAAAGTGGGGGTTTGTGACGTCACTTTAAAGTAAAAACCGTACATACGTGTGACGTCACGCGCAACCTGAATGTCTGATCTTCATCAGTGTTTGTTTGACAAATAAATAAAAAAAATACGTGTCCAGTATTTTTTTATAATCTAACTGACGGACTAAACATGATTTTTAGTCGTCTCGCCTTTTATTGACTATGATATAAAAAAGTGAATAAGGAACATTATAACTTAAAATTAAAAAGTGATATGTTTTTAGCATATGAGTGTCTTAGTCGCCCTTAAGTAAATACGGAAGAATTTCAAAAAATATGGTATTTTTAGAAGGTACTGTGTGGTGGTGGGACTGAAATTGAATGTTTGCCCAAGGTTACATTTTTTTAATTCACTTGGCTTTTCATATTATTCAAATAGACATGAAATGTCACTGCAAAATTTTTTGAAGATTTACGGTAGGTACGTAGAACGTAGATCGGTGTAATATTGAAGTGAGTTGGGCAAAATTTTAAGTGGCCTGTGGCTGCTTCTTATGCGCCAAGTAGGAGGAGGGGGGGGGGGGGGAAGAGGCGTGGAGTGCCGGCTGAAAGGTACTGAAGATAATGAGAAACAAAGAGCTGTCCCGAGCACGGCTTACCCATGTTACGTACGAGGATTAGTTAGTTCAATCTGATAATTACAATTATTGGCTTTTGACATAGGCACTGCCTTATTTATTTTCTTATAGTCAATTTATCCATAATCCGATATAACCAGTCTCGATACATGTATCCTATCGAAAATGGTTCTTTCGCTTTGTAAGTAATAGAATATGTTTGATACAAATTTTGAAGAATATTGCTCGATATTAATTGCCTCTAGGTTGAAAGGCTGCTTACTTAAGATACATAATAATGAATCGTATCCTATTACAGACGCTACGTTATTTTTCTTTTTTTTCCCTACAATAATGCTTCCCTCAAATTAAAACCTTATGCGACGAAAGTATTTTTAATTAAAGGGACGAAAGTTAGAGACGGAAAACGCTCACAAAGGGAATGTTTATATTTACGCGATTGCAGCTACCCGTGCACTTTTTTCCGATTTTTTTTTATAAGGACTATAATTTTATACATGCGAATATATTTTAAGATGTGCGATATAATGAAAAAAGTTGTAATAGGGATCTTGACAAATTTTTGGAATTGATTTAGTTTTATAGATAGACTCTATTTAAATACGAAAATAATGATTTCATAAAAAATACGTCAAAATTCAATAAAAAAATACGTAATTAAAATTAGTCTATAATTCCCGGCAAAACGCTTTAAACTGTCACGTGACTATAATTACGTCACTGACCGATAAACATTTTTGCGCTCTGTCAAAGTGAGGTTCACTTTGACAGAGCGCAAAAATGTTTATCTTGAGTGAGTTCTTACGAATATGTCAGCTTGTTTGGCGGTCAGTGGCGTCATCGCGCTTCGATGGCGTTCGCAGTCATCAGATGTGTGTGATGTTATATGATATCATTATATTTCACTTAATGTATAGCGCAATAGTACACACGTGTACCACGTACGCCATACACAATTATTCCCATTTGAATATAATACATTGTATATTTTCAAAGTCAGCTTCGTTTCACAATAACGTTCCGCGAATCCGGAATACTTTATTGAATCGTTCTCGTTAATAGAAACCTAAAAATACTTTGGAACAATGGGGTAACACAGTTGGACGGAAACGTGGCGAGCCTACAGATACGCGAGATAATCTTAGACAAAGACCCGTCTCTACAGAGGCTTACCCACCTGGGCTCGCGAGCTAGAGCCGTGGGTAAATCGATTTCACTTAAGAGCTTATATCATAAACAGCTCTGAAAAGCGTAAAGTCAGCGATACAAATATACCGATAAAAAGTTATAAATGAATAGATAACGTTGTAAACTAACCATAAACACATAATATGCGAGTGCTATGGATACTAGCAACGAATATATTAGAAAAAAAAATAAAAAACCCTTCTCGAAAAGTTGCGGAAATATTTAAAAAATTACAATGCAGATTTAGCACGTGTACTTATAATATCTAATTACCATATTATTGTATTAAAGTAATTACTATTTTTAATTAAGAAGTCAATACCTTTAGTATGTTTTTTTTTTATTTGTAACCATTTTTCTCAATGGGCAGCAATCAACGTTCATTATTTATTATTATAACAAACTAAATTAATTATTTTACATACATTTTAATATAAAACAATTTCCCTTCAATTACATAGGTACTTAGTAAACATCAACATTTCAAAACCGTGTGAAAAATTCAAAACTAAGTGTGAATTGCAAAAAAGGCTACGAGGTGTGATTCAATAAATGGTGTGAGGTGAAAAACAAAAAAGTGGTAACCTGGCGTGAAGTGGCATGGCGGTAACGGCGGTTACATCGAGTCGGGGTGCCACTCGACAGTCGGGATCACCCACGCGCACCCGCCGCTACGGGACACAAACAGCTGCATTTAACTCAAACACAACTGAAATTAAATGGAACTGAAAAATATTTCAAAACAAACATGCGAAACTTATAAAAGAAGCGATAATTTGCACTCCTCTCCATAATGTATGGGTTGGCGAAGAACTTAATAAAATTGACGAATAATAAGTGAAATTGAGTGTAACTGAAAATAACGGTGGTCATAAAATTAAATATGCAGAAGTCATAAAAGAGCATCCATGTGGTGTTTATAACGGTTTCATATTTATACCTAGCTAAAAAAATTAAATATTTTTATATAAATAATAAAATTCTCCAGACTGACACACCGCTTCCCTAATTCCAAACTAAACTTCGGCTTGTGCTATGGATACTATGTAAACGGATATACATACTTAAATACGTTTATAAACATCCATGACTCGAGTACAAATGTTCATGTTCATCACACGAAACATTTGCCCATAGCAGGATTCGAACCCGCGACCCTTAGTTTCGTGGCCAGGGTCTCTGACCACTCGACCAACGGGCCAGTCTACGAACTGGTTTGCATTAATATTCGTAGGCGTTTATTACTTGTAGGAATTAGAGATAAATAGCTTCGATGAAAGTAATCTAATACTATACATCCAATTTCCGATACACAGCCATCCATTAAAGCCGATAGCTACAAACCTTGTTTCGATAATATAGGTAGCCATCCGCGTCATCAATAACCAACCGATACCTTTAATCTACGGGAGTGTCAGAATTTTGTTGCGTAAGTTCAAGGTGAAGTCGTAGATAGTTCCACGAATTCGGTTCATAACTATGTATGTTTATTATTATAGTAAATGCGAAAGTTAGTTCGTCTGTCTGCCACGTTTTCCTGAATCACTGAGGGTCGATTTTTGAACAGCGATTGAAGATAACAGTCTTCTAAATGCATTAAAGATAATTTGATAATATCATTGCCTGTTTCCAAAGTAAATATTGAATCAACCGAATGAGTAATTGATAATTCTTATGGGATCAGCAGTAACGTCTTCATAAATACCGAATTTCCAGCTGGCAAGTGCTTATTAAAGATTCGCATATTAAGAACATAAGATACTTTTCCTGGAAAAATTGATAGATTCCAAGGCAAAATAGGCAACTGCCTAGCCCGCATCAGATTCTGCTATCCCTCTGGTTCGAGAAAAAATGCTTTGCGAGAGTAAAAAAAATGTATATATAAGGGCCCCATGAAGCGCATTGTCTGCCCCGACATGGTAAATCCAGCCCTGTCCGCGGTGACATCTGCATAATGGACCGAATACCCAGCAGTGATCAAGAGTAGGTACCATAGTGAAGTTGATCTCACCTGTTGTGTGGAGCTCTGTGCGGCGAGCCGGGCGGGGAGGATGCGGGCGAGAGCGCGGGCGTCGCGGGCGCCGACGCGGCCCGCCGCCTGGAGTACTCGGTGCCTCCGACGGCCATCGCGGTGCCCCCGCCCACGGGGTCGGTGACCCGCGTCACGCACAGCCCCGACGCGGACCGGGTCGGCCGGGACGGAGCTGAAATGTACTCAGCGTAAGTTTTTGTCAAAAAAAAAGTTCATTGGTACATACTAGATCACATCACGCCTTCCTTCCATACGGGTAGGCAATGATCACATATTTCCATTAGTTACAATGCCGGCTCATACTTTGTGATATTTCTAAACTCATACGTCTATGTAAATAAATAACAACGTATCACAAGTATAAAAGTAACCTTGTTTATCTGTTGATACAGGTTTTAAGGAAGCTTAATCGCAAAGGAGACACGTATCGTACGCGAGTGAAGTTGGTTCCGATTGGGCACGGACAGCATTTTTTTTCATACACACAAGTACCTACTTAAGATACTTGTGTGTATCCTGAGTTTGAAGGTGCATATATCACCTCTAAATAAGTAAGTAATAGTAGTCAAGCAGTATCACGAAGGCGCGTCTGTCTGTATATCATACCGTCCACTCTCGTTTACAGCACCCCAGGGTAATGCATAATTTCAGCGGTTTGGAATGGTCTGCTCAAAACTTTTCCAGGTAACATAATCTAAACATTGTGTATATTTGAGTAGGCCATTTCAGTTTAGAGGTAGAGTTTAATAACCAAAAAGTCTATCTAGTATGATCTATTTGGCTGTTTAGTCTTATGGTTACAGACCCTGGCCACGAAATTTTAGGTCATGGGTGCGAATCCTGCTAGGAACAAATAATAATCTGATGAACACTACTATTTGAAATTGGGTAAATAATCAAAATAAACGTTTTTCGTATTTAAGTTTTTACTTTTCAATTAATTGGCATATTTATTTAGTTTGCAGCTAGAGAATTGGTAGATACCATAGATTTAGAATTTTTTGAGTACATCCTAAAACTATGGTAGAAACACTAAACTAAACAATTATTTGTGAATCAACATAGAACCGATACCTAGTTTAATTATCAAGAGGGCCTTAATGCTTTAAGGCCCTTTGTTAATATACCGGTATTCGAAGAGCCTAATATTGTAATGTGCGAGTCACGTTCGTCAAAGAAATGTTTGCGTATAATGGAATCATAGAACAGAAAAAACTAGTAGAAATGGCATGTCACGAAATTAGTATGAAAACCGATGAAGCCAAACTCACACATACGCCGCGAGTCACATAAATTATTACACTACAGATAAACAATGAGTTGGATTTGCCGTTTTTATTTTAGTCAATAACAGCTTATCTTACTAGCCCTATAACATACAATATACTCTCATTATTTAAAAAAAAAGGTTAAATTTACTATACCTCTAAAAACTAACTTCTAAAACGAACCTAGAGGTATACGTGTTTTAATACTTATAAATTTAAAGTCTTTAATTAATATAGTTTATTAATATAGTAATAATATATTTTATTAATATAGTATTAAATATTAAGTAGAAATAAGGTATACGTTTATCTGGCACTACTAACAATAAATTATGCGTTACCACGCACAATTGATTGGCTTCAATGCCACGCCCACTTGGCACTTCCACATAATATTTGTTCCGTGAATGGAACGCATTCAGAAGGAAAGGTCCGGATGTGGGATCCTACCCCTGACTTTCGTTTAGGGTTAATTAAAGTACAATAATTAATTTAGTTAAGCTGTGGCAGAACCCGTGCCTTTGGATGTTCGGGCAGTGTTGAAGGAAACATTGAGAAAAATCTTGCGTTTTAGATATAAGTATTACCGATTACGATTACCATTAGGTACCTACTCTTTTACAACGTGCTAGGCAAGGAACACAGTTGGCACAATATCTTTAAGTCCCAAACCAGGGGACCAGGGGGGAAAAAATTGTATTTTTGTGTGTGTATGTTTGTAATGAATAAACTCAAAAACTACTGTGCCGATTTTAAAAAATATTTCACCATTGGAAAGCTACATTATCCGGAAGTAACATAGGCTATATTTTATCCCCATATTCCTTCAGGAACGGGAACTATGCGGGTGAAACCGCGGGGCGCTGCTTGTTATATCATAAATGTCATGAGGAAAACCCTTTGTACGATATAACTGTAGCTGTAGACAACTAAACATACGTATACGTTAGTTTCAACTTGTATACGACTGCCTCCACTCAAGGTAAATGAAACAACACCGACAATCGTAAAAAGAATCATTAAACCACCCTTAATATGTCCAAGGGTTTCGTGAGCGCGTTTTTATTTAGAAAACGAGTGCTAACGATTCCAAACGCAGGTTTGGAATCATTTGGGAGCGACTCCCAAAGATATTGTATTGCTGAATGGGTAATTTTATCTCTTATTTACCGTGCCGGGTTTCCTCTATTCTTATCTTTATTCTTACAGTTTGAAACAACAAATAGCGGATATAATAATTTAATGAAACGGACAAAAAAACTTGGCGATGATATCTATTCATAAATTTATTTTAGCTTTTAATATTTTGACATTAGAAAAATACTTTTAGACATTACTCGTAAAATCCTACCATAGTTGAAGAACAGCCGGTTTCTGATTTGAAAATCTTTCGTAGAATGTTTCATACATCCACGTAATTAGCTAATATAAATTTTATATCAAAAGATAAGTTTTAATTTTTATCAGATGTTCAAAATATAAGACAAATCGGTGTGCGGTCTCTCTACATAAAATATAAAAAAACTGTTACTTACATAAATATCGCCGTATTCTACTGGCCTAAGTGGCAGATTGAGTACTTTACTTTGGTTCAAAGAGTAATATAAGTATTCAAAGTCACAATGATCAACTAGTCTAAATGGCAGATTGAATACTTTACGCTTTAAAATTCGCAGTGGAATCTGCCCCACTAAATCAATTTAGTGGGGCAGATTCCACTGTTTTAAAATTAGGTGTATTCTGCCCCACTAGGGTCGGCACTTTAGAGGGTAGGTGGGTTTAGTCATATTGTATATTTGTCTACTTAAGTTTTATGGTACTTTAGCAAGTAGCATTAGATGTGGTATATGGTAGTATATTACATGAAAATATAAATGTTTTTTAAAAATACATTGTTTTTAAATCACAGATCAGACACCATTGATTGAAAATAAAATATTCAAAAACATAATTTTAAAACATATTTAATTATGTAACTTAATATGTAAAATATTAAATCACATAATTGAATTTGCCCCGCGTTGGTCTGGGACTATAAAAGAATTAGCCAACTGTGTTTCTTGTCTGGCATGTTGTAAAAGGCGACTAATGGTAAATGGGGTTTTGGGTATGCGATTGTGTAGGCGATCAGCTAGCCACTTGTTACTACTTTTTCACAGTTTTCTATCTAACCCAGCCCAGTTTTATTTTTGGCTCAATGTGGTTAAAAGGGACTGCTGCCACTTTAGCTCTGCCTACCCGTTCGGGGATTGCGGGCAGCATGTTATGATGATATAATAACAATTTAAAACCACATTTGGCATACAATGTCTTTATGTCCAACGCCTTTTTATTGTGTAGTTAGTCAGTAAGACTATTTTCACATGCCCTCTATGATTTTAATTAAATTAATAATTATCAGGTGATAATTGATAAGAAGTATTAGGTTTTTGTATATATAAACATAAATATCAGAAATTATTGTATCCCACGGTGGACATATGAAATAGGTAGGTAGGAGGGGGCAATACATTATTATTGATAGTAAAAAGAGCCTAGCCTTGCATGTGGCAGCCCTTATATTTGTATATACTACTAATAATTCCCGCCCTTGCATACTGCCTTGTATAAATGATTATTTTAGTATCCATAGGAATAAATAAAAAAAAAATAAAAAGGGTCACACACCATGATTGATTAAAAGAAATCGATTGTACAAGCACTTACTGGGTACCAGCCAAGTGGCTAATTACTGGATACCATAATTGATTATTATTTGTCGCTTGTCCCAGGTTTATTATTTCACTGATGGATTATTTATGTGTAGACATTCGAAGATATATTATGGTATATTCAATGAGTCCCCTATTTCTGGTTTAACCAACTTGCATAGTAGTCGCGTCAATGAATACATAAAACAGGTAATCTTCGAAAGTCTCCGATTTTGATGATTTTTTTTTTTTAATTTGTTTTTTTATATTATTTAAAATTAGACACCATTTGGAGCGGGAACGGAACGATTTATATTGTTTAAACAATGTCTATGATATTTATATAGAAAAAATTACGTTTCGTCCCTGTTTTTATAAAAAAATGTTCATATTTTAATTCTAGTATAAAAAATAATTAGTTGTATTAGTTTAGGATGAAAAATAATTGTTAAAAATTTTTTAATTTATAATAATAATTTTTAATTTACATCATACAAAAATATGTATGCGTCGTGTGTAAACGTTACATATATTCGTTGCTGCTATACGTTGTATTAGAAAGTTTTCCTAGTAATAGTGCTATACGCACAATAGAAATGGACCTTTTGTTATTTAGGTACTGCCTACCTGGCAAAAGAATTCGAGCTCTAACGGCAGATGTTCGGTTACCTTCATATGTTTACCATTTACTTCACTCAGTATCCATTTGCTGTTCGGAATAAACCACGTTTCGTAAAATTGTCCATATTTTATGGTTGAAGAGCAATGTGAGGAAGTGCTTTTTAGTGAAGGTATTAATTGTATTCTTACAATGTATGGTGCTAAAACTTCCAAAAACTTGAACGAACTGCGATATAAACTTTTCATAGCATTAGCTTCAAAAAATAAAAGTGTACAACTAAATTCTTTACCTCCGACAGGAGATGCAGCAAAACAACATATTAAACGAGTCTATTTACAAGTCCAACAATGGAAAAATGATTCATCGATATCTCCTGAAAAATGGGCTTGGCAAAAAGACAATTATTTAAAGCCAATAAAAATGACACAACCAGCAGCACCTGACAACATTTTAAAAATTATATTTTGCTCATGCAAGACAGGATGCGGTTCAGCGTGTGGCTGCAGAAAAAGTGGGCTTTATTGCTCGCCTGTCTGCATCGTTTGCAGTGGAAGTGATTGCAATAACCACCCACCACTTGACGAGGATGAGATTTTCGAAATGCAAGATATATATGCAAATTAATATTTGTTATTTTGTATATCAATTAATAAAAAAATAATCTTCTACAATTAATAAAGACTTCTCAATTTCTTTCCATACATTAATTTTACCTCATTGTTACACATTAATAACTTATACTTAATTGTTTATAACATTTGTTTGTATATTAATATATAGTTTATAATTATTTTCAATAGCAATACAAAAACATATTATAAATATCTTTTTTTTTCTCGTCTCCGATGGATATGGTATAAAAAAAAATTGTTTTCCTATATAAATATCATAGATATTGTTTAAACAATATAAATCATTTCGTCCCCGCTCCAAAAGGTTTCTGATTTTAAATAATATAAAAAAACAAATTTAAAAAAAAAAAAAATCATCAAAATCGGAGCTGTTCTTGAGGACTTTCGAGGAAAATGCTTCATTGACGCGATTGTCACATTTTTTTAAAGAATTTATTGCTAGTAAGTACTCACACAATGATACGTCAGTTTCGTGTTTCAAAAATCGTTCAGTTAATATATTTTGCGTCTAAGTACAACTTAGGTAGAGATGGTTATCAAAGCTTAAGCTTTTACAGCGGTTTCCAAATTGAGTATTTTCTTGCAAGCTGATTTGAAAACTGTTTCATTTAAAATTTATAACCAAGCTGTTGATGCGTGTTATATGTTTCAAAAAAAAACATAAAAAAAACAAAAAAAAAACATGAAGTGTCCGGTTATTCTAACAATAACATATTCGTGCCATGTTAACGAAAAATACATCTACATAACACAAAACTATGTAAAATTACAGATTGGTGGAGCTCAGTCACACAACAGCCTACATCAGACCTTACTCATGGTAGACTACCTTATTTAATAGGTACCGATTTCGTCTAAACGCTGACATAAAACAACGAGGGTTGAGAAGATTAATTACCAGATAATTGCCGGCAAGACCCTCGGTCGATCCTCTTAAAGCCTTACCAGTATTTGAGAAATGAGACTACATGACCTACTTGTATCATAAAATACGCAACGGTTGAGAAAATATTTTATAAGTTTGCTACTTTGAGAAGGTATAAGTTGCGTATCCTAGAACTCCATTTGATTATATAACTTACAACGATTGTTATTGTACAATTGGCACCTATATGATAATTTTATCCAGAATGAAATAAACATTGTCGAACATTATGTCAGACATGCTGTGTAAAAACCATAGATTTAGAATTTTTTGACTACGCAAAAGATACATAAAGCGTGGGAGCGAGAAATCCTGCTCAAATTCAAACCGCCAGAGAGAAAAAGAGACAGTGAATGAAGTACCTATATGTCAATGTTTTTGCGAATAAGAGGCCTTAGCGTCCCGGTCTATTCTACGTCGCAGTGTAATTTGTGCATTTATGTATTAAACCTTGGATTATAATCGAGAATATTAAATGTGCAATTAAGTTGACTTGTTCTGTACGTAATTGTGAGGTTACACGACGGAATAATTTGAATAAATACACTTTTCAGAGGTAAATACGATTTTATCATTAGATTTTTTCAAACCATATTTTGTCAAATTGTTGCTAGTAATCAGCTTAGAAAAATATGTTTATAATAGTATATTGATTATATTTGATCTTTCTAAGTAAACATCGTGATTATAAACAGAATTGGGGAAAATATTGTGTAAAATAGTATCTAAATAGTTTGGTTACGCTAGTGCTTGACAAAGCGGTGACGTCACGAGTATCGATAAAAACTTAATCGTCTTTTAGCGACATCATGACATGAATACAAAGTTATTTAGCCAAGTTATGTTGAATTATAATTATATTCACACTGGGAACTCAGTATCTACGTCAATTTGGTAATTAAGTAACTGATAATTTTTCTAGGTTTCAAAGCAACCCAGCATTGTGTAAAAAGTGGATCCGGACTATAGACAGACTAGATTGGACTCCCAGTAAGAACTCCACTATCTGCAGCAAACATTTTGACGGCAAATGACGGCAACAAAAAATATGTTGCACTACATACCTATTATTTTTAAATAACTAAATGTCACCAAATTAAAAGTTGCTAATATAATATTTGTTTCATTTCATTCCATCAGTCAAAACAAAAGTCATGTCTTTTTGTCTTATAGGTATAAATCATAGATCATATTTCTATTTTTTTAATTTTTATTCGCTGAATATACGAGGAATACATTTTACCATCTCATTGTTTATAGAACTGCTTAGAATGCGATTTATTACCGACTATTTCGGTTTACCTAATATAAACAACTACTGATTTCATCAATGCCATAAATAATTAATCAAAAGTATAAAAAAGTGTTTTAAATACCTATACTATACTAGGTATACAACTGAATCAGTCGATAATGTAATAGTGCGTCTCTGACAACACTATTTTTAACCCACACATAGACGTCAACCAACACATGTTTAAATTTTTTTTGGTCATGTCTCCGAGCCGTCATTGTGTATCTTGTACATCCTAAATCTATGGTAAAAACATAGTAAAAACATAGTTAAGCACATAATTATGTCAATTTATACAAATATTTTCATACATATCGAATTTACACAAAACACATGTTATTTCTGAATTAAAATACTTCGTCAACACACAAACGTGAATTTACTCAAAGAGCAAGTATGATAATAAACATTCACGCGACACTAACTTAGCAATCCGAGCTGAAATATCATGGTAATAAATAAGTATTAACATTGGACTTGAAGTAACATCTCTTCCATTTATCTCTTTAACGGTTAATTTGGAACGTCTACTTATAACTTACTGCAAACTTTAAAGATAACGGAATACCAACTAAATACCTTTTATTTTACGGAACCCCATATCAAGTGATCACAAATTAACACTGTTTCTATAAGAACATTTTTTATTAGATTTTGGGGGAAACCTGATCACTATTCTACGGAACCCCACTTCGGGGATCCCTGACTTACGGTACCCGCGCAAGAAAAATACAAACAGACAGGACGGGTGCAAAAATTAATCATTAGATAAACTAACAATGGGATAATATGTTTCTTTCCTTATTTTTCTATATTTCTTCTCTGGCACTCATACTAAATTACCTACTATTATAAATTATTGTTACCTGAAAATGTAGATATGTAATGTGGTACCCTAGTTTGAGTATCCGTCATATATTTTCACATACTACCTAACATCCATTTATTTTTGCTTATTTAGCATTTTCGTTCTGGAAATCTAGAATTTGGAAAAATATCTGTTCCGATAGTTTCATGCAGCATATTTATTTCGCATCTTTAAGACAGTCATGGTTTTTTAGATATACCTTATAACAGAAATCTCGTTCTATAATTTTTTTATGATGTTAAAAATATCTACATAACATCACGCCCATAATACCGGAAGTGGTAGGCAGAGTCAAAGAGGCAAGCCTCTTTAACCATATACAGCCAAAGATAAAACTGGGTTGGGGTAGATGGAATTATGAAAAACTTGCCACATGTGGCTTGCTTGTCGCCTACAAAATCACATACCCAAAACTCGATAAACTCGATATTGGCAGTTTTTTTTTTAATTCATATTACATAAGATGACAAGTAAACAATGATTTCCCCTATAACTCGTGATATTGTATTAAATTTTATACCATGACTATAATTTTTTTCTGACCTGCAATGCCAAAGCTATGTAAAAGTATACATATTTTTGGCGTTGCAATCGAAATGTTGCTATGCGCTCCTTTTTCGAACTACAATCCGTGAAATAGCCTATTACGTCGCAGCACACAGGGAAATTGCGACATAAGCTCGTATTCAGAAAATGTTTAAGCGCTGACTTAACAAGTCCGTAGCAAAATATTCTCGGCCAGTACGAACGACAAAATAAAAACTGTCACAGGTTCCTTTATGTTCCGGAATCATCGGTCAAAGTAGCCAATCCGGAGCCCTATTATGCTCTCCTCAAGAAATAAATTTTGATGGACACCTGAAAATTTTAGCTCGTTCCGAAAATCGTCGCGGGTTCTCTTCGTCGGCGGGGCTTGCAATAGACTAAGGAACCATAGCGTTGGCGGAGTCTGGACATTGCAACGTCCACATAAACGCTGGAGTCGTGGATGTGGACGTTGCAATGTCCAGACTGATGGTACTGAGTAATTTCAATAGTAATACCCAGCTGCAAATTTTAGCCCGATCCGGGATTTTTAACCAGGCCATCTTAGTCTGGGGCGCTTTCTACCAATAGACCTTTTGAACTATTCGTGTCTCACCACCAGTGTAGCTGTAGAGGCCAGCGGGCGAGGAGCGCGGGCGGTACCCCGACGCGGTGGAGGCGGTGGACAGCGTGGAGGGCGACCGCTTGAGCGCGCCGACGTCACCCGCGGTGGACGCGCTCGACGGCTTGCGCGGCCGGGGTTGCCGCTTCGACCCTGTCCTGCACACGCCTGGGAGCGACAAAGAAATATTAAGACTGTTGAGTAAAGACATTGATCTATTGCTACGTTTGGCATGATACGAAAAAACTGTTGAGTAAAGATACCAATGAGCTACCCCTTTTCATCTCCGCAGTAAGTACACGTAATAGTATTGTCGGTGATTTCTTTTATCGACCGATCGAAAAATAACAGTAGCTAACATATAATTTTATATTAAACTAGGATGGATGTTTCGAAAAAATGCCAGGTTTACTTAGCATTTTTGCGCACCAATTCGATGTCGTAAGGTTCAGTCAGAACGTACAAGCGACTGCCATCCTTCCGATTTCTCACGAACCTCCCAGTAATTTCGGGCAAACACGAGGTCCACACCGACATATAATCTGTCTTACATAGGGTTTAAATTTAGCTTGGTCACGAATAACAAGCTGCTGCAAGCCCTGGTGACATCGTACGGCGTACATTAATTTAATTTCAAAGCAAGAATAACGAATATACGCAAAGTATTTTATTAAGTTTACAAATTTGTAAAATTTGTCATTTAAAAGAGTAACTAATTGAGTTTCTTGCCGGTTTCTTCTCAGTAGTCTACCTTCCGAACCGGTGGTACTATTATTTCTTATCTTATTTTTTTGTAGATTGACTATTTATAAATGCTTTCTATTTAATATTATCGAATTGCCCTCTAAGTAATTTTTCATAATTCCCGGCATTATGTATATTGACCAATTTATCACTTGGTCCATAACATATATAACAACCCGCGTCAATGCCTGCAGCCGCCCGATGTATGTAACAAGCTAGTTCATATTAATATGCTGTAATATAGTAGGGTATTTTACATAAAGTGTTTATTTACAACTAAGTTGAACTTATGTGTAAATGACGTGGTCGTAATGATAGGACAATGGGCATAAATGTGGAATATTTATTTAAAATAAAATGTATATACGTATCTTTTAAATTAAACATTTCAGTTTAATTTAGGCCCGCAGATGCGATGGCACTTTTATATACTTTTTAAAATTTGTATCAGGTGCATCGTTAAATCAGGAACATACTTAATAACTAAGAGGTATTCAAAGAAAATTTTACTATCTTTCATCTCAATTTGTAATAGTGTCGAAATAATATATTAATGGATCGATATTCTAGAGTTTGTGTGTTCTAAATAAAGCGGAGTTCAAAGAAAAAAATTTGTTATTGCAAAATACAAATAAAATCAAGCTACACCCATAGAAAACGAAACTGGATGCGTAAAAAATACTGGTCAGTTTGTAGTTGATGAGAGATTTGTGTCTGAAAAGCAGTTGATATTATACCTTGTCCGTCACGGATCTACAATATTTTATACCTATTTGGTATTACGCTGCATTATATTTCTGCAAAATAAAAATAAACAGTGGTCTTGCAACTGAACTAAATGTAGGTACATGACTCGAATGGTCCCTTAAGCGCACGCCGACACTTCTAAAGTCATTCACACTAAGAACTTTCGACTTTGTGTTTCGTCGTCTTCGCAATTTCGTTGTGCGAGAAGCTATTAAGAAACAACTCAAAAGTATTTTTGATAACAACTCGCCCTGCTAAAATTATATTCGGTAATATAACGAACTCTAGCGATGCATACGACTTTCAATGTAACATTCAACATGTCATACGGCAAACGCGGATATTAGTCAAAATACACCGTGGTAGAAGGTCTAGGTTAACTATGTCAGTAGACCTGGATAACTCAGCAAATTTCTTTTTGTTGACACAGTAAATCAGACCGAACTTAATGCGCCGCTTCTTACCTACTAGTGAACGAAATTGACTACGCACTGGCTACAATACTAATACTGGCTACTACTGATACGAATGATATGGAACTTTCGCAGTAACTAAGCCGTGAAGTCCTAAGCACCTTTTTTTAGAATTTTCTTTCTTTTAGAATCCATTCCTCACTAAGTACTAAGTCTCAAATATCTACTAGATATTTATGTTTATGACTGAAGTACTACTTAAGTAATACGTAGTAAGTTATTTGTACTTACTGAAATATTTTGTTAATTTAAGATAAATGTATATTTTTCAAATTATTTACAAAGTAAATAAATAAATATATCAGACTACAGCACATACATTGATTTGACTCCGCAATAAGTAGCTAAAGCACTTGTGTTGCGGATATTAGAATCAATAGTGGTATTACAAATATATACTTAAATATTGAATATTAATATACCCAGACACAGAACAAACACAAGTATTTATCACACGAATGTTTATCCTGTATGGGGATCGAACCCACAACTCTTGGCGCACGGGACAGGGTCACTACCGAATGCGCCATCGAGCCAATCGATGAAGTTAAAGTTCATTTGTAGATAATTTAGTTATTACAGTTTAAGAACGTACAGACCCAGACAAATCTATAATATTTCATAGGCATTATAGACAAAAGTCACGCAAATATAATGGATGTTCGGAATGAAACTGATATTTTATTTCGCAAAATAGAGCCCAATTTAATAGTCTACTTGATTACTCACTACAGAAAATAAAATTCTCTAAAAACAAAATTAGTTACCTACTTGACCTATCATGAAGTCGGTTGAAAACAGGCAAAATTCTAGGAATGCCCGCTGTTAACTTATAGTAAAAGACACGTAAAAATCTCATTGCTCTTTAAGTAAAAAGAAAAAAACTAGAAAAAATGTTGAAAATGAAAAATGGCACCGATTTGTTACAGCCTTAGAGCTTTCGCCCGGACGTTTTTATTTCGTACATGGCGTAGATTTGTTTGTGCCACACACGGACTTGATCCCTTTATATAAATTGCCTAGAAAAGTGAGTTAGTGTTTCATGTGTAAATATTTATTTAACGCCTGAGTGAAACAATGCTCCTACGAAATTTCGCAAAACGAGGATTGAGAACAGCCTATTCCATTTTCTTAATTTAATTTACCTATTGTGCAAGAAATTTTTTTCATTTCTAACATTTAAAATTACTATTGTACGATAAAATGTAATAGGTAGGTATATTATGTAATGTTGTTAATATCATGAATAAATGCGCGGACCTGTTAAGACGTTGGTAATTTGGCTCTATATAAATAAATATAAACCATTTTGAATGTCATATATTTGTTTTATCCGTAACTTGTTTTCACTTAATAAGAAACTCGTGCCACACTCATTTGAAAAATGATAAAGTAAACAAAAACATGTACATATACTTATAAAGCAAAATAGTATAATATAAAGTGTGAAGTGTACTGAATTATCTCAAACGTGCCAATGTAAATGTACCAGATTGATTAAAACTATTTGTTAATGGCTGATTCTTCAAAAGTGATTCTAGATATAACCCGAAAATTTAAATAAGGCGTACCTAGATCACAATATCATTTAACATCCATATTAAAAGTAATATACAATTAAATATATATACAATAATAGTATATACAAGTAATATACAATTAAATATATATATAATATATAAAATTACGCTCTAAAGTAAGTTTTTGAAAATTCAGCCGGTTATTTAATTTATTTAAGTGTTTAGCATTATCGTGTATTTATTAACAAGGTGCAAAAACTAAGATATTTATTATTAAGTACTTATATTTATTTATTCTAATCTTAGTTACAATAAAAATACATATAAATATTAGTACATACATA
The DNA here is from genome assembly GCA_951394215.1 of Glyphodes perspectalis. Taxonomy (NCBI): domain Eukaryota; kingdom Metazoa; phylum Arthropoda; class Insecta; order Lepidoptera; family Crambidae; genus Glyphodes; species Glyphodes perspectalis. Next base: position 10,124,970 of record OX596213.1, on the reverse strand, counting down.
CGTTATGCGATGGTGTACGAGTATCTTGCCGTACATTGCAGATACTCAGATACTGCTTGGCGGAATACAACTCGGCTGATGATTCAACGTGAGGTCTACATCTAACAACGAAAGCGGAACAGAACACTCTGTCAGTTATTACCGAGGTGTCCCAGCAGACCCCTGCCGCGGCTCTGATCGGGAATTGTCCAGCTTAACATGCCCTGGTGAGAATCAAGCATGCAGGCTCCGTCAGGACTAAGGCTCGCAGAACCGGATAGATCGGCAACGAGTACCAAGCTACCCAGACAACTTCGAGAAATTTTGACAACAGCTATCCAGTTAAATTTTTGTGTAAATAATTTGAGGCCAGTTTGTCACTTAACTTAAGTATCATGCTTAAACATACATACATGTATGTGTCTCATAACGAATTAAAGAATATATTTAGGTATCTTATAATATTTTTTTAAATATGGGATATATTATGAAAATCGTGAAAAGGAAACCCAGTAGATCTATAAATTACACAGTTTAGTAATACCTTCATGAAAAGTTAGGTATTTTTAATTTGTTTATCGCATTGGTTCTTTGAGCTAGAACAATTATTTTATGAACAAATACAGTATACCCTCCTTCATCCATGAGAACCGTGTAAAAAAATTATAATTTTGTTTATCCCGGACAGTTTTTCTGACAGAACATTAAACTATTCAAAACCAAGACAATTCTGCGAGCCCTAGAGGGAACTACACACGTCACGAGTATAAGGGAAGCGGGTAAGATTAAAATGTGGTTTACCAGTAGGACATTGTCGGCCCATGGCACACTTCCCTTCGCAGATGGTCCTTTCGCTGAGCATGGTCTGGTAGGAGTCCAGCATCATACGACACTCGGAGAGGTCCCGGTCTGCTAACGCTAGCGATGGATACCGTTCCTTTAATCTTCTTCTTTCCTGTGTAGTATTGTCAGAATATGAAAAACAAGTAGAGACTACAAACTTCATCATCATCATCACGCCCGTAATACTGACAGTATGAGTGAGCAGCGGAATGGCCGATGCAAGCCAATGAGAAATAATTTGATTGTGACAAATAATGCTTATATCATTATATATCATTTGTTTACTTAATTTATATGGGATGCAAATTGCAGTTACCCCGAGTAATTAACTGCCGTTTTCATCATGTTTTAAAACAGATGGCATACTTTGGCGAACAATGCGGTGCATTGTAATAATTAATGGCTTAGTCGGTGCTGCCACCGCGTTTATCGTATACCCATAGTGCTAACAGTGTTATTTTACTAATCTCCATAGATTTTCCCCATCAAAGGGATTTGTGAAAAGTTGTTCCGTAAATCCCTGTCAGTTAATAAATAAAATACAAATGACGTAACGTAATCACATCCATCATTGTTGTTTGGGATTAATGATTCATTATTAGGTATATATTATGTACTAGCTGTGCCAGCGGTGTCACCCGCGTTTATACATGATTTCTATGTAACTTTAACCCTTAAGGCTGCACACGCGACGGAAGCTTAAAAAATTGAGTAACTTCTCCCGTTTTCCCAACATTTAGCTTCACTACTCTGCTCCTATTGATTGTAGCGTGATGAAAAGTATACTATAACCTGCCCAGGAGTATGAAGAATAATTGTACCAAGTTTCGTTAAAATCCGTCGAGTCGTTTTTGTTTCTATAAGGAACATACAGACAGACAGACAGACAAAAATTTTACTGATTGCATTTTTGGCATCAGTATCGATCACTTATCACCCCCTGAAAGTTATTTTGAAAATATATTTCATGTACAGAATTGACCTCTCTACAGATTTATTTTAAGTATAGATAATATTCATAAATAGCGTATTGTCATTTATAAGGCATGAATTACTAATTTTAAAGTTCTCATATTATGTCATAAAAGGTTTTAGTTATTAATCTCGTTTAATATACTGTTCACAATATTAACAAAATACCGAGCCTAAGCGATTTTTTTCATAAAAAATACAGAGTTTAGCTTTATTATTTCGTAGCTGTCGACTTGTCAGTCACGCCACAAATAAGTCTCATAACACACGCTGAAATTCTAGCACCTGCTTGCTTATTCTGTCACGTAGGTATTGTTTGCAGACTATTCATCTTTGTCTGTCTAAAACAAAACCTACTTCTATTTCATATATTTTCAACAAAAGGCAGATAGCAGCCTTTTTTTCACCTTACCGCTGAAAATAGTGGGATTTAGCGGGGCGAGACTCAAGGTCATTGGTATAACGGAATACCCCACCAAGCCTCAAGAGTTATGTTTTTTTTTTAATTCTCCAGATGGACACACCAATTCCCTAGTTTCAAACTAAGCTTATGTTTGTGCTATGGATACTAGGTGAACGGATATACATCCTTAACTACGTTTATAAACATCCATTACTCGAGTACAAATATCTATGTTCATCACACGAAACCTTTACCTCTGGCGGGATTCGAACCCGTGACCCTTGGTTTCGTGGCCAAGATCTCTGACCACTAGACCAACGGGCCAGTCGCTATACTGTATTCATTGCGGTGGACAGGGTATACTCACATAATCTTTACATCTTCATAACAAGATACTCACGAGTGTGTGACCGTGGATAGTATTTACTTTAATACTGGAATACGTATTATAGATCGTAGACTCAGTGACGGCGGATCTAACCATCTAATAACTGTTCCAACCCATGTCGTGCTTTGAGCTCGGAAAGAAGAAAGGGCCAGCTTCTAAAAATCTGACGGCAACGACCAGACAGACGGACAGAGTTAGGACCTACCTCAACAAGTTTATACGTCTCAAAGTCTTGCAACTGCCGCTGGAACCCCAGGTTTGGGTTGGCGACCGCGCGACCGGCCCGCACCACCTTCAACGCTTCCCGCCACGTGAGCGGAGTGACAGACATGATGTACGCCACCGCGACTGTCACGCTGCGTGACATGCCTGCTAGACTGTACAACAACTAGTATAAGAAACGTCTATTAAATAGATTTAGTTCAAAGATCTATAAAAGTTCTGCCCTCTTATTGAGTCCGACAATGTCAAGACTCTTTAGATCCGTTGCTCTTTTGTCTTCAATAATATAATGATACTGTTCTAAATAACGATAAATGCAACTTTAATTGGAATTTTTAAGTATAATAATTAAAACTATTTCCATGGTTTTCCACTATGAATTGGAATGGCCTTATGAAGTTTTATCTGTGATATTAGATATTTAACATCAATTCCTTAAGAATTTGACCCTACTAGTATTTAAACCCTCAATAAAAGCGCAATCACCCAATTCTTAAAATATTGGGCTGTACCATATATGACACCGTATCTGGTGTTCTTCTATATCAATGAACTCAGCCCTCAAATGTATGTACTGGAAAACATGATTATGTAACTCACCAGTGAATGAGCACGTTTCCATCTCTAAGCCTCGCTGCATGAATGAAGTCATTGCAAAGACTGAAGTACTGCGTCAGATTTTGATCGGGGGAGTCCGAAGCCATGATACATAAATAATGTTTATCCTGTTGACAAAAAAAAACAGATTAATTACAAAGGTCTTACAAGTTGACGGAAAATAAGCGAATATACATATTATAAACGGATTATTCACCAGAATATATCAATTTTTTTAGTAGTTGCAATTCATTTTCAACAACCCAATTTGATTTATATCGATATATTGACATCTATGATTAAATATAATAGCTTGAATGGTATCCTGTTATAATATTGAAGCTATACTTTGTAGTGTAATATAAGCTCAAAATAAAACTGCAGTGCATCCATTTTAGTCGCAAAAACTATTTCAGTTGTAAGTTGGTTTTGACAAAAAATATGTCTAATTTAGTGCCTATATGATGTATATTATGCCTATGTGCCAATTATGGTATTAAACTGATACTTATATACTAATTTTAGATTTGGCGTAAAGGAAACAACCACGTTAGTAGGTCAAAGTAGTTGATATCACGAATTTAGAATTAATCATTCCGGGAAGCGTCTATTCAGGGTGATATTCTAGTCTCGAATATTCCGCATTTCCAAAAGTTACAAACTTCGAGGAAGGTCAAGGTAATTTTATTTAACTTCGATTGACAATTTTTTTGTGAAACCATTAACTTAATTAATATTTTGACTTTTTATGTCAAGTCTTTCGTTGCCAATTTAAATGTTGACGTAATATACAACTAGGCTTTTATTTAAGAGCTGACAGGACGCACCTTAAATGCATTAGTTTAGTTCAAGAACGAGCAACTTCTTTCAGCATTTTGAAAGCTTACGTACATGCTCGTATGTTATCTGTGTAAATTTTCACAGTTAAAATAACAGTTTTGGGGTCAGAATGGTTAAATGTTTGCCTTTTTTCTAAGAGAACTATTAAAGTTACTTTGTTAGAGTTTTTTCGGTAAAACATTTTTTCTTCTCATCGCACTAAATAATTTAATTTACACGTGTTTTCATGCGATGGCCGAGTCTCAATATATTTATATAAAACGTTAAAGATTTTTAATATTGATATGCATCACTATAAGATGCTGTTAATTATTACGTAACAACTTAATGCTTCGAGTACGGAGATTCCAGACACAATTGATTTTCAATTGTTATGGACCACGATCGTGGTCTTAGGGACTGGACGTATTAAGACAGAAAGTCACTTAAGTAGAGACTGAATATATTAATAACCGACTTGGTATTACATGGATCTCACAACTTTTTACCGTAGAACAACTGAGTTGCGAGACTTGGTTTTTTTGACAAGTATTGTTTTTGATGGGATCTATCCGTTAGAAAGTAATACATTGCTAAGGTACGGCTATATCACCGATAATATTGCTGAACATTTGCAGATAACTAAAATCCATAGGAGAGCAAAGTTAACTGTCCATTGGGTATAAAGTTACGGTAGACTGAACTAAGAGCATTCAGTTACTAAGAAGTGGAAACCCGGCGATCCCCTTGGGCCATTCGGGATCCGACTTTAAAACTAACCGTGTAACATTTTTAAACTCTTTGAAATGTCGTTAAAAGTGATCTAGCGGTTGAAGTTTGAGCTTAGTAATGAGTTTAACGGTTACGCTAGGATCTATTTTAGCTGTTTACGTATCTATCTTAGGTCTATTGACCTACCAAGGCCATGTACGTGCACTACTTTTTAGATTTACAAATTATGCGTGTAGTGTCATGGGTCAATATTTATATGGTAAAGATACAGATACGTTACATCAACTTCTGAATTTATTTAAATATCCAAAAACCTACTTAGATTGGCGGAAAATTAAATCGTCAGATCAGCATGAAACATTTACACGCTTTTAAGGAACATTCAATACTAATGTATTGATTGTCTATTTTAAAATGTAGTTACATGTTTGTTATATTTTAAGTAGGTATACTGCTTTTTTTTGCTGTAAACAAAACAAACACAATTGTTTATTGGGAGAAATAAGGGCCTAAACATCGATATTCTAGCGTCAAAAGTATAAATAACTGGCAATTTCACGAGTAAGTACTTGGCTAATTATATTTACAACCATTTATTCTATCTACGCCTACAAATTTTAATGATAAAACAGAAGCTCGAAATACAAAATTTACGAGTATTCCCTCTTCTGCTTTACGTTTATTTACGAAGTAAATATTTTGTCATCAAAAGCTTTGGGCCAACGTTTCAATTATTACCAAGCATTTCTGTTATCTAGATAATCTGATTTCTATAGGTGGAATAAATAAGAATTGTTGAGCATTGTTGCCATTCCTCCGGCGACAAGCCCGGATATAATAAGATAAATGGCTTAGATTAGTTCGGAGCGTCGTCGCCAGCGAATAATGTTTTGATCACGGTCGCCTGGACTCTCATAATGCTCTACTTACTAACTAATAAAGTTTCTGATGATGGTAACATAATATTTTCTACTAAAGAGATGAAAATGCCATTAAGCAAACCTGTTTTGGTCCGTTTGATCAGATATTCTATTGTATTAGATAAATAATAAACGCGCTGTGTTTCTGGTTTGTGTCGGACATCGAATATGTTTCTGTAGTATTTTATTTTAGGCAGTAAATAGTGTAGTGGTGTGTCTATTTGTAATGTTTAATTGACAATCATGATTGCGTTGCTTGGTAAGCATAGATAATCGTAGAATATATATTAAACAAATAATAAATAAATAAATTCATAAATAAACATTTAAATTGTTGATATGGAAGGCGTAATGCATGCATTTGCAGAAATCAACTTTAAATAGAAACATTAATATGTACCAAGCTTATATTAGATAGCGTGTTCTGAACAAATAAAAAATGTTCCAATGTTTGCTGTGTTTGGCGAATAGACCAATATCGATTTTCCATACTTTTAGTTTTCTTTAGCCGTAAAGTTAGAATACTTCATATTTATTGCGCTATCATCTTCAAGGCTATTTCGTTCAATTACAATTTATTTTGCATTAATATAATGCAGTACCTACCTTATAGAACTTTGATTTGCTTAGCCTTCAATATCTAAGGAGTATAGGTATGCACCTCGTACATGTTTAATCATCAAAGTTATCTAGAACTTACTGAAACTAAACTAATCAAAACTTAACGTCGCGTCGGTTAATAATAAAAAGGTTTTCTTGATACTTTCATCAGGATACAGAGAAGGAATTTTTTTTTAGCGGTGGTAGCTCAATGGTAACGACACGCGCCTCTTAACTGAGGAGTGCGGGTTCAAACCCGGGCATGTATCTCTAGATTTTTCAAATCAATGTACTTATTTATACCACACGCTCGACGATGAGGGAAAACATCGTGATGAAACCTGCAAATTCAAACATCTTTGGATTTGTAACCATGATCCAAAAATTGTCTGGTTCCCCTATCTTAGGGTTATGAAGGTCAGATCGGCAGTCGCTTCAATGTAATTACCAGACTCGCTAAATCCTGGATCATGGTCTAAGCGGACCCCGTCTAAGCACGGGACATAACGCTAGGAAGATGATGACAGAGAAGGAATTTTGTTGTTTATTTAAAAAAAAAACTCTATGCGGTATATTCATCCCATGTTGGTCTAGGTCTTAAAGAAACGTACCAACTGAGTTCCTTGCCTAGCATGTCGTAAAAGGAGACCGATAATATATCGGGTTTTGGGTATGGGTGACGAGCTAACCACTTGTCACTACTTTTTCACAATTTTCCATCTAACCCAGCCCAGTTTTATTTTAGGCTGAATGTGGTTAGAGGGGCTTGCTGGCCGGCTGCCTGCCCCTTCGAGGATTATGGGCGTGATGATATGTATGTATGTATGCGGTAAATTTTCATAGTATTGAACGTTGACATATAATGTATCCCCTAATACTACATTACATTGAAAATTAATATTAATAGATATTAAATGCATCATCTTGAGCCCAACGCAGAATATGCAGTACCTTATCCTAAGTAAACATTATATTATTATTACAAAAATTATTTCTCAAAATATTAATGATATAAAAAGCTGCTTAACAATGCGTTCTACAACTAATATACCTATTGTCAGATAACCATAAAACGAGTGAAATTTATCAACTTGACGTTACCCGGCAACAACTGTATCTAGACCATGCAAAATTTAGCCAAGTGGACCTCAATATAGTCTCTATAATAAAACGTAAGGCGTCGAATGTTTGCCAAATTGCTTTTTTCAAGCCCACGTGAAATATTTACGTCTGGCTTCACTCTTACGTGGATCGCTTCGCAAAAACGCCATTCGAGGATTTAAATAGTTACTTCCGTGCTTTTGCGAAATACTCTCTGGAGAGTGGTACGTTTTACAACTACCTATGCACAGCAATGGTGAATATAGAGGTGGAGTGAAGCCGCGAAATTATAAAAATGGAACGCGTAGGTTTTAGGTCGAAAAGGTAAAAATAAAATCTGTCTTGTTTAGGTTTTAACGCTGATATTTTCAAAAATATTTTATATAGTAAATGTTAATTTATACTTTGTAAAGCTACTAAAAAAGGGTTAAAAATAATATAATTTTAATATCGTTTACAATTTTACTTGATAAAATTTTTAGCAGTCTATATTATGGGAAAGTTTAAGTTCATTTTAGTGTCTTATAACTTTTTACACATTAGATTTTTAACTCATTCAAATACGATGTTTATTCTTATCGCTTGATTTTTAAGCCTTTAGGAAATATTCTTGATTAGGGTCGAGATAGTGTACAACTACCTATGTATAATACATACTGAAAAATATCAAAGTAATAAGATACGAGATTTTGATGTCATTGCATACTCTTCCTAAACAAATATAAAATTCATTACTAGAAATCAGTCCAAAATAGTATCGCCGCACTCTATCTTAACCTCACACTGAAACCGTTTAAGAACGATAAATAAAGATAGCCTCATACTATTTGGATTTTACGGTACTGCCACTAGGGTGCTAGTAAAAATCGCATATAAAAAGCGGCCAACTTCACAAGTTTATTTACATCTTTCGGCCATAGAAGAAACCTTTACTGAAAGGTTTGCCAAAAGCAGAATCCGAAGTTTCCGCCGGGCCTAGCGGAAAGTAATGGTCACGATTTATTGGGCCATTAGGTTTACGGGCCGAGAGGACAGCACTATTGTGTATAACTGCTTGGATAATAAATTCGATATAAACAGCTAGATTGTTGCTTTGGCTACAATAGTGCAGAGTATGGGATACAATTTTATTATTTTACTTCGCTGAACAGGCGTGAGAACATAGAACGAGGCTTCATATTTTAAAATCTTTTATCACTTATTTTTTTTAAGGAATTGTGCCTAGTTTTTATTCGAAGTCCGATTTGAACTTAGATTTAATGAGTCTAAAAAATATATTAAGGTGCAGCAGACTTCACATAGAAGCCATAAGAATGAAGCCCATGTATGCCTAAATGTGCAGGATTCTGAATACATTAGCATTACGATTACAAAGCTGATGAATACATTAGCATTACGATTTTGTAAAAATCTAGACGTTTCGATCCGTATTTGAAGTAATTTTCCTTGTATCTCAGAGTAACCTTATTAACTGGACTGACAACTATCAATCTTATGCACAATAAATTATGTACAGTAAATAACCTATGAACTGGTATTTTCACCATCTAATCGGAAAATACTTGGACAAAAAGTAAAGTATAGACTTGATCCAACTGCATACTTGCCTACCCGACTGGTTTTCTAGAGCAGATATCTCTATAATCTCTTCATAGCGGGAGCGCTGTCGCTGACACTGTGAATTGGGTCGTAATATAAATCTAAGTCGCCAAATAAATAGCCTTCGTTTTATCTTAAAATATCTAAATACTTTGAAATTATATAGCATCAAGAGTCCCTTATTAAACGACTTAAAAAAGAGGTTGTCAGTTCGTAGAGATTTTGTTATGTACGTCATCCTACTTTACCGATACAAGTTTTAATAACAAATACGACTAATTGTAGTGTTCGCATATTTTCTCTTAATATCCGATTGTAAAGCATAGATAATATAACAAATATATACAGATAGTACTTAAACTGAGTAATAACCAGACGACAAACTCGGAGAAAGGTTTAAAAGCAAAGAATTTCAATTTAGCAGACATTTCTATAGTAAAGATTCATTAAAAATACGTATCGCACCTACATGGGTAGGTAACCTTTAGGTACAACGGTTTCCACAAAAACAGCAAGTTAATAAATCAGCTTATTCATATTCATATGATCTCCTTGACTTGTTACTTTCAATGGAAATCCTTTTAATATTGTAATGAAACTTTCACCGAAATTTCCATTTAAAAGGTTATTTGCGAAAAACATTCAAGGATGAAGCGAAATCGAGGCACTTCGTAATCCAATATCCAAGTCGGGCTCAACAATACCATCAAAGGTTGAATAAGTTAAGAACGAAATCTGTTGGGACGTGAATATGTGATAACTTATGATCGCCGGCTCTCTGGGCGGACACTCTTGCAATGTTTATACAACACGTAGAGTTGGTATAGGTTGGGTTGTGAATGCCATATGTTATTTATGGCCACATGACTCGCGTAGAATAATGTTGAGGAAACTCGGTGGCAGCAGTTGGAAAGTAGTCGTGACTTGCTTCCTACTGATGAAATTTATTTACATATTATTCAATATTAAGGTATTACAATACTAGATATGTAATCCTGGCCACTTTGTGTTGTAGCATAATATGGTTTTAAATATTGGGAATTTCCTTTTTTCGTAAAACTTCAAGATATTTTTTTATGAAAACAACCTTTAAAAGTGTGTTAAATTTTTTGGTTAAACTGTCAAATTTTATTTAAAGTTCTGCAAAACATTCATATATGTTTGTCCAATGAGATATAGATTATTTGATAGCCGTCTTAATGATATTTTTTTCTATATTGGTTCCTGATAGAAGTATGTCAGTATCAATCTGGGGGCACGGCAGTGCCCCCGCCAAGTCGAGCAAAAAAGCGGCACGGCCGTACCATCCTTTTCTCGAAGCAATTCAGGCCATTTTCGACCCCCTGTAACTTCGTTGTGGATAAAACTAGAAGTCTGAATTTTCAGTGACCATGCAGACATTGTAAAGACACGGTATATTTCAAATTTCATTCAATTTGAACCAGTAGTTTAAGAATTATAATGGGTCAAAGTTTCTTAATTTTGTCACTGACTGATTGACCGATCATCAAAATTCTAAGGCACTTCCAAGCAGACCTAGAAGCTTCAAATTTGGAATATAAGTAGTGTTTGGTGTATTAACTAAGGAAAAACTAAAATATTTGGGGGCACGGTAGTGCAACCGCTAAGTCTAGCAAAATTTTTCAATTTCGGTCCAGTTTTATAAATATTTAACTACTTACTTAAATAACTTTGTAATACCATATAAATATTAAGGCGCACGGTAGTGCCCCCGCCAAGTCGAGCAAAAAAGCGGCACGGCCGTACTATATATCCTTTTCTCGAAGCAATTCAGGCCATTTTCGATCCCCTGTAACTTCGTTGTGGATAAAACTAGAAGACTGAATTTTCAGTAACCATGCAGACATTGTAAAGACACGGTATATTTCAAATTTCATTTAATTTGAACCAGTAGTTTAAGAATTATAATGGGTCAAGGTTTCTTAATTTTGTCACTCACTGACTGACTCACCGATCATCAAAATTCTAAGGCACTTCTAGCAGACCTAGAAGCTTCAAATTTGGAATATAAGTAGTGTTTGTTGTATGAACTAAGAAAAAACTTAAATATTTGGGGGCACGGTAGTGCAACCGCTAAGTCTAGCAAAATTTTTCAATTTCGGTCCAGTTTTATAAATATTTAACTACTTACTTAAATAACTTTGTAATACCATATAAATATATAGGCGCACGGTAATGCCGCCGCCAAGTCGAGTAAAATTTTTCAATTAAGGTCCAGTTTTCTAGATACATAACTGCTTAAATAACTTTGTAATCCCATATAAATATAGGCGCACGGTAGTGCCCCTGCCAAATCGAGCAAAAAATGTGTATTCCCGTCATGCGAATTCATTCGGCAATTACAATTCTTACAGTTACAAGTCTGGGCGGTTTACATCTAATTAATGTCGACTTTGGAAGTGTTAAAGCGCAGGAATCCTCAATTTGTGAATACAACAGACCAAGAAGCATAATTTATCGTCCAGATTTGTCAAAAATTGTAACATCAAAGCCTCCCAGAAAAACGCATAGAGACAGGCAGTGGGCTTTTAGAAAAACTGTAGCTGAAGCTCAAGAAGTAGTACCGGAAAAGAGAAAACGGAAGGCTACCTACAAAAATAAGAAAAGTTCATATGTCAGAGAGAGAGCTTTAAGAAAATTCGTAGATATACATATATACAATAAGTAGAAGGTACCGAAAAGAAAAAAAGGAGAACTGGCTACAAAATACAAAAAGAAATGAGATCCCATCAAAAACAATACTTGTCAAAAAAACCAAGTCTCGCAACTCAGTTGTTCTACGGTAAAAAGTTGTGAGATCCAAGTAATACCAAGTCGGTTTTTAATATATTCAGTCTCTACTTAAGTGACTTTCTGTCTTAATACGTCCAGTCCCTAAGACCACGATCGTGGTCCATAATTTAATTTACACGTGTTTTCATGCGATGGCCGAGTCTCAATATATTTATATAAAACGTTAAAGATTTTTAATATTGATATGCATCACTATAAGATGCTGTTAATTATTACGTAACAACTTAATGCTTCGAGTACGGAGATTCCAGACACAATTGATTTTCAATTGTTATGGACCACGATCGTGGTCTTAGGGACTGGACGTATTAAGACAGAAAGTCACTTAAGTAGAGACTGAATATATTAATAACCGACTTGGTATTACATGGATCTCACAACTTTTTACCGTAGAACAACTGAGTTGCGAGACTTGGTTTTTTTGACAAGTATTGTTTTTGATGGGATTTGAATTAACATTAAGTTAAACTAACATAACATATAATTTTGTTAGGCTTTGTTTGTTGTTACTTGTTTTTCTTCAAGTTACAAACATCTTATTACATATACCTACGCCAACTGTTTATCGAAAATGTTAAGCAAATGTTCATAATTTCATGAGTAAGAATTAGTTCCACTAATTCCTCGACTGACGATTCAAAGCACAACAAACCTAACATGTTAAGTATAAAACGAATTCTTATGAAATGTGAGAAAAGTTAAACAAAACATGAAAGTTAATTTTGCTATGAGTTACGATCCCGGAGTTGCTGGAATCCAGCTAAATTTATCAAAAGTAAGAGGTATTTACTATTTAGTCGCCTTCGTATAAGAGGAAATATTCCTGGTATATAAGCATATAAGTTTTCGAATTTTAAAAGCTCCATACATACATATACATAACATCACGCCCACAATCCCTGAAGGGGTAGGCTGAGTCAAAGAGGCAGCAGGTCCCTTTGACTCTTTAAAAAAACCTTTTTAAAACCTTTTAGCTTTTAAAGCTAATGGTTGTATATAGTCCAAGAAAATAGGCCTTTAAATACGAATTTGAGGTAAATACTTGAATTTTTGATATAAGTTACTTTGAAAGATTTAAAAACGAACTGTGTAAGTTTTTTGTAAAATCACCCCCGAGAACATTTGAAAAAAAAATAAAAAGTATTTGTTTTTGAAATTTTGGACAAACGGTAAGTAGTAGAAAAAAAAGGTTTAAATAAAAGTTGTAGAGCATCAGATTTTTAAAAGAAATGCCCTGTTTATGTTTTCGCTAAAATTAAAATTATCCGAGATAGGGCAGTTAGAAGCTTGGGGATGATAGTAATTGTCCGGTCAGTTTCCCATTTTGACCTGAAAGGATAGGACCAACGGGAAAATTTGTGTGTGTACTAGATATTTAACAATCCAGAAATTCAGGTCTCTGACCCATCAGGTTAGCTAAAAAAAAAGCGCCAAAGATTGAAAAAGGCAAATAACTCATGAGTAGTGCAAAATATTGAAAAATGCTAAAAGTAAAAGTTATAGATAATTGAATTTTCTACAAAAATGGTATCTACATATTTTTTCGTAAGTGCAATAGTTTTCGCAGAAAACGCGCCTAAGTGTTAAATGATATAAAAATGTTTTTATCATTTAAGTTTTTCTCAATAAATAATAATGCGTATAGCTACATTATTAAGTCTATTTTTCAATAATAAGCAGCATTAAAAATATTTTTTTCGTTACTAAGATGATTTTTTTTTCTTATCTAGACGGGTTTTTAATGCAGAATTAAATCCTTTGGTTTATGCGAAATCCGTCTACTTAGTACCTGTATTTTATTTACTTTCATTGAATAAAGAGAAATTATCAGTAGTGACTGTCTGACCAAGTCAGGATTTCTTACCAAAACCGAAACCGAAACCGAACATTAGGCAGCTCTCTTAGTTTCGGCTTAGGTTGACATAGCATGTTAAAATGAAGTGTATTTACAAGCTTTTATGTCTCCTGACCCGGTGTCTATCTGTAATAGTGAGATTAGAAAAAAATATTGATTACATTTTTTTTTCTTTTGTTCAAAAAAATTTGAATGACAAATACAGCGCTTTAAACGTGTCCCCGGGACGTCACTTGTTCCGTAAATGCGCCGCACTCCAGATTTTTGAAGCGCTGTACCTTTGTAATTTTCGGAGTATTCGATAAAGCAAAAAATATGTATTCAATATTTTGATAATTTTACTTAAGAATCAAAACAAATATTTGAGTCAAGTAAACAGGAGGAATCATCAAAACCAAAGAAGGCCAAAAGACCCTTCACAGTTAAACATTTTATCAAGAACAAAAGCCTAGAAATCCAACTTACTGAACAGGTTCTTAAGCTAGATAAACTCATCGACCAAACGGATATACCAATATACCAATACTGAGGAACCTCTTAACAACAGTAATTAATAAAATTATAACAGAGTAATGCCAGCTTATACAGTTGCTACTTGGAACATCAATAGCCTGGTCACTCATACACATTTTGTTGAAATATTACTCCCATAGCATAACATTGATGTACTGCTTGTCTCTGAAGCACAACTAATATTTAATCACATAAGTGCTTTATTGGAGCCCATGTAAATAAAGACAAGTTCTGTTGAACTTGTCTTTATTTACATTTTATATTACAATCATATATCATATCAATCATGTCAAATCATATATCATATTACAATCAAGGACTATGAAATTTACTCAATCTTCCATCCAGACGGGACTGCTCATGCAGGAACTGCTGTGACTGGGAAAAGAAATATAAACATAAAATACTACCAAAATACAAAACAGTACATCTGCAGGTAACATCTTTCATGGTGCAAGATGAACATGTTCAGGTGACCTAATCTGCCGTGTACTATCGCTAAAACATACACCATAGGAAAATCAATTCACTGACTATTTTAGGACCCCATGTCATAGATTTATAAAGTCAGACGAGACGCCCATGCAAAGAATGTTGCATTTGAATCGGAATTCTTTGCATGGGAGACACGTCTGACTCTTCCAAGAGGACGAGAGCTGAAGAAAAGCCTTGACAAGAACAACGTTTACGTATTCAGCACAGGTCACACAAAATATCCGACAAGCTCTATGGTGCATTCCGTAGTGACCCTGCCCCATGCGCCAAGAGTTGTGGGTTAGATTTCCATCCAAGGCAAATATTGGTATGATGAAAACTTGTGTTTGTTCTGGTCTGGGTGTTAATATCCAATATTTAGGTTTATATTAGTATTACCACTTTTGTTTTTGACATCTGTAATACGAGTGCCTAAGCTACTTACCTCGGAGTCAGATCAATGTATGTGATGTCGTGGGATATTTATTTATCAAACACATTGGCCCACAGATCCCAAGAAACTACCAGACCTCCTAGACTTTCTGGTTTAATTTAAATTCTGGTGCGATATTTAAATTTTAATATCGAAAACAGTTATCATAGCAGTTTAGATCATACACAAATCATTACCACTATAAGTTCTACAATACAATAATAGAAAAACCTATTCAGTAAAAATACAGACTGAACTGACTGTACGCCTTTAGAAAACACATAGACTCAAATATAGTTATAAAAGTTCTACTTAAAACAAGTAATGACATCGACGAGGTATATATTATGGTTTCCGGACATGGCGGTCTATAATTGACACCCTGTCCCGTTTAAAGTCACTCATTCCAGAATCTTGTGATAGGGGGATGGAATCTTCGCTATATCATTTGCTATAGCCAATGCATTCAATTCCACCACTCAACTATAATGGAGGCACTGCTTTACTATTGGGTACCGACATATCTGCCACATTATACGCCACACAATACGCCATAAGCATGCTAAATAGCTAGTCGACAGAGTTAACTGTCGGGAAAAAGATGTCCTTGAGTATAATCCACATCCAATTGAAGTCATCAAGGTCACATATTAAAGCCTGGATATCATCAGGGACTAGGGGACTTGTGAAACTTGGTATCACTGCATCATCAGATGTCTTGACAAAAGCTTTGACCAAACATTAGAAATAATACTGACGGGACTAAACTAGACTAGAGCTCAATAGTAAGGATTCGCGCCTCTTAACCGAGGAGTGCGGGTTCAAACACGGGCATGTACCTCTATATTTTTCAAATCTATGTACGTATTTATTACCACTAGCTCGACGGTGAGGGAAAACATCGTGATGAAACCAGCAAATTCAAACAACTTGGATTTGTAACCATGATCCAAAATTTGTCGGGTTCCCTTATCTTAGGGTTACAAAGATCAGATCGGCAGTCGCTTCAATGTAATTATCAGACTCGCTAGATCCTGGATCATGGCCACATCATAACGCTATGAAGATAATGACTGACGGGACTAAACGCGATATACATTATGTAGTACATGAGTACTCACAACTTGACGTTTCAGCCGTGTTGCAACGACTGTGATCACAAGCGGACTCAATTCTGACGGGGCTAAACGCGATATGCATTATGTGTAGTAGATGAGTACTTACAGCTTGACGTTTCAGCATATCGCGTTTAGTCCAGTCAGTATTATTTCTACTAATAATGCAACATGAAACTTTAAAATCAAATATCTGACCATAAATGACGTATGGTCAGTCTTCAACAAATCAAACACACCCAAACTCGATGGGTTAACGTTAAAATTTTTTGCTATATCGAGTATTCGGAAAATTACAAAGGTACAGCGCTTCAAAAATCTGGAGTGCGGCGCATTTACGGAACAAGTGACGTCACGGGGAACTTTAAAGAGCTGTTTGACATTCAATTTTTTTTGAACAAAAAAAAATTTGAGTATGCGACAGGTTAGCCGCTTGTCACTGCTTTTTTACAATTTTCCATCTTACCCAGCCCTGGCTTTATTTTTGGCTTTGAAGCGGCATGCTGCCCCTTTGACACTGCCTACCCATTCGGGGATTATGGGCGTGATGTTATGTATGTATGTATGTATGTATGTATGTAAAAGAAAAAAATACGTAACCAATATTTTTTTCTAATCTCACTATTACAGATAGACACCGGGTCAGGAGACATAAAAGCTTGTAAATACACTTCATTTCAACATGATATGTCAACCTAAGCCGAAACTAAGAGAGCTGCCATACGTTCGGTTTCGGTTTCGGTTTTGGCAAGAAATCCTGACTTGGTCAGACAGTCACTACTGATCATTTTTCTTTAATCAATGAAAGTTAATAAAATACAGGTACTAAGTAGACGGATTTCGCATAAACCAAAGGATTTAATTCTGCATTAAAAACCCGTCTAGATGAGAAAAAAAAAATCATCTTAGTAAGGAAAAAAATATTTTAATGCTGCTTATTATTGAAAAATAGACTTAATGATGTAGCTATACGCATTATTGTTTATTGAGAAAAACTTGAATGATAAAAATCATTTTTATATCATTTTACACTTAGGCGCGTTTTTTGCGAAAACTATCGCACTTACGAAAAAATATGTAGATACCATTTTAGCGAAAACATAAACAGGGCATTTCTTTTAAAAATCTGATGCTCTACAACTTTTATTTAAACCTTTTTTTTCTACTACTTACCGTTTCCCCAAAATTTCAAAAACAAATACTTTTTATTTTTTTTTCAAATGTTCTCGGGGGTGATTTTACAAAAAACTTACACAGTTCGTTTTTAAATCTTTCAAAGTAACTTATATCAAAAATTCAAGTATTTACCTCAAATTTGTATTTAAAGACCTATTTTCTTGGACTAATACTTTCGATTAGGTTAATTATTTTTACTAGATCGGTAATACACTGAACAGATTTCTTCTCAATCTACGTTACTTAAATTCGTTGACATATAAGATTTCATAAAAAATAAACTTGATTCGATTATTCAATGGGTGCAGGCCGACATCTTTTATGGATCCTGTACTAATAGAATAATATAAAATCTGCAAATCCTATGAATAGAAAGAAGCCACTTTCGTTCTATTCTCGGCATATTACCTACTTCCTGGTAGCGTGCGACAACGACCATGTAGACTTAATTTCATTATAAAATCAATAATTTAAAATCCCTAATCTGGCCGGAAATTCTTGGAAGCGGTTAGTTAAATCTGCATTCAAATCGATTCAGTGATTTATCGAATATAGCGGGAAAAATAAATAGAACAAATTTCTAAAATGATAGAAATATGTTCCGTTTTGAGTGTGCCCAATTTTTTTATCCGATATAAATATTAAAGATACTTCAGTACCGCAGAAAGACTGCAATAGATCTTGCCTCTTCAGTGTCTACTTTGTGCTTACATTTTGCTGTACCTTCATGGATTACGTTATGACTCGTTCCATATAGGGTTCGCTTGGTCCATGATCCTAGATTTTGCATGTCTGACTACTACATTCATGCGACTGCCTGTCTTTAATAACCCTTAGATAGAAGTACCAAAATCTAAATTAGAATTAAGATCACAGTTACATATCCATAGATATCTCATACCCGGTTTCAGACTAACAGGCTGAGTATACTAGGGCGGCTGATTTTAGGGGAAAATTTAGGCGCAACACTTTTTCACACCTATTGTGGAAAATGTGTATGAGTAAATTCACTACTGCCCTTACTAGTCCAGTCAAATAAGGGGTTTCGAGGTTCACGATAGACTTTTATTTTGCCATCTTAAAAATTGTTTTAAAAGTCTCATAAAAACTCATTTCTTAAGATACTCGAGGTCAAAGGTCCTAAAAATATATTTTTTGGAGAATATTTCGTTTTCTCTGTCTCCAATTGTATTTTCATTTTAGAGAAATATTGTAGAGGATAAATTTCGCTACAACTTTTGTTTGAATTTTTTTTTATACATCGCACAGTTTTTGAGACAAAGGGCGCAAAGTGTTTAAGAATGGAAAAATACAGGTTAATACGAGTTTTCACATTTTTACCACTCATTCCGAGGTTAACCCTGTTTTTCGACTAATTTGACTAAACTATTACCGGCTAGCTAGTGACGGGAAAGTTATTTGAGCTAATAAAAACTAACGTGACTCAACAGAAAGAAGGACGCTCATTGAAATAAACAACAAACACTAACTTTAATTGCTTTAAGGAATTATATTGTTCCAATCTCGAGTGAGTGATTGAAATAGTTACTTAGTTCCTTGGGGGACAGTAAAAGCGGCTATCATGCTATTAAGTTTATTGCTTCGAATACTACGAGAGTGTTTAACCTAGATTGGCTGTGAAAAGGGCCAGATTTTTTTTTTCATCGATTATTAAGAAAATATACGTTAAAAAAAGTACACATTTAAAAAAATATATATGTAGAATCACCTCCATACCATAAAGTTATACCCCACACATAAAGGGTAGTCACAATCTTTTCCCACAGAGACCCTGCCAGTTTTGATTAGTCAAGTTTTTGAACCATTGCACTATAGCCCAATTTAACTCCTTGGCAGACGAAGTACATAAAAACAGACCACTTAGTGATTGCTTTATAAAACAATGACAATAGTTAACTGAAATTTACAAAAAACTTGTACGATATTGTATGGCATAATAATGTCCTCCGAACCGATATCGGTCACGGGGGCCAATCACAGCGAGGATTAGCCAACTGCGCAGGAGATATTATAGTGCACAAGTGTGTGCGCAGACACAGGTGCACTCTCTGTTCCTTCACTCTTATAGTCCGGTGAGACGGCAATTCGACATGACTGGAGAGAGATCAGGTGCAGGACTAACGACTTAACGTACTTTTCGAGGCACGGGGGTGATTAAACGCCAACTTCCTGACTCCGGACTGTTACTAAGTAATTTCAATATTAAAAAATCAGCCAGAAATTTTGGCCCGGCCCGGGAATTGAACCCGGGACCTCTTGGACCCACTAGACCAACAAGGCAGTCAATGGCATAATAGAGTGTAACTAACTATGTATAATATTACAACTTTGACCGCATACCCACGACACATATATATATTTTTCTCCTTATACCTATACATCGCGTCTAATCGTCTCCTATCTCGTCAGCCACATGAACCATAAAGGATATTATTGCACATTACGAAGGTCGCCGGCGAAGTAAATTGTCGGTAGTTAGGCAGAGACATACCTAATATAAACTTTCTTCAGGTTTTCCTCAAGGGAAAAATAATGTTCACTGACACGATTTAACGAGATATTTGCTGTTGCGGCGGATCTCGACGGATGCTGTCCACTTTTCACGGTCACTGGAACTGTGACGTAATTGTGATAATGGAAATGTAGGTACCTACGGTTGGTAGTTCAGTGCATAAGAGCGCCTAATACATATGCGACCGTTGTTGGTTCAAAACCAAGCACGTAAGTTTTCTTTGAATAAAAACATTGTCAAAATGCCTGCATAACATTATATATATATTTTTAATTTATTTATTGAAAGCACCAACAAACAAGTTTACACAACTTAAGTTATATCTATTATATAGAGTGAAATTAATTTATTTGTAGGTATTGTGTATGTATGAGTGAGTGAGTATGCATATGAATGTAAGTAAAATAGATATCAGTAAATGTCTGTAAGATTTTAATTAATGTGCGTATGTCAATATAAACATGCATTGTTAGTAAGTAATATTACGATTAGTCTATTGCAAGATCTGATACTGCATATGAAAATGTCTATAGAATTAAACCTCTTAAGTATTTATCGAGCATGCGATAAAGGGAGATTGGATACCGGCTCTTGTGTGAGCTTTGTAACTGCGAAAAGTGGATTGGTGCGCGAGGATCGTTTGTGTGTCAGTTTTGGTACCGACTGTAGCTGTAATATTTATGGTTTGCAGTCATCATGATCCAATTCGACTATTTGCTCTGCCTAAGAGTTATAAAGTTTGATGTTAAGTAACCGTGACGCCGGCTTCATCGGATATTTACGAACCTAATGCATTCACGTATGATTTCCCAGCATTCCAGATTCACTCGCGTCAAACGACAATATTCCATGCAGTAACTTTAGGCTAAATTGCGACTTATTTCCCAGCGAGCACATTCTGTTCATTCACGACATTCGGTATTCATAAAGTAAAAAGCATTCCGCGGCACACGCTATCATCAATCAATCTCGCGTAACATCTCCTTCAGGCAGCCATTTAAGGCGTCGAGGTAGCTCGCTCGACTTAAGTCCCACTCAACAGTAGGGCTGTCAGCTGTCTATTCAGATACTTATTTTCGACAACGCACGTCCTCAATACAAAAGATGCCCACGTATTTCAAAAGGTCTTTATAAAAATACGCATTATAATAAACTGGCATATATTCTTAGGTTAACATAACCCACCTTTACAATAACATAATAAATGTATCTTTAAATGTACCTGTAGTATTATTTATATGCGGATAACTGTTTCATATAATTCCGTATAAAGCACGTCCTACTACTCTATATTTAAATTAGATATGTATTGGATTTAAGTACGAATCTATCAACGAATCAGCGGCATGAAAGAAAAACGAAATACCAACCAACATTTTCAGTTGAAAATTGTTACAAGTAAAATATATATGAAATATCTTTTTCAATAGGGCCGTCAATTTGATGAAATTATTATAATGCGCCAGGGAAAGTATTTCCCAATGTAGAGCCGTTCTTCAGATAACTTTATTTAAGCTACCTACATTTAATGATGGGTCTAATATAAATCTATCTCATTTCTCAGGATATTTTAGGATTTGCGCTGTAGAAGGAGCTTATCACCCCTTTGAGGATTGCGGATGTGAGGATATATGTATGTATATTATTTTTTATAATACCATAGTTATACCTACTTTCTGAACTCATATCCAGTAAAAACAAATAATATCAGCTTCCTTTCTTCCCTTAGTCTGTTCCGATAAAATACGATCTCCACCCCTGCGTTCTCTCGCCAATAATACTCTCTATATGTCAGCTTCACTCGCAACCCGACCTTGCTGGCAGACAAGTCACCGTCCTACTTTCAGTATCGGTCACAAAATGAGGCGAGTAATGATGCGATTCAGAAATATAACGGCAATTTATAGGGCATCCATCGCTTTTGATATCTCTATAGAAAACGTTTGCTTTGTTGAATGTAGCAAATATATTTTTCATAGTATTTGGATTTGAACACATCATATTGCACACCAATCATGTAGTATTTGAAGCAGGATTTCCTCGACAATGATAAAAGAAAACTAGAAGTTTGCCCGAAGTCATGATTTATAAAAAAAATTACATTAAAACCGGGACATTCTTCCCTTAGTATTAGTATCATATATAGGTGTCATGGTACCAATAGTACAAAATTGTGTATTTAAAACTAGCAATGTTGGGTGTGCATTGCACAAAAATGCAGAATGTTGAGTTAATTTTTGACCAAATCCGCAATTATTTCTTCAAGTTAACTTAAGATTTTAACTATAATATCATTAAATAAATAAAACTTAATCTCTATTCGTCACTAGCCGGTAGTCGGTAGTTTGGAAAGATTAAAATATGACTAACTGGCAACAATTTTTTTCAATGTTCTATGAAAAGAGCACAAAGTATATGAAACATAGGG
This sequence comes from Glyphodes perspectalis, assembly GCA_951394215.1. NCBI lineage: Eukaryota > Metazoa > Arthropoda > Insecta > Lepidoptera > Crambidae > Glyphodes > Glyphodes perspectalis. The sequence goes on along the minus strand of OX596213.1, from coordinate 10,102,454 downwards.
TCGTCGAAAGTAAGCTATATGCTTAAGCACGCAGCGGTGCTAATTAGCATTTCTAAATGCCGTAATTACCGATTGCATACTTTAAAAGTATCCAAGTCTATGTATGACGTGCATTCTAAGAGAACAAGAACATAATTGCTAGTTGGTACATATACCTATTACATATTTCTATTTAACATCCTTGACTCTATTTGATTGAAGACGTTTCCATCATACGATTTCAGTGCCTTCCAAGTAATATACGGGTAGTACAAAATTTTCCATGAATCCGAGACAAAAGAACTTCTACGACAGGAACTTTTAAACTTCGTCGTGGAAAACAGGACGAGTACGTAATGGAAAAACACGTAACTTATCTGAAATTATTTAATCTCCGCAACGTTCTCGTGGAAAATAAGAATAGCGAATGAAAGAGAGGCGCTCTCGAATGAATTGGGGCAAAAATAAGTCGCAAACAAAACTTTTGGCGTCTCGGCGCTCCGCTGTGCGAGTTGGGGACAAAAAGTTGAAGGCTGGGCCACTCGGTGCTGAGATATAGACACGTTAGTAACTAGGCTACAGAGAATAGGTGAAATATTTTTATGATAATTTACTTCATATATAAATTAGCTCGACGAGAAGTGATTGTTAATTGATTTAATCATTGTAACATAGTATAACAATGCTGAATACCGACTGTTATTAATAATTATGTATAATACAGTGTTATAATGGTTTTGCAGACAAATAAGCTTGAATCATATAACACGGATTCACTTCAGTTATAATTAGTTTTCGAAAAAATTAATGATGAATAAGAAATTGTAAACTCGCTGAATGTGTAGTGTAAATTACCAGGACATGTACAAAAATATTCCAAAGTCTTTTAAGACATCATAGTGACGCTTACTACTTACGTAACCAAGATCTACTGGTTATTATATGTTTAACCTTTTTATTTTTAAATATAAGATATTTGATACCATGATGTTTATTTTAAATTTATAATAGTCTTGAATAATAAAAAGGTGACTAACATTTTCTCATCATAACTGTAATTGCGCAATTTGCATATCTTACTCACGAAATCTGAACGAGGAAACATCCCTCGCTAAACAACTTAATTAGATACAACCTACAGTCTCACCGTAAACCAGAACGAGTCAATTCAAATTATATCCCAGTGCTCCCCTAAGTGGATTTAGAATGCATGAACATGTTAATATCCGCTTAGCTCCTAAATCTCGATGGAAGTCGTTAATGAGTCAGTGCTACCTACATCGCGCCCATCGTGCGGTGAGCCGCATAGTTAGACAGCTGAACACATTTGCCTGTGCTACATTTAAATTTACTATTCACTGGAAGGAAATAAATTGATTATTGTCCGGGGTTTGATGAACCAATAAAAAAAGCAGTTTTCTTGGTACAATAATGATTAATCTAGATAACGGATCAGTAATATTTTTTTTATTTAATTACGAGTGTTCTTGACGCCTAAGATAACCTACTAAATTTCCGTATTTTTTTTACCTGCTACTACACTTATAAATTTATTTGTATATAATGGGATGATTCCATTTGATTGATTTAATTTGCGCCTTCATTTCTATTTACATGCAATATAAAGCGGACTACAAATACTTATTTAAGTCTACATTATACATAGACATTCTGGTCCTGTATACTTAGAGAATATTTTTGTCATAGGACGACTACGTCAGATGATCCCGCCAAGAACAGTACGTTATATGGAACCGTTGGTACACCCACCGAAGGATCAATACCCGCCCACGCTTTTATTAGAAGTCTTAGAATCACATTATCATGCTTTTGAGTCAAAGAATGCTCCCTTTTTTCCTGGGTGCAAACAGATTGTTCGTTTTCATTAGCCAGGTTTTTTAGGGCGGGAGCCCTCTAAATATCCGTTCCACGTGAATAAGATGCAGATTGTCTCCTCGGCAAGGATGTCCTAAACCTTGTTTGATAATTAGGCATGTTGCAAGATAGATATTTAATGTATACGAGCAGCGCCCCGCGGTTTCACCCGCGTAGTCCCCGTTTCCATAGGAATACGGGTATAAAATATAGCCTATGTTATTCGCTGATACAGTAGCTTTATTGATGAAAGATTTTTTCAAATTGGTCCAGTAGTTTTAAAGCCTATCCAATACAAACAAACAATCAAATATTTCTTTTTTATAATATTAGTATATGTAGATAAGATTTTTTTTTTTTTTTATACATAGGTACAGAGAAAACCAATATTTTGACCCACATAATATATACCTTAGAATAACAGTGATCTAGTTAAAAATGTGCACTTTATGGAATGGACTAGATAGCAGGGTATATATTCAGTATAGTTATACACCGCAAACAGTGCAGCGAAACTACTCTAACATTAGAACGAGATAAAATGGTTTTTATAAAGTTTTATTATACATATTAACCCATCCCATGTTGGTCTGGGACTTAAAAAAAAATTTGCCAACTGTGTTTCATGCCTAGCATAACGTAAAAGGCGACTAATGGTATATGGGGTTTTGGGTGTGTGATTGTGTAGGCGACAAGCTGGCCACTTGTCACTACTTTTTCACAATTTTCCATCTAACCCAGCCCAGTTTTGTTTTTGGCTGAATGTGGTTGAAGGGGCCTGCTGCCCCTTTGACTCTGCCTACCCCTTCGGGGATTATGGGCGTGATGTTATGTATGTATGTATTATATTAACCCTTTTTTAAAGGATCAATCAATCTCTGCTTACACCTTATCCCGACATAGAGATGAAAGGAAATTCGTACCCCATCTCGCGGTCACGTAAACAAATTTATCTTTTGCAGTGTAAGCACGTATATTTGCCATTTATATAAAAAATCACATGAAACCAATGAATGAATTATTATTGATTGATTGCAAATATCAAAGCAGAGTTCTATTGTCTTTCTACTTATGGAATAAAATGCAATAAATTTAATTTTATTGTATTTTATACCGAAAATTAGTAAAGGGTTACGTTTTTATTGGTGAGCCATTATGTACAAATGCCTACCCTTCCGGGGATTGCAGGCGTCTTGATATGTATTTATGAAAGTACAAAATATATACTTTCTTTCTAACTAAAGTCCCTAAAACAGTTTCCAAAATCATTCTGAAGAAACAGACACGCGGCAGGCAATTTCGATTTAAATTAAGTATTTTTTATCCAATCGCATTATTGGAATCTCCATTTAGATTGTTTTTGAATAAGGTAGTCTACAAGAACAAATACATGTTTTAATATCATTTGGATAAAGACCTCCATATAAAAAGAACCCAAAATTGCACAATCTTGATATTAAAAACATTATTTATACCGTAAACCTGTTATGAATGAAACCTTAAATCCAGAACAATAGAGTTAACAGTCGGTGTGTCGAAACTAATGAAGTTTTCACATCTTCAGCACGTGAAATGGCCGACGAATTCCCGGGACTGCACCGATCTACTTGCGGAGGCGAGCTCTCCGTATGAATATTCAATGCGCCACTGATGCCAATTTGAGTTATGAAAGAAGAGGCGTGAAATGATTCCATTCATACGTCAAATTAGTATCTCGCAGATGTTTTCTGTGATTAAATTATTTTGGTGCAAGTTTTTGATTTACACTAGGTTAGATGATGATGAATCCGGCATTTCGGTAATTGAAGCTTGACTGATTGAGGCAGTACCTACTTACTAGCAAATTAATGAGTACTTTATTTAATGATACATTGATCTCAGAGCTTAGTATATGTTAACTGATATGATATGATATGATAAAATATTTGACAAGGTTAAAAAAATATCTTAAGTAAAAAAGATGCATCCGGTGAATAAAAAAAAATTACATTAACGTAAGCGGAAAAATGACAAAATTTTAAGATACTTATTTTAAATCTATAAACAAAAAAAAAGAGAAATAAAAGCAGAACTTAGCTATTCAACGTTATAATATAAAAGGTTATAAACTAACTTGTTTTTTAGATAACAAAATAGTCAGGTAATAATGAGCATCCTGTTTCTAAGCCGCATTGTACGGTTGGGAGCAACTTATGAATATTCAACGCGACGCCTGTGGGTATGTGTGGAATTGCTTCTACTGATTCACCCGTGTAACTTCCAGAGAATCGTCACGAAAGTGCACAACACACACTAATAGTACACAGACTTCTAGTAGTTCTATGTGGTTGGTGACGAAAGTATGCCTGTCTGTTAGTTTGTTTATTACTTTTCATGATAACAACTTTCATGTTTATATCTTTCTAACTCAAGCGATCACTGAAATTTTGCGTAGATATATGTATATTGGCGGAAAAACCTAGTTAACTAAAATTGTGAACTAGGTTTTCACATTTCGTTCCAGCATTTGCCCTGAAAATAAAATAATATATTGTTTACTTCTCAGAATCTAATTTGATTTATTCAATGACATTTGATTGATTCTTTATTCTGGGTTTTCTTTATTCTACGAAATATTTAGTTAAGTCTGTGCCAAGTAGTTCATGGTTCAAATCAAGTACATCAAAAAAGGTTTTTTTTTACCGCAGGACCGTACATCTCCTGGGGCACGAGCATCAACGCATGACCCGATTATGGCACGAATTCCTCACCAAAAATTGGTGTTGCTTCATTAGGAAGAGATGACCATCAATATTTCTATAGAACATGTGATCAACCTTATTTGCCTATCTATTTCATATAGAGCCAGGAGGACGTATGAATATTCAACTTCAGCGACAGTTTCCATCTGAAGGATCACATTTAAGGCTCCTGCGCTCTGGATCCGATCGGTACGAGTTATAACCGTAAGTTCAGAGATGTTTAAACTGTTATATTACATTTTTGAGGACATTTTAATCCGTTTAGACTAGGTAGTGTAACTATACAATCGCCCGACACCGCTAAAAATATTAGCAAATAGCAATCGATAGTTGGATTTAGTAATGTGAGATAAATTGTGGCGGTAATAACATTCAAACCGTTTCAATACATACAAATTTGCAGATTTCTTTTTCTATATCTTACTCCTGCTTTATACGTCTTTAATAATCGTCGTCATTTTTATGTTAACACAAGGCTAATTACAAAAGCTACACGTAAAACTTGCGTATATGATAGTCTTAGACAAATCTGGCTGATGGTATGAACCTGATATTATTCCGCTAGCTCTGTCGTACTGGCCCGGAATATATCCCAGGGACCAATAACGATGCTTTGGGAATCACAGCGTTAGTTTGACGGCACTTTATCCGGGAAACAAGTCCGCGGAGTGTTCTAACTAAGTATATTTGTTTGGGAGGATGCATGAATATTCAACACCAGTTACGTCCGCCATTTTAACGTTCAAACTTGTGTCACTTACGTATTCCACTGAAATGCACCTAAATGTAGAAGATTAGTTTCTGTCCTCGGGTTTTCACAAGGAAATTTTGATCGTCACACGATTCATAGTGATCATGATTACAGAGCCATATCCTATGGGAAAAATCAGTGTTCACCAAGGCGATACTTTTCCGGCGTAAACAATACATAAATTTCCTCAGTTGCTTTAGGCTCCAACTATTTTTTTTTGTAAGTAGTTGTGTCTGAAGTCAAAACAAAAATTTAATTGGGTTAGATAGAAAACTGTGAAAAAATACACAACGCCTTTTGCGACATGCTAAGTGAGAAACACAGTCAAATAATTAAAATCAAATCAAAATCAAAAAGGTTTATTAAGCCATCCATAACGATTTTTTTTTTATAAATAAATTTTCCAGACTTACACCAATTCCAAACTAAGCTTAGCTGAACGGATAGATATACTTAAATACGTTTATAAACATCCATAACTCGAGTATAAATGTCCATGTTCATCACACGAAACATTTGCCCCTAGCGGGATTCGAACCGGCGACCCTTAGTTTCGTGGCCAAGGTCTCTGACAACTCGACCAACGGGCCAGTTTACAATTAAGAAGTACAAAGTAACTCGACTTATCGTAGTAATGTCTTAAATGCTATAATTATCTTAACATAATTACCATAATTTTGTCTATATTTAACAATAAAGTAAAAAAGTATACGTAAATAATAAATAATAATAAATAATAGAGGAAGACAGTTGGTAGGTACATTCTAGAGCTCCACGCTATTTTCCTGGCGGGGTAGGCAGAGAGAACTTTTTTATGAGGGAGTAAATAATTGGAAAGCTGATTAAATCTTCGTATGACTATAGTCAATATGAAAAATAATTACATTTGTGAGACACGACATGGCATTACGTGTCATTTGGCCTCAATCGCAGCTGATATGCAGCGCTGTGTCATGGGTGACTAATGGCTTTTTCTCACGTAACCAATTTAGTGGATGTTTTAACTACTAGAAGTTAGAACCTATAGAAGTTACTGAGTTTTAGCGACTACGTAATCATTTTATGTGTGTGCATTTACAATAGAAAACCAAGAGTAAATCTTTAATACGAAATTCTCAAAAGGTGAGTAGAATGGAAGAGAAGTCTTGCAATATTCGCAAAATTATAGTAAATTTTTTGTACTTTTTTTAAAAATACACACCTATTACAAAATATGTATATTATTTTGAATTACTGTATTAAATTGAGTTAAATGGTTTTGCGTTGATACTTACTCTCATTCATGAAACAATCTCATACGCCATCGTGGTATTCCCGGGTCCGTTGGTTAAAATGTTGAGTGATGGAATGAAATAGAATAGTGAAAGCTTCCCTGCAATTTTCATTTCAGATAGAGAAAGTTTTTGAAGGACGTTCAAATGTACCCACTGGCGGATAACGACTAAATGTAAATGTCTTGGAAAGCAATTATCATGACTATCATTTGTTATTACGACAGCCAATCTCAAAACTATGTGGAAAAAAGTTATAGCTAAAATTAATCTTCAAAGGCTGACCTTTTGACGGGCTCGTTGGTCGAGTGGTCAGAGACCCTGGCCACTAATGAACCCGCGAGCTTCGAATCCCGCTAGGGGCAAATATTTCGTGTGATGAATGTGGACATTTGTACTTGAGTCATGGATGCATGAATATTAAGGTATTAAGTATGTCTATCCATTCACCTAGTATACATAGCACAAGCTTAAGATTAGTTTGGAACTTAGGAATGGGTGTGTCAGTCTGGATAATTTATTTATTTATTTCTGTCACATGCCATGTATAATGTATTTTCATTTTATAATCATTGTGAGAATAAAAAATATTAATAGCTTTTGCGTAGCCAAATCAATGATAGTACTTTGGTCGATACAAAATAAAACATTGATTTATTCCAATCTTCATCTTCTTTTACTTTTTATTACACGCATTGTTAGCAATCATTTGCTGCCATTGTATTTCAGACATACGATTAATCTTTTTATTTAAAAAGAATTTGTTGAAAGGAATGTGCGTTCAGCTGAGACATAAATTTTATATTGAAAGATTAATTTTCGCACTAAATTTCAGTTTTTCATACATGTTCCCCGCCCTTCACTGAAAAGTATTTCTACGCCTTTGTTCTAGTAAGTTTTTTTATGGAAGTAGTTACACGAATTCGCCAAAACTTTATATTTAAGAAAGAAATGGAACTTAAGCCTGTGCCTGTATTTATTCATAAACTAGACATAAGTAACGTAACCTGACTTAGTGCCAATGTCACAATAACACTGCGCTGTTAACCGCAGAATAGCATTCTCTACACTACTTGGACGGTTGCCATCCTTAGAATCCACGCAAATGTACTTACACTTCTCATACGCACGTGCCAGCCGTTAAAGAACCACTTTAACATACAAAGGTCAAGTTACAGCTAAGGTCGCAAATTCCCTGCGTTCAACGAAAACACCGGTCCATTCGAAACATCGAAGTGAATTCTATTAGTGTTTGCTTACTACTTATGGAAGGAAAGCGGTCAATCTTAATCCTAATTCACTCGGTCAGTACGGATACTAGAGAAAACTTGCGGCTATAGAGGTTTGTTAGGAAGAAACGTCATAAATGGCCTAACAAATTTCGTGCTTTTACAGTAGACTTACACCAAAAGCTATTTTGAAATAGATTATCTTAAACAATATCGAATTGCCTTCACGAAGTCGATTAAACAGTAAAACAATTTGAAACCAATTTATTTATTTTTTGACTTGATAAAAATAAAGTTTGCAAAGCCATGACCAAATAAAAAATAAAAAGACTTAGAACTACTCCGACAGATTCATACTCGAACTATTGTAATGATCCGATTTGAGGCAAGCTGAAAACTTGACACATTCCTCTCCTATTATACCCCAACACGGAATTATAGACCTGGCTGGTGAGTAGCGAGGCTTTTTTTTAATTTTTAAATACTAATATTATAACATTTATTTTTCCAAAAATATGTTTGTAGCAATATGCAATTTTTATATGCCATAGTTTAATGTTTAAAGAATAAAAAAAAACTGCTAGCCGATTTAGTCGGGGTTTCAACATTGCCAGATGCGTGCTAATATATTTTGCAAAAAAAATTAAATTTTAATAGGGTATTATTTATAACAAAAAAAATAGGATTCTAAATAAAACAGATCATTTTGGTGGAACTTTCTACCTGCCAGGTGATCTAACAATTTATCTATCTTGAGTTAGCCCCGCTACTCACCTGCTAGGTCTGCAGTTCCGTGTTAGGGTATAATAGAAGAGGCATAGGACAAGTTTTCAGCTTGCCTCAAATACCTACCCCAAAATTGGTGCAAGCTCTCCTACTAGAATGTTAATTTACCGTCACCATGTTGAATTCGTAAACAGCTGATGGTAATTGTATGACACGAGACTTTTATCAGGTGGACGTGAGCTCGTTGGGCCCACTTTATAAAAATGATACTGTCGTGACGCACGTCGCATGGCGTGCCATCCGCCAACATAGCTGATACCTTCGGATCTGTTACAAAAGGGGCTCAAATAGGAATCTCTCACGAAACGATAGTGTTGTCCCCTGCTGGGTGACATCACAATCTTAGGTACAGTTCTCCTACTTTACACAATCGTAAATGAATCTTGCAAATACAATTCGTGTTATGATAAAAATGATTTTCTATTTTCATGAACAAATTAGGCAGTCTATATAGGAACGCTTTAAATTGGACAAAACTTAATTGAAACTTTATTGAAATTGAAAAACTTTATACTATTATGCATCGGCTTCGCTCGCGTAGTACATCGATGAAACATAGCCTATATGTTATTCGGGTGTATGAGCTATATTATTCTAAAGTTTCATTAAAATCCATTGAGTAGTTTTTTTGTGAAAGAGGAAAAAACATCCATCTATACATACAAACTTTCGCATTTTTAATATTAGTAGGATATTTCATTCATCGAATAATTCAACGCTAACCTCAATAGGTAACTTGAGGTTAGAGTTGAATTTATTATCAATCCTACATGTTTCACATTCTGCAACATCCGTTGACTTGACTGGAATTGAATGTTTTTGTGTGTCCCTTTTTTTATTAGTGTAGGCAACAACATAGATTCAATAGAATTGACAGAAACTGTTTGCACTTTACCTTTAGCAGGCAAAAAATAATGTCTAACTGCAAACGTCAAGCCATGCTGAGTATAGTTATGTACATATATCAGATCCGAAAAGATCTAATGCTTTGAAAATGCTGTTTGATAACGTGGCAAAAAAGTTAATTTCAGCTTTCCGTTCCCGTGCCTGACCTCTGACAATAAGGCTACTCAGAGTCTGATGACTAAATATCTCCTTGAAAAGAAAGTAAAAGTTAGGACACTGAATATGTTGCATGTACTTCTTATTCTATATCTTATACTTATTCCATTAATAGTCACTTATTTTTTATGGCTAAAACGGTTATGTCCTATAGGCTTTACAATGAACACGAGTAGCCCACCATGCGATTGATAAAATCATGTGCCATTAAATAATAAACACTGATATGGGCGCTATGAATTTATTATTCCTGAACAGATAACACGGGTGAATGCTGCAGAAAATATTGAAACGGAATACAGAAACACGCTGTTTAATCAATAATGTATGGAAAAGGAAACCATTTCATTGGTGCTACCGTGGGGGCTGTTGTATCCGTATTGAATGGATGTGTCTTTAGCTGTGAAAGTGATGATATGAGGAAAAGGTAGAGTGAGACCGTGTTGATCGTGTTGGTCGTGTTGACTTTAACTCCTTTAAAGTCAGATTAACCTAAATCTGTTAAATAATTATAGGAAATTTTATAGACGTGAGGATGGTGATCAACCTCTAGTACCAGTCAATCTCTTTACAGTCCTATGAAATCACTTAGCTCATTATTTAAAAATTAAGAGATTTGCTAAAAATCCATCGTCTTTCTAAGCAAAATACAATTTTAAAGTAGAAACGAAGACAACGTCTGACCGATTGTCCCCATTATTCACTCAGTTTTTACTTGACGAGGCGCTTAGCGCTAATTTAATAAATGGCTCTCGTTCTCATTTGCGAAGAAAGGCAAATAAATTGAGAAAGGAGATCGCAAAAAAAATAGATCGCAATATAATATAATATTAAATATTTACAAAAATTCATGCAGTTATATTTTTGTGACCTGATTTGAAGCCGAGATCGAAAGAAGAAAATATAAAACCAATCCAATCTTTTACATATTCAATTGCGACTTCGTGATTAACTCTCGGGTAAAACTCGACTGCAAATGTTTTCAACTAGCTAAATGTAAATCTACTTTATATTTACTATCAATCCTTTTCATTAATGTATCCAATCCAATGGACTTAATTTTATTTGCAATGCTAAATAGGTACATGCAGTACTGCAACAAAGTCAGTACCAGTGTCCAGATACAGTGTGCATATTGTGGAGAGGTGTAGAAAAAACAGACCATGAGCAGGACCAAGATATTGGCGTGGGCACACTTACGAGTATATATAACTAGTGACAAAGTCTAGACTCGAATAACTTAGAAACTCTTACTGTGTTAAAAAACAGTGTGGGTAACCGAAATATCGCTGATTCTCGTTTATTTGCAGACACTTTTAAGGTTTGGTTCGGGGGCTTACTGAAAATTAAGTCAGCAGTTACAACAAGCGACGTCAGCTGGTTACACGACTAGTTAGTTATTAAAACAATTCAACAGTAGGTTGGTATTAACCTTCACATTTTTTGATTATAATTAGCTCTTATATGCGATGCGTCTTTTAGTGACCGCCATAAATAATAAATCGTCAAATCACGCCCCTGAAAAGTTTGTATACAAAATGGCGTGATATTCTAGAAAGCGGTTTTAAACACTGTAAAAGTTACATGGTTTCTCCATAACAACTTACAGCAAGCAACCTTTTTGCTCAAGACGCAAAGAGTTGCGAGCTTCAAATATTTATAAAGCTCGCGACCCATCAATTTTTTAATTAGGTATCCATTCACACACAGGCGACAAAATTACACAGGCCAACAAAATTACACTTTTTGTTTGGTGCCGAAATCATTCATATTATTTTTAACTGATCAGTATAAGCCTAATACAATTCTGTTATAAACATTTTCCCATCACGTCTAATTTTTTAGTTATTTGACTACAAACTTAAAAAAAAAAGCTGTTTTTACGATTTTTGTCGATTTATTTAACAGCATAGAAATTATTGATGTTTAAAATTAATTAATCTATTTAATAGTAAAATGTTTAATATTTTAATGCTTTTTAAATTAAAATTGCACTTTTTTTCTAAGTAAAGATATGGCTAGTTAGATTTTCTATATTTTTTTCATACATTGTGAGCTGTACCCGTAGTATGACGAATTCTTTATAGCATTCTAATGCGTATATTTAGTCAGGCATCAACATAGCAATATAATTTATACTATTAATAAAAACATTAGGATTAATACTTTCTATAAAATATGACAAGTATTAGATATTTAGTATTAATGAATTAATTTATCAATACTAAAGCCAGCTCTGATAGCCAGATTTCGTAACTTTGTTATTAAATATTTCAAATATGTGACGTGATAGGTAAATTTGGATGATTTAATCTGGTACAACTGTTACTAATTTATCAAAAAAGCATTCTGCCAAGAGTTGATTCTGCACCAAAAACACTGTTGACCTGTGTAATCAAATAGGATTAACTAAAAGCTCGTAGCTAAGATTGATGTCATTAAAAATCCGCGTCCTATTTCAATACCGCCCGTGTATACATATATGACGGCACTGTAATTGGAGGAAACCCAAGCTTTAGAAAAAAACAACCTAGTGGTATATGCGATGGGGGCGGTGCGTACGAGCGCTCGCCCTGATTTATGGCGCTGTCAACTCTATTGGATTTCGCAGACCGATGTTTCTTTTTATTCGCCTTGTGACGTCACACTCATATATCATTTTGACTAAAGAATTTATGAATCAGTACATGTTATTTACAACTAACTACGAAAGAACTACGTACCTACCTATCTACTCGTATGAATTCAGACGCCCGGTAAGAGTAAAGATAAATAGGTGTAACAATTTTTTTTTGTTAAACTTATTTATGCATGCACATATTATGTTAGCGTCGAGTGCAAATTAATTGAATTAATTATGACTTCCTTTCTACTACTAGTTTCTAGTGCAAGTAAATGAACCTTTAGAGAGGTTAATTATAGTTTGAAGTTGGGAATTACTTTTTTATTAATTGGTTTAATTACATTCTTCCTGTCAAAAGTTTGTGCCTTTATCTAAGTATATCTGCCGGTAGAATAGGTGTCTGGTTATCAATGGCACTATGAGTTCAACGCCTTTGTTCGACCCACCGCTTAAGAGGGATAATCGATTCGCCATTTTACTAGCGAATGCTACTCCAAGAATTTGTTGGTTCTTTCTCCGAAGTAGCAAAAAAGTCTAATTTAGCTACAGCAGTTAGGTAGCTAATGACTCTTTCTAAGATAGATCGTTTGCTGTTTCAGGAAATGTGCTAGTGTAGGAATAATATATTTAAGTAAAAATAAATACAGAACATTGAGATTATTTACAAATATACAGATTCGATCCTACCATTTATTAATTCCTTAATCCACGATTTTCCGTTTAGAAATAGATTTCACGTGAAATAAGATTCGGTTAAGGGTTATTAACAAAACGGGTCTATCGTCGATTCGCCTCACGAGCTGTTCGTCTAACGGGGTGAATCGCACAAGTACAACAAAGTTCTGCCCGATTCACACCATGGTGCGAATCATCGACTTTAAAAAGGCTTCTTGTGCGATTCATCCCGTGTGGGACGAACAGCTCTTGGGGCGAATCGACGAAAGACCCAACAAAACTGTATGTTTCCAGCATAATAAAAAAATATACCTATTGAATAGCCACAATCAGAATAAAAACATATAAAATTACACTTTTATTTGTTTTTTGTACCTACTTAGTAATGTACGTCAAAAGCAATAGAAAAAGCCAGGTTTTACATTATAGATAAGTAAGTATTCTAAGTAAGTATTCTAATTAAGCATAGCGATAATAATCGCTGGTTAGTGGTTTTCACTTAATCGTAATCTGAATTGAGTTGGAGTTTAGTTGAACAGTTATTGTTCTCCAGGTTTGATTTGGTTATATAAGTTGCTAAATTAATTCAAATGATAAATTACTCTCGCCAAAAATGGAAGGCAGATAAAATGAGGTACCTACCTAAGCATTCAGGTACTTATGTATCATGTAAAACAAATTCATAATGAAAAAGGGAGCGTAAGTGCTTACATACATCATTTAGCGCATGTGTGATATGCCACGCGTCCCTTAGCTAATGAATTTTGTAAACTCTTTCCGACGCCGGGGTCCGACCACAATGTGCTGTCGGGGCACAATGGCTTCAGCGGTTTTAATGAACCCTTCCCATATTCACGTTTTGCTGCGAAAGTTGAGCCCCAAAACTTCTTTATGAATAACAAATTCATTTTTACTACTTACAGGGGAAATTTTATATAATTACCTCTCCTGGGACTCTCCGGTTGCTTTGTGAAATTTCGAAGAGAAATGTTGCGTTTTCGCTTGGAAATGTTAAAGACTTACTAATTTTGAACTGCTATTCGGAAACTTTTTTACTAGAAAACTATTAAGTGAAGAAGATCATTGTTACAAAAGTTATGAATTCTTCGCCGTTTGTAAAAGTTCTCAATCATTCAGTGGTATCTTTTCCTATTTTAACTAGGTATGCAAATATTTATTCATATCATTACGCTCGTAATCCCTGAAGGGGTAGGCAGAGTCAAAGAGGCAGCTAGCCCCCTTAACCACGTTCAGCCAAAAAAAATTATTGGACTGGGTTAGATGGAAAGTTGTGAAAAAGAAGTGACAAGTGGCCAGCTTGTCGCCTACACAATCACTCACCCAAAACCCGATAAATATTAGTCGCGATATTAGTCGCTTTTACGACATGCTAGGCAAGAAACACAGTTGGCACTTTTTTTTAAAGTCCCAGGCCAACATGGGATTATGCAAATATCAAATAAAATAATGTCTTGTGCCTACCTACTAAAAAGGTTGTAACCATGATAGGTTAAGTATGTTTTCTGCCGCTCATGTAAAGTTGATATGGCAAAGGAACATAAAAATATAGTTGAAAAGTATTTTTAAACTTTGCCATCTTAAAATTTGTAAACCACATTATGAAGGTAATGTAAAGATAAGTAAGATTATTGTTTCATTTAACCGTGAGGTAAGAGCAGAGTTTAAATTGTATTATGAATTACCTACTCGACTAAATAACAGAAGCCCTAAGTCACAGAGATGCTGCGAATTTTCCAGGATTTACTTAGGTATTATAAAACGAGCTAGTCGCTAACTCGACGTTTGTGTTCTACCCTTATTATGTTTTAAGTAATTTAAAAGTTGGACATATTATGTTTCTTACTATACCAAGGTGTAAATTTATTGACTACTAGCTGTGCCAGCGGTGTCACCCGCGTTTATGGTTAATATTATAAAGACTATTTCCGTCATACATGATTTCTATGTAACTTTAACCATTAAGGATGCACACGCGACGGAAGCTTAAAAAATGGAGTAACTTCTCCCGTTTTCCCAACATTTCCCTTCACTACTCTGCTCCTATTGATTGTGGCGTGATGAAAAGTATACTATAACCTGCCCAGGAGTATGAAGAATAATTGTACCAAGTTTCGTTAAAATCCGTCGAGTAGTTTTTGTTTCTATAAGGAACAGACAGAGACAGACAGACAAAAGTTTTACTGATTGCATTTTTGGCATCAGTATCGATCACTAATCACCCCCTGATAGTTATTTTGAAAATATATTTGATGTACAGAATTGACCTCTCTACAGATTTATTATAAGTATAGATGTCTCTTACTATACCAAGATGTAAATTTATTGACTAGACCTCTAGCTAACTATACAAATCACTTAGTACTATGTAATTTTAAATGATTTATATTACCTTAATAATAAACCTAGAAAACAATGGAGAGAGAATGTTTGATCGCTTTAGCCAAAGTTTCAAAGAAAAATATATAATCTTTACGCCTTAACGAGAAGAGAAAATACATTGCGATCCATTTTAAAATTGGTTTTGTATCAGAACTAAAGTACCTATGCATACACTACCCCTTTACAATACTATATAGCCTGGTCAATAATATATTAGTAGATATAATTTAGTTTCCACCCGTAGTTAGCAAACAAATAATAAACTAAAGAAACGTCCTCCCATCCGCCATTAAAGGCGTACAATCCAAAACACAATATCAAAAATGCATGCGCACAAAGTAAACTTACGGAATGCAATCGCCTCGCCGCGTCGTGTATAGACAGGATGTGTGTTATTTTGTACTTGTCAAGCTGTACTGGATCCTTGGAGTCCCGGTAGTTTCCCACATACAGCCCAGGGAGCACCTGAATGCAAACATACATAGCATTAGCAAGATTTATGATTAAAGTTTCTTACGAAGATAACTTTGCTATGGTGATGTTAATAACAAAATTCCCATGTCGGTTTGGGACTTAAAAAAAAAAATAACAGTGTTTCTTGACTAGCATGTTGTAAAAGGCGACTAATGATATATTGGGTTTTAGGTATGTGATAGTGGTAGTGTAAAGGTGGCAAGCTAGTCACTTGTCACTACTTTTTCACAATTTTTATCTTACCCAGTCCAGTTTTATTTTTGGTTGAATATGATTAAAGGGGCTTGCTGCCCCTTTGACTCCTCTACCTACCTATGTTATTTCAAAATTATTTTAAGATAATACTGACTCTAATGGTCGATTTACTTAAATGAAAGCTTTTACAACTCAATTTTACAAACTAACCAATGAATTTGGTAATTATTTGATTTCGAAGAGTAAAGAGGAATTCCTCTTTACTCTTCTTCTTTTCTCTAGCACCGCTGACAGATTTTAGAGGCGCCAAAATTTGGGGGCAACATTATTTCTTTATACCTTACACAGACATGATTAGGATTTAAGTAGGTAACAAAATATTTATTATAAACCAAAATGTAATTAGATCCTCATTTGTAGAGGTGTTTTTTCACAATTTTCTATCTAACCCAGCCCAGATTTGTTTTTGGCTGAATTTTAGCTTTCCGGGAATGCGGGCCTGATGTTATGTATTTATAGACGTCGGTTGAAGCGGCAACATGTAAATAGCCATCCAGTGGCAAATATGTAAATCCGCCTGCCAGTTACGTTGAAATTGAAGACGTGTAGATGTGAACGGAAACCGCAAATTGGTAGACACGCCGTGGATTGGATTACTGAGGGGACGCTAGATTTTAAGTACTTGGAACACTACAGTAATGAGATAATGAAACAAGAGTGCTTGTTATCATCTTTATTTGTTTTATAAAAATGGGGCACGGCAACAAATAAGTACCGATTTTATTTATTTAAATTCTAATGTCACTGCAAAGGTTTAATTATTGAAAAAAAAAATCAATCGTCCGATAGTAATTTGCAACATTCAAATTAAAATTTAAATGTTACGGAATTATCTAACCATATTTATGATACCTACATGAGCATAGGTTTTTATAGTATGAAGCAAATAATTTTTTATAATCATGAATCTGAAAAATATAGGAATACATTAGGTAACGTGTTCAAATCCTAAAATAAATTACATAATAAGTACGTTCATATGTATTTGGAAGCAGAAGACTGTCCTTGTGTAAACTTGTCAACTACAAAGTTTCCATAATTTATTACCAGCGCAGTAAAACAAGCCAACGGCACAGGAGTGCACAGTGTACGCGAAGAACAACTTGCGTTTAGATATTTACTATATAGGTAGTGAATATTTTTCATACAGAAATACGATTAATAATTCAGACTTTTGCCTTAGTCTAGAAGTCTGACTACTTACTAGTAGTCTAGTAAAAATAAACCTAAAGTCTGAGTTTGCTTTTTGCAATTCTTCTTTTTGTTTTCACTGGCACAATCTTTTTGAGATGATGGGAAATAAAATAACCAATAATCGACACCGTTTGAAAACTACTTTCCATTGATTCTGGCATATATCTGAATGACTCTTATTTTGTTGTCAGCTATGTGGTTTAGACGCAATTTTTTTTATGTTAACAATTTGTATTATACTTCCATTACCGTGGTAGGCGCTCACCGACTATCTATCTATAAAGGCCTACGATTCATATGAAGTAGTTATAGCTCGATTACCAGTAAATTTAAAGGGTTTCAGCCAACAATGAAAGACACAATCAGTTTGAGGTCAAACCTCCAATAACTTTTTTTTTAGGAGTTTCCACACAAACGTTGTTGGGAGTTTGATGACCGCCTCCATTTCAATGGAAAGGTTTAATTAAAGCTTGATATTACATATTGATACGTGGGTAAAGTACTTCGTTTGCGTAAGTAGATAGCAGTGTAGCTTGTTTAAGTTAAGGTGTTCTGTTATAATCATTTTCGCAGCTGTGTCTCAAAAAATCTCGCAAAGTCCCGCGCAAACAACGTCTTACCTAGGTACATGTTACACATTTTAAGCTGCTGTTATCGTTCCATCCAACAGATGCAACATCTTTTTCGCTACCGCAAAGGGGATTTTTTTAAATTTTACATAATAAAACCGCAGTTTGGTGATTCGATCATGCAAAGACGTACAGTAAGTATTCTGTTACTGAAAATTCTAGTCCGACTAACCATTTTAGTTTTGCTAGTTAGTGTTGAAGATATTAATTTAATCTATATTTTAAGATTCATCTTTGCTAAAAATTGCTATCTTGCGAAAGCAACTTCAGTAAGTTAACTTTAAGTAAGTTAACTGTTATCTATCTGACGTCAAAAGATATCCCAATAATGCCCCCAAAAGCTTCTTTTATCTTTAATTTTTTACAAAATAAATGACTTATGAATAACAATTACGGACGACTTCCTCAGTTAACAGAAAACAGACTAATTACTATTTTTATCTCGGACATTTTAGTTAGAATAACGTTAATTGCCGATCAGATTCCAATCTCGGGTGGCGGAAAAATAAGACGACTTTGTTTTTGTTCCAGCGCCAAGAATTGGAGTGTTTAATAAAAGCAATATTTTCCGACCTCCGCAGACAAACATCGGAGGAAGCGGAGAAATTGTTACGTAAAATAAGGCTTTGTTCCAATAAGGATGCCAAGTTTCAATAATATTTGTATCCATACTACTGTGTACTTTCATTTCAGATGCAGACAGAGATAATAATAAAAACCGCTAAGACTCGTAACTTTACTTTTGAGTTCTCTGTTCTTTATAGTCTACACCCAGAGTACTTATTTGAAACCGCCATTCTAGTCTCTGACGTGGCTTATTTTAATGAATTAATTTGAAAAGAAAAGCCATGGAACAAAAAATTAAATTAATGAGCTTAACACGTCTCCTGAAGCACAGATAAGCGGGTGATACTTTAATTTTGGGCACCTTCCCTCCCAGACCACAGCGAAAGTTCCTTTCATGTTGTGTTTACCCTTACGACTTTAGTGATGAAAAGTATAAGATTACCTTATTGAAATAAGGAAACATACGACTCTTTCAGGTATTACGAAGTCGTAGCTTTTCTAAGTACCTACAGCCCCAAACTCCGCCCTAACTCAAAGCGCCCTGCATCTCAGACGCATTTCCAGAATGTTGAGGAGGTCTGAGAGACCCAGTCCAACATGTTTGCGCGACCGGACGATATTACATTCCGGACACGTCGGCTCCTTTCAATATTAGAATTTAACGCGGCGTAATTCTGTTTCGGTTTACGTAATAACTGCACACGAAAAAGTTTTCCAGCTGTAATCGCGGCGTGAATACGGTGTGAAAAGAGAGAATTCACATATTTTCCACGGATTCGTTTCACTGCCTCCAGCCTTCACCGAATGGTCGTACTCGACATATTCAGTTTTTATTCAGACGCAAAATGTGAACGCTTACTCTTTCTCTCTTCCCCTTGAGGTTTATATTTGTAAAATAAAGGAGACCGATACGGGTCCATACATTCTTGAGCTTATTAAGAAGGGCCTTGGTGTCAATTAAGAGCGTAGATATTATTAAACCTTAAATTCCTAAAAAATTTGCGGATTTTGGCAATCTGAGAGCGGAGTTATAAGGTATTCAATAAAAGTGGGGTTATGCAACAAATTGACAACAACCTCTAATAAACAGCTGATTTTTAAACTGCGATTGCTACTTTAAAATATACAGTTCTTTATTATTCGTAGTTTTTATTATATTGTATTGAGTGAGAGAATGTAATTAATGACATTAATGTGTGCAGCAGCAGCCTACAGACAGTTCCAGTAATGTTGCAGTTACAGTAATGTTAAGGGATTGCTTCCCTACGTCTTAGAGAGCTGTTGACTAAAATGTATAATTTTTTTTTTTAAGTAGAACATATCAATCAAACACACTCAAACGCGAGCCCATTTGACAATACGAGACAAGTGATCATATATTGAGAGACAGGGAGGTGTCACTGTAAGAACAGATTAAAAATACAGCAATAAATCGATCAAGAGCATCGATTTAAAGAATTATGTTTGATATTTTAGTTTTTTAAGCTAATAACATTACGTAGCTAATATGAAATGTATTTTGTTCACTTTGATTGAATCAATCATCCTGTACCAATGTTTCTTGTACATTTGTTTAAGTAATGGATTATAGTAATCGATATTCTATTTCATTACTGTAAACCTGTTTTTAAGATTTCTCCTCTCTCCGCTCTCTCTCCGTCTCCTAGATTGTGGATTGAGCTGATTTTTTATATTTTGAAACAGAAAAAAATATCGATTTTTTTTAAACCATATTCCAACTTAATACAATTGGGCCCAGAAATCCCCATTTCCTTTCCTGTTTTGTTATTTTGTTAGCACTATGACTTATTTAAAGTATGTAAAAATTTATTTTATCATCTGACTACAATTATTGCATTTTAAATAATGTATAGGTACTATACTGGACAACTGTTATAGTATACCAGGATAGATTGATCCAAATTAGTTAGTTTATTGTTAATTAGTTAATATGGGTAATATTGACATATATCAAGGAATAATAGAGGGAAAACGAACACGCTGAGATAACAAGGAGGAAAATCTTTGTATTTTGTATTCCTATCTAATATTCTGTTTGTGTATCTAATATTCTAATATTCTGTACCCTAAAATATTAACTTGTTCCTATTTACCTAAGTTGTTCCCTTCTCTAAAAGTAACGGTACATGCCCCAGTTAATTAATGTTTTCTATTAGTGGGATTCCAATTAACATATACCTAAATTAATATTCAACCGGGTCAAAACGACTTACCAATTTCATACCACAATCTTTAATATCAATCAACGTGACACGCTTCTTTTCGCACTGAGTTGACAAATGGCGTTCACCTAATGTTCCTTACTGCAGGGTTTTACCGAAAAACATCGGCTGCCAAGAATAATGGGTGAGGTTACTGCGCCCGAAGTCACGCGATCCAAGGGAAATATTCCACAATATACAAGCCAGTACACTGTTGAAATTTTGATGTAACCGTAATAAAACTTGAAGTAGGCCGATGAGGATTACGAGTATCCATAACAATCTTTGTATAAATAATATTGTAGGTTTTGATAAAAGCAAGTAGGTTAACGCCAACGAATTGTCATAGATTTTAAAACTCATATCAAACTTTTTACGCGTGAGTTAATCTAGCAAAATTAGTCTTGAAAAATAATTTGTTAGTAATAGTTGAACCTTTCATGTTCTGGAACTGAATGAAATGAATATCTTAAGAAAGGTATGTCATAGAAACGTTTATTGTACAAATATGGAACGCATACTAAAGAGGCTGTGACGCCTTGATAGCGGTAACAATTATGGGTGCCGTGGCTGTAAAGGCTATGCCATTACCCATAGCTCCTCCGATCAGAGATCCCTCATCGTTACGGCGGAGTTTTAGTGGGTATACCCCGGCCATTTACCATCTTTGGCCGAAGCAGGGGCCCTTACTCAAGGGCCCCCGGGAGTTCCACACACCACCCTGCTCGCCCGCGTAGGGTGACGGCGGGTAAACATTTCTTCGCGTAAAAAAAAGTAACAATTATGGGTAGGGTAACAACCACTGACGTTTTTGGTTTGCCTATAATCGAACCTATATTGATAAACTAACAAACCATATTATATTATACAGCAAACCATAATTATGTAAGGAAATTATATTATATAAGGTAATATAAATATAACACAAAGCAAAGACGCTATCGCGCCTCAATAGCGGCCTAAGTAAGAATTACGAGCGAAAATTCCTGACTATTTGGTGGCAACAAAAAGTTACACTTACATAAAGATCAAAGTAACAAAGCCATCCTTCTCTTTGAGTCATGAAACATTACTTGTACGACTGTAGAACATCTACTAAAGAGGCTGCCTCGACTTGATAGAGGGCTAAGTAGCAACTACGAGCAGGCCAAATATTCCTGACATTGTTCGTCAGAGGCGAGTTACCATCACGCGATCCTGAGCTACACAATTATTCAGTAGAGCTGATTCAAAAGGACTGAGCTTGCTTTTACGGCGACATTTTTGCAGAGTCAGCCAAGGCAGTGTATTACGTCATATATTTTATGCGATAAAGTCTTAATAATTTTATTTACAGCAGCTATGCAAATCTACAAATATCATTTCTGTGATGCCATGGTAGATCGGTAACATACCTAAATAATAATGTAAGAAGTACAAAGGCCCCTGTTTATTCTTAAATTTTGACCGTCGCTCGTTTACTATTTATCTATATGTTCTATTGGTGTAGCTACTATATACGTACTATATAATGTAGGTAATCGTGTTATCATAACAACCGAAATTATATTCTCATAACTTACATACATTTGTTGCTTTTAATTGCCTTACATACATAATAATGGCTGCGTGCGTGCCTTCAATTAACTTTTAACTCTCTGTCTAGTTGTATAAGGGCGATGTGGTATTGTCCAACTACCGATGTTATTACACATTTATCCTTTAACATGTTTATTGACTGAATAACGAAGGTAATTGATTAGATAAGCTATTTATTCCTTAAGTCGATGGCGCTAATCCTAGCACAAGTTATGGATTGAATATTTCAGTAGGCAATTTGTTAGATTGGATGGGCTATTAAAGCACAATCAAAGCTATTTTCAAGTTGGTGAAGTAAACACAAGTTTGTTTGTAACTTTCTTTGGCGCATTGCACGAATGAGTCATAGACAGATTGTTATGTATAATTTGGTACTACTATTTTTACTGCAGTAAAAAAATATATCGGCAGATTACAACGAAGAGAGGCGAGAGGTGTATATTTAAAAATATATATAAATACGTCCCATGTAAATCTGGGACTTATAAAGCATGTAAAAACTGTGATGAAATAAAGAAGCATATTATAAATTCCTTGCCTCGCATGTTGTAAAAGGCGACTTATAGTCATAACACCATCATATTATTATCATACAGGTATCTTTTTGGTTTTCTGATCACTTAGGCGACGAGCTAGCTCCTTGTCACCACTTTTTCACAATTTTCTATTCCAAACTAACTAACTAAACTTCCAAACCAGACTCAAAAAATTAAATTTTTTACTAAATGTGGTTTAATGAGCTTATCGCTCACTGGATTCTGTCTTTCGGGGTTTGCAGGCATAATAGTATGTATACTTTCAACACCAAAAATATTTAGGTATACTAAAACCAAACCATAGAACCAATAATAGGATACCTAACTCCCAATATATTCAGTAACATAGCTGACCTGTCTAATTCCAATAGTTCCCAGTAATCTTTAACCAGGTCACAGTTCAACCTTGTCGGGCGATTGGGTTGCCCTATTAGGGCAAGTCAATATGTAAGCACGGTAAATCTCCGGCAACCCTGCTGTATCCATTACGGTATAATATTACCTACGCATCTTGTTTTTCCCACGATCCCTTGCGTCACAAAGGTACACGGTTTTCATCTCGCCACTAAGCCCTTTGATGTACTATATTATCTTGTATCAAAGGCACTATTAGACGAGAATTAACCTCAATGTGGTCACTACTGGACCGGACAAAATAACCTTGTTTCAGTGACTCTGTTTTTATTTTAAGATACTAAATCTTAAGTTGTAGTTAAGCATAAGAATTATAAAATCTATTTAAAAAAGAATTATAATGCATGTAAATATTTAAATACTTATTTAAGTGTTCAAAATACTAGTTGATAAAGACGCAACTTTACAATTAATTGGTTTAATTTTTACAATAATATCATAATTTGCTAAACCAAATTGAAACAACCAAAACGTACATTTGTATAATCAAGGTGGTTATAATTATTTCCCATCTTTTATCACAATATCAAAATAAGGTAGCCAAACATACTCGTATCAACAATGATGATATTATAAGTGCTCCAAATAGGATAAGTAAAAGTGGTTAATAACAACCATTACTTCGATAACACGCAAGTACTACTTAGATAACATCGTTATGAAGGTATCCAATATGAACAAGTGCTGAATATATTTTGAATATGCCTTTTTCTGTCACGATACCCGCTTTACCTCTCTGTAATCCGATAAAAGTAACTTATAAGAAACATCATTTCGCTTGCCGGTCTCAGGTTTACGATCGCATCTCAAGGCACATTGCCAATTTTATGAGCTAGCGTTGGCCATGAATGCTGTATCACGGACGAATTTCCATGTCTAAATGCCTACTCATTGCTGGAATGCAGATAATTCATCACCGCACGAGTTTTGATTAATTTATAAACCGCTATTGTTGCGGTTCTGGCAATACCAAACATAAAGTAAGCTATGATTAATGATGAACGATATTTAATTTTCGGTCTGTTAGTATTATTATTTGAACATTTTTCAATCTTAATTACTCCTTACATTTGTATGTTCAATGGAATGAACGAGCATCGTCGATTCAATTGGGATGTTGACACTATTTAAAGTATCGTAGCATGATGTAAAACTTTATTGATGTTGAATTATATTGAGTCTACGATTTTTAATTATACAAAAATTGCTTAATATTAAGTCAGTTGACTATAAGAACTAGTGACGTAACTCATATATTGTCATTCGTCATATTTGTCATTGACAAGTCCATAGAAAATATTTGAAGTGATTGCGTTTTGACAGTTCCTAAAAAGTATATCAATTGACTTGCCAGTCAACATCCTTATTAATATCAATATAGTTAGTTACTGATATCAAATAAATAAAAAAACACTTTCTCGTTCATTCGACAGAGCTAATATTTCATGCGTTTTAAAATAAATTTCAAATCAATATTTTCGATACTGACCCCGCCTACATACTTATATAGTATTCATTTTTTTTTAAGTTTTATAGTTGCTTACAAATTACAAATGCACGATTCAATAAACGTTACCTTTACAATTGCATAAAATAACATGAAAACGACAGAATTCTGTAGGGGAGACGGTAAACACAATCTTGCTTGCCTTGTAAAACGACTTTGCATATAAAAATTGTGAAACCTTTCACAACTGAGGCTACGAGGCCGCTAGACGATGGCTGGTTCATTCAGGCTTGGTGGGCTAACCGGATTAATATTGCCCTTGTTATTAACGTTTTCATTCGCGTAAGCTTATTACGGACAAAATCCTTTAGAGGTGGGTCGTTTACAATATTATTTTGAGAAATATAATAAGTAATATTAAAATATATCTTGTATTAATTTGTTGTATTGTGATCTGTTAAGGGTTGAGAATATCAGACCGTAATCATATAGCTCTATGATACGACTGGCCCGATGGCGCATTTGGTTGTGATCCTGCCCCATGCGCCAAGAGTTGTGGGTTCGATCCCCACCCAGAACAAACATTCATGTGATGAATACTTGTGTTTGTTCTGTGTCTGGGTGTTAATATTCAATATTTAAGTATATATTTGTAATACCATTGTTGTTCTGATATCTGTAACACAAGTGCTTAAGCTACTTAGCTCGGAGTCAGATCAATGTATGTGATATCGTTGGATATTTACTTATTTATATTGGAATAATAAGAGCTGAAAACAGGACATAATGCTGGGAAAAAATATTTATTAGAACTCAGATAGGTTAACTGAATCGGCAAACATTGTCTACCGTAAAAATATAGGGGGTGGGGTAGAAGGGTAAAAAATACTTTACGACTTATTCTCATACCTACCAAATACAAAAAAAAACATTAAAATCGTTCAAGCCGTTCCGAAGGAGTTTGACGGCAAACACCATGACACGAGATTTATATATAAGGAGATTGTGTATCTAACTATTTCCATACATAATATTATAATTCTAAAATAGCCAATATTCATTGATCGAATTAAATTGAAAATTTAGAATAACTTCTTTACAAATATTACCTTTAATAAAAGTTAATATTCGCTAATTTTCATGGTAGTGATAGGTAGTATTTTTTTTCTCAAATGAAAACTTTCTATCATGCAGAAGATGGATTCAGCCTTTGTAATTTTAAATGAACAATTAAACAACTTACAATTACAAGTTATTATTGAAAAGTTCATTGCATATAAAAGACATCAACGAGCGGAGTTATGTATGTAGTTATATTAATATACATATGCTGGTATCTTTATAGTTTATTATATGTTTATAATAAATATATGAGGCCTACAGTATAAAACAAGCAATGCTTCGTTATGGTCCCTAACAAACGGGACCCCACAGTATTGCAAGCGTCATGTAATTTATTGAATATACCTTATTCACTGCTATCTTAATAAAGAGGTCCTTCTACTGAGAGGACCGTCGGTATTCCACACGGCGCTTCCCGTGCCGCGTGACAATACTATATGAAACGAAACCTCTTTAAAGAAGATAATCTCAGGATCACGGATACTCCTTTCTTAACTTTTTATCTTATTACATATTTCAGTCCGTTTTGAACGCAAGCTTACAGTATCTGAATATGAAGGATACCTTACGATATTATCCCTGCAATAAAAAAAAAACTAGTGATAAAACTACCTGCTCATTTTTTAAAGACACGATAGATAAGGTTTTTCGTTTTTAAGGCTCAAACTATATAGTGATAAAACTTCCTACTTATTTTATAAAATTACAATAGATAAGGTTTATTTCGTTTTAAGGCTACTTCCATATCTTAATAGATAGCTCAATAAGCTACCTTCGATCTTAGATTAGGGATTATTTATTCTATAGCCGTTAAGTTTTACCATTAAGAAAATCTCTCAATCCAGATATCACAGATCAAAAATATACATCACGGGAAAAAAGCAAAGCCAATATAACCGTAAGGACCTTAGCGTTGGGTAAACAAGTTTGTTTAGTGAGCTTGGGGCAATCTATAAGGCTGTTTACTTGTTTGTCTTGCTTTGTAGGTACATTCACGAAAACGCGATCAAGGCATTAGGCATAAGTATATATGCAATAATAAATGTAAGACCCATTCAACAATAAAACTTATTGCAACATTACTTATATAAAATCAAGTTTTATATATTTTATTGCTCGTAACAACATAACTACAAGTACATATATTGATAAAATATGTCATAATAATATATGCAGTTCTTTCCAATTAAATTAAGTTTAAAGACATATGGTACTAGATGTAGTTATCTATCTGATAATTTTATTAGAACAATCCGTTCACGGAGCGGTGGTAGCTCAATGGTAAGGACACGCGCCTCTTAACCGAGGAGTGCGGGTTCAAACCCGGGCACGTACCTCTATATTTTTTCAAATCTATGTACGTATTCATACCACTAGCTCGACGGTGAAGGAAAACGTCGTGATGAAACCTGCAAATTCAAACAACTTTGGATTTGTAACCATGATCCAAAAATTTTCTGGTTCCCCTATCCTTAGGGTTACGAAGGTCAGACCGGCAGTCGTTTCATTATAATTACCAGACTCGCTAAATCCTGGAAACGCTAGGAAGATGATAATGATCCGTTTACAATTTACGTGGTATCCCAATAACTGATGATGATAAGTTAACGAAAGCATTTTTTTTTTGAACTTTATTACATAAAATATAGAACTATCTATAGGTAGATATACCAGTTTGGTCAGAGGGTAGCCTAATTTAGAAACTTATCCAAATTATTTGAACGAGTGTTTTATTGTTTAGGACTGATGCTCATCTTAAGGTACCCGAAAATAATATTTAAAATATTATAGATAAGTCTATAATTTTGCAAATGAACAAATAAGTTACTTGAAACAACATTTTTGTCAAAATATTGCATAATTATTTTAGCTTTTATGTCGTCCTTTCTTTATATTTTTACTTTAGTAACTACTTTTTTTCCAATATTTTCGAATCAATAACACTACATAGAATAAGTTGTTGAATAAAACATAAATAAAAACCTTTGTCAAATAGAAAAATCCTCATCATTTAGTCGAATATATACTTAATCTAATTAATTATTTGCAAAAAACTGCCTAAAAATATACCTTACAATAGGAAATTACATTAAAACGCTAAAAGATAAAATCAAACAACCCGTAGTGTAGTACTAAAATAGATAGCCTCATAATTTTACTTCAGATAAAAGTTTTCTTGCGAAATCGAAAGTCCCGCTGAGGACAACAAATGCTACGGACTACGAGGCTTCGCTCGCTACGATCACGTTACGTAACTGTCGCTGGGCCCGTAGCCAACCGCACTCTCGTCCACTCTCACTCCGTCTTGTTTACATACATCCATCCACATCCATCCTCCTTACTTTATAACAAAAACCTCAAATTATAAATGTAAAAATATCAACTTACCTTATTCATCCCATTCCCCATTTTAGCTGTTGTAAAAATTCAGCCAATCAACAGAAATTATTGTCGCAACGTACAAACAACAACACTCAACGTGTAATAAACATGTTTATTAAAATAACGGCTCGACATTAAACTGTCAAATTGTCAACAGGAGCGTCACTATGGCTACATTGTTGACGCCGGTCGGCCACGCGATTCCATCGATGTCGATACAGATATCGGGCACATTTGGTTGATAAAGCGTGCGGTTTTGGCTGGTGGTTAGTTTCGAGTTTTGGTGGTTTTGTGCTATCGATCGTATTTGTTTCGAGTGTGATGTGTCGGGCTGGATCCCGGAGGCAAGGCGCGTCCGCCAAGCTCGCCCCACGGCGCGCTACTGCCGCGGCCGGCGTCACTGCGTCTATAATACCCTCTAGCGATGGGGGTAGTCGATAAGTTTTGTTTGTCGACTCAATGATAAAATTTTGTTATCGGATACGGAGACTCGATGATAAAATTTTGTTATATATGTATATATAAAAGTTTTCCTTTGATTTGTAATAATGCAATTCTGAATTAGAGAATTAGCAGATGCCCGTGACTTCGTCGGCGCAACATTGAACAAAAATGCCTTTTTTGTATACTATGTCCATCTTATAGCTCTAATCTATTTTTTTACTTAAAGTCAAAATCGATTCAGTCATGTTGACGCAAAAACGGAATATACATACAAATGCACAATTTTGCATTATATAATTTTAGTAAGAATTTTTAAACATTTGTTACCATTAAAGAATCCTAGTCAACATACTTTGGCTCCTGAGTAGGGAGATGACAACAGAAATAGCCAGCAGGTGGTGAAAATATGAAGAGCGTAGGTATATTTCACAAATGAGCTAATACGTCAAATTTTAAGTTGTACTGCTCTGGCGGCATTCAACTGGACTCCCTATCTTCCTTTTCCCTTCAGGAATTGTCATCATGGAATCTTTAGAAAGTCGATAGCTAAACGTAACATCGATATAAACGTTTATACAACGCGCATCGCTAATTGATGCCTGGGTGAGCTGCAGGGGGTGGAGGCACTTGCGTTTTGACGATCGCTGTTTAAATAAAAAAGTGAAAACGACTGATTCCCTGTTAATTACATTGATATCAGACATTTTCATTGTAATGAAGCGTGTATCAACGTATTTACGAATAAAAAAACATACACATTGTTGGTTAACTTGTATTTCAAATTTGTACATAAAGTTAGTTTAAAACTATTTAATAACGTATACATAAATAATTTGATTTTTTCTTTATTCACAGGTTAAAAATAAAAAATAGAAAAAATGGAATGCGGAAACCGCCACCTACCCTCACTATTTTCCACGAACGTAATTTATGAAAATTACAACCTAGCAAGCAATAAAGTCATAAAATGGTTAACATGAATATTAATGTGGCGCGATGGCGGTAACTTTGTATCGTACATTTTATTCAAAATATTTATTATCACTAACTTTTAAAATGCAATAATATTGAAAGTCAGATAATATTTGAAAATAGTAAATAGGCAAATAGGTACTTCGATTACCTACCTAGTAGGTTTTAATGTAATACACACTTTCCTAGAGGACTTACTTACTTAAGCATGTTTTTTTGTAAATGTAGATTATCTATTAAAATAGGTACTAGGTATTTAGTGTGGAATTACTACAAATAAATTGAGGTCACGATTTTTCTTTTTTTACTTACCAGGAATATAAATAAATAAAATAATAATGTTAATACTGATACGCACGTATGTACGTACATGGTATTAAAAATAATAGTGTGTAAAAATGTTAGCCACTAACTACAGTCTACAGTATTTGTTTAGTGGTAATATCTACGATTTTCAATATAACTTTATTACAAACTAGCTGTGCCAGCGGTGTCACCCGCGTTTATGGTTAATATTATAAAGACTATTTCGTCATACATTATTTCTATGTACCTACATTTAACCATTAAGGCTGCACACGCGACGGAAACTTAAAAAATGGAGTAACTTCTCCCGTTTTCCCAACATTTCCCTTCACTACTCTACTCCTATTGATTGTAGCGTGATGAAAAGTATACTAAAACCTGCCCAGGAGTATGAAGAATAATTGTACCAAGTTTCGTTAAAATCCGTCGAGTAGTTTTTGTTTCTATAAGGAACATACAGACAGACAGACAGACAGACAGACAAAAAATTTATTGATTGCATTTTTGGCATCAGTATCGATCACTAATCACCCCCTGATAGTTATTTTGAAAATATATTTCATGTACAGAATTGACCTCTCTACAGATTTATTATAAGTATAGATAATTATAAAAACCTTCAAATTTAAAGTGATTTAGTGCCATCGAATCAGGGCCGTCTTTAACATATTGAAGGCCCTGGGCACATAACGAAATTATTATGTTGTTCAGTAATAAATATCGGCGATCCATTAGTAATTAGGAGCTAGGGGCCCTCTCGATCGAGGGCCCTGGGCACGTGCCCAGTGGCAAAGAGAGGCCTGTATCGAATATAATTATCATAACATTTTTCTACCTAGGCATTGATTTAGTTAGTTTTTACTTGGTCGCAAGGTTACGCTACATTCTCTAAATGCAACTGTGTCGTAATGTATGCCTACATGTAATTGTGTTTATATTATACTATATTATTGTGGTTATCTGAATATTGCTTTCATATACATATATATGTATCTTTCGACGGGATGTCCGAGATTTTCATTCAGATATAGAATTCAGACGCGAAGTGAAAGAAACAAAATGGCACGATAGGAAGTAGGTATTTAACCGACTTCAAAAAAGGAGGAGGTTCTCAATTCGACTGTATATATATTTTTTTTACAATTTAAGTCCTAGTTGTTACTAGACCAACGGGTCTTCGTCCCCTGAGGCTTACACTGATTTCTATACATTTTCTTGAATGTAGGTAGATATATTTTATCGCCTGCAGTATTAACGTAGGGGAAGATTGCTGTTTGTCTGCTTATACTATTCGAGTTTGTGTTTAGTCCGCGGACGCGCCACCAAGGAAAGTCCTGCAATGATGAGCGTGGCACCTCCCCACCATTTTATTGAGGCGGTCTCTTCAAATAAAAATATTCCAATGAAACCCTGTGGACAAGGAAAGTAGAAATAAATGCACCACCCAATTTAAGCAAACCGCACAACTTGAGGATCAGTTTGCGATAAATATGAAGTTATTTTAATAAGCAATAAATTTTGTCGCATCTTTGAACTTACAGATAGCACGTAGTTAGTGGCTGCAGAAATGACTGTAGGCGCAACCGAGTTGGTCGCTGCGTCCAAGGATCGTAGATAGTGTCTACAGCCCCACGTGTTCACTACCACCATGACGGTCAATAGAAGAATCCATATAGCATAGCTCTCACCCTATAAAACAAATATTTAGAGACTATTCAAGTAATACATAATTAAAGCCAGTAAAAATTACTAATTTCGCTTTTGTTTAGGCATCTTTCTCTTTGTGGGTGCGAAGTAAAATTTTTGTAGCATTGATACTAATTATTCGTTTTAAGATCCCCTCGTACTCATATCATCAAAAGTTATCAAAACAAAGATCCTCCGGGCTGGGAATCTCAGCTATTGGTGGACACCAAATTCGTTAAAATCCGTCGAGTAGTTTTTGTTTCTATAAGGAACATACAGACAGACAGACAGACAGACAGACAAAAAATTTATTGATTGCATTTTTGCCATTTCATTGGTAAATGGCTTACATGGACATGTAAGCCATTTACCAATGCATAAGCACTAATATTTGAATAGTATTCCCGATTTTATAAATCTCTGCGCTAAAAAGCTTTGACATGCGAATTCCGGGAACTACCTAATAAGATAAATAATTAATTAGTTTCATGAATTAAGTCAAAGCTGTTAAGTTGTATTCTGTTGCTTTTAACGTAGGTATTATTTTGACGATTTATTTTTTAAAATCTGACAGCTATCAGATTTTAAAAAATAAATCGTCAAAATAATTTTACTGACAATGGTTTATGTTCTATTTATCTGCAATTTCATAAAAAATCATGCTACGATAAATTGTTAGCGGCTATACTTACAACAACAGATTGTGTCCCAGATAGTTTTCCTATAGTACTACCGACTGATGCCCAAAATCCAGCGAGAAAAGCTTCATAAAACATTTTTTTCGACACACAAAACTAACACTGTAAAAACACAAGTTCTCGCACTGCGTTCCGAATCGTATTAGTTCGAAAAGTAAATTTAAAAGCGTAAATATAACAAACTAAGTAGTCTAAAATTTTCTTCTTTACAATATATGAAACTTTAATTTATATTTTTATTTATGTCTTACATAACTTAGGTACAAGGTAGGTACTT
Source organism: Glyphodes perspectalis (assembly GCA_951394215.1). NCBI lineage: Eukaryota > Metazoa > Arthropoda > Insecta > Lepidoptera > Crambidae > Glyphodes > Glyphodes perspectalis. The sequence goes on along the minus strand of OX596213.1, from coordinate 10,069,859 downwards.
AGTGCGTACCATATTTTTTGTAAAAACTGCATTTTCTAAAAACATCTTCACAACGTTTTAATAAATAGTTTCGGACCGCGTATTCTCTGTCAAAAAGCAAATAAAAAGTCGTGCTGTATTCCTGAAAAAAATATTGAGTTGAGTTGAGCAATCTGATATTGACGACTGAACAGTTCTCAAACGTGGTTTAGACAAAACAATTTTGTACGGAAGTATTTATTTCTCCAGTGAAAAATGAATAACATAAAATCGAGTGATAATGTGCTAGTTATCTGGAAGGGCAGTGATCAGAATGACCTGAGTAATATAGTCAACGAAATTAAAACATTTACAAATAGTGGTAATGTCGTTCTGGAAAACTCGGAAATGATTTCAGAATGTGAGTAATCAAAACTCATCATTTCATTTAATACTTGAGTGCAAGTTTATTGTGTTTGCTTTAGAAATCGTTGCTTTACTTTTGAGGTTGCCTTGAAATGTAACGCAACTACAGATTTACATAGTAGAGACAATAAATTCGACGAATATGCTGTATAATGTGGTTTATTATCTTTTTAATGGAGAACCATAAAATAGTGATATTGCAGATGTTGAGCAACCATATTACAAAATACAAATTAATCATGAATCATGAAATAAATGACCTTGGTTATAGCGTCTTCAAATATAATTAGGGACTGTACATTAAATCTAAAACGAACTTTTGTTTTGGTACTGGTCTAAGAGACCCACAAACATGTGAGCCGAGCACAGTAGCCAAATCTAGTAGGAGACTACAGAGGCACTGAATTCTATACATAATTTTTTAATGTAATGGTGTTCCAAACAGCTTTCAATGTTATTAACATGGCTTATATTAATCTGTTTTAGCATCACGTCCACATTCATCATTCAATGTTGTATTATCAAATTGGATGCCTCCACACAGCGTCATTCACACAGACACTCTACTAGGAATAATTGTGAAACTCCTAAAACCCAGTGGAAGATTAGTCCTAAAGGACGATAGTGATGTAACCAGTGCTCTCAAGCTGAACGGATTTGTTAACATAACTAAAGGATCTGACAATATATATGTTGCGGAGAAACCAAAGTTTGAGGTAATATTTTATTTCAGAGTTAATTTAAGCCCAATTCATTGATTAGGTCCCAAAACCAGGTCACTTGTCAATAATCAATTAACAATATTTTTAATAATATGAAATATGCAAATTTTTTCAGAAGGCATTTTATTATTTAATAAAACGCCTTCTGAAAAAATTTGCATATTTTCTCTTTTTGAAAATATAAATGTACTAAATGTAATATTATGACATAATGTAAATAATATGTCATAATGAAAATATAATATGTTTACTTTAGAGTTTGTGTTAAAATACAGCTTTTAATACATGAAAACATGTTCGTCACCTATGTACAGCTCCCATGTCATGAATAAATAATTTGAAACTCTACTATCTGTATTGGAGAACAAGTTTTTGTTTAAACTATTTTAATTGCACAATTTGAATGCTAAATAAAAAAACTAAAACATTATGTATTAAAAATATTGTATAAAAGATAAAAAATTTAAGAAATAACCAATAGATACCTTTTTAATTTACTTATATACTAGGTTATTTTGAAAAATATATCTTAGATTTACTTAGTTATTTAACATGTTTCTAATTTACAGGTTGGCTCAAAAGCTTCACTTAAGTTAGGCAGCAAGCCGGCAGTGTGGAAACTAGACGACACAGTGGAGTCGGCATGGAATGGTGGCAATGATGATGACACTATTGACCCAGACCAGCTGCTTGATGAAGATGATCTGAAGAAGCCGGATAAGCAATCTCTTAGAGGTATGTAAATTACTCCAAAATTCCTTAGATTTCTATTTGTTCCAGGTTTCAAGAACTTATTGTAATAGTTGAACTTGGCTGAAGGTGATAACTGTCTGTCCAAAAGAGGAACTAAAATTATATTTAATCCAATAGTTTTTACAAATCAAAGAAAACTCATTCAGGCAGGATTGATGAAATAATGTGTACATACAGTCTATACTCTATAGTATATTGAAAACAAAAATGAACAAATGAAAAAAATATTTCAAAAATACAGTTTTAATATTACATAATACAATTTCATAAAATTATAAAAGATATAGGTATTTGTCAAACAAATTGTAACTCATCTAATGATTATGACCACCACATTTAAATTATAAATTAATTTATACATTTTAAAACATGAACTATGTAACTGTAACATAAATAAATTTAGTGTTGATGAAATGACAGTTATGATTTCGCCAATTTTATGCAATGTTTTTTTGCCTTATATTCCTATCATATTATCAATGTACTACAAGGACAATCGCCGCTTCTGATATCGTAACGAAACATCATCGCGAGGTTTTGTGTTCCAAATAAGAGGACGTTGACTTACCGGTCGCGGTATCGCGGCAGGTTGGCGTGCTGTCAAAAGGAGGTTTTGTGTTGCAAGCGTCTATTGATGCTTTGTGTTGAATTCATTTAAAGGTTATTGCGCGGCTACATTGAATAGAACCGGTTTTTATGTAAAGCGATAATGGTTATCTGAAATAATAGTTCAGTTATTGTGATTAGAGAATGAGGCCTTGAAATTATTGTTTTATTTATAAGCCTAATTACTTATTTTTATATAAGTACTGATATTTTTTACTGACAACCATTTTTGGTGTAAAAAATATATTGTTTCGTTTCCTTTTATTTTCCTCAAAGAGTTTAGTCATGTGAAAGTGCATGCAATGTGGTTAATCTATATTACCTTACTGAGAATTTATTGTATTGGATGATTAATAGACATGTGTAGGTGTAGTAAACCTACTATTATATTTTGGATGATAGTGACATCCAAAATAAATTAATGACAAGATATTTTACGGATCTACCTCTTCTATTTACATAACGAATCATATTCTTAATTTAATAAGAAGCAGCAGTAGCTTAAAGGTAAAGACACACGTCTTATATTCGAGGGGGGCGGGTTCAGCAGACCCGGCCACGTACCTCGAATTTTTCCAATCCATGTAGATACATACTTACACCACTAACTCGGTAATGAGGGAAAACAATGTGATGAACCCTGGACATTCAAACAACTATGGATGTGTAACATAATAAGAGAAACTATGTTGCATAATAACTAGCGGTGCGATTAAGTAGCGATCAGTGGTAGCTTAATGGTAAGGACACGCGCCTCATAACCGAGGAGTGTGGGTTCAAACCCGAGCACGTAGCTCTGGATTTTTTAAATTTATTTACGTACTATCTGTGCCAGCGGTGTCACCCGCGTTTATGGTTAATATTATAAAGACTATTTCCGTCATACATGATTTCTATGTAACTTTAACCATTAAGGCTGAACATGCGACGGTAGCCTAAAAAATTGAGTAACTTCTCCCGTTTTCCCAACATTTCCCTTCACTACTCTGCTCCTATTGATTGTAGCGTGATGAAAAGTATACTATAACCTGCCCAGGAGTATGAAGAATAATTGTACCAAGTTTCGTTAAAATCCGTCGAGTAGTTTTTGTTTCTATAAGGAACATACAGACAGACAGACAGACAGACAGACAGACATACAGACAGACAGACAAAAATTTTACTGATTGCATTTTTGGCATCAGTATCGATCACTAATCACCCCCTGATAGTTATTTTGAAAATATATTTCATGTACAGAATTGACCTCTCTACAGATTTATTATAAGTATAGATTTATACCACTAGCTCGGCGGTGAGGGAAAATATCGTGATGAAACCTACAAATTCAAACAATTGTAACCATGATCATTGGATTGTAACCATGATCCAAAAATAGACTGGTTGGTTTCCCTATCTTTGGGTTACGAAGGTCAGATCGCCAGTCGCTTCAATGTAATTATTCGATAAATCCTGGATCATGGTCTAACTAAGCGGACCCCGTCTAAGCACGGGACATAACGCCAGGAAGATGATGATGTCGTATATTAACTAACTATTTCTTGTTCAGAATGTCCTTATTGATCATTATAAAATAGATTGGATACCTACCCTTGATACTTATTTATATATTTATGGCTGTTGCGTCATGGATTTTGTAATGTTGAAGACTCATCCACTTGATTGCAGTGTGCGCGACGACGGGCAAGAGAAAGGCCTGCGCTGACTGCTCATGCGGGCTTGCGGAGGAACTTCGTGGAGAAACCAAGGAGACGCCTAAATCCTCATGTGGAAGCGTAAGTATTTTATTACTTTGTTGTAATTCCTAATGGACCAAAAGGGCTCTCATGTTGTATACTCCGTTGACCGCAGGGGAAGCCGGTCCTATACCTGCGGGACATAGTATACTTTTTATGAAAATAATCTTCCTTCCTGTCCCTTTCTGTGGCAATAGATCATTACTCAGAAATTCTAGATCCACATATCATATGATATGTGGTTTGACAAGCTCGATGGCGCATTCGGTAGTGACCCTGCCCCATGCGCCAAGTGTTGTGGGTTCAATCCCCACCCAGTACAAATATTCGTATGATGAATACTTGTGTTTCTTCTGTGTCCGGGTGTTAATATCAAATACTTATTTAAGTATATATGTATTTGTAATACCTCTGTTGTTTCTGATATCCTTAATACATGTGCTTAAGCTACTTACTTCGGAGTCAGATCAATGTATGTGATGTAGTCTGATATGATAGGTATCAGTGTCCTCTTATTATATTCTTGGAGTATTCAATAGTTAACAATATCATTCACGTCACTTTTTGTACTTTACTCCCTCGGGAGAGGGTCGCTAATAAAAACGAATCATAAAATGTCCTTCTGTTGACGTATAATCATTAAAGGCTAGCAGCAAAAAGAATAATACTACTACATACTTGGTGGTGAGCGAAGGCACTGTGAGAATATATTGACTTTCACGTATGTAGATGGCGTTGTTCTACAATACAGTACATACCTATATACATGTTTTATTGTAACGAGTCGTCAAATTATTTCATTACACTTCACGATAGTATTTTATATTCGACACTCCATATAAAGATTAATAAGTACGTCTCATTGGGGTTTTACCAGGTTAAAACGTATTGCATGAATTACATCGAAAAATGGCTATATAATTATGGCAATATATTATTATAATTGGTCATCCTCGACTATTTCTGCATAAATATCACCTCTACAGGTTCTACAGGAGTGATACATTAAGTTACACATATTTTAACCTTAAGCTTTTTAATATTAGTGGGCAGGGAACGTGAGTTTAGGGGGCCCTGGGCTAATACTACTTAGGGGCTCACCTAACTTAAAGTATAGTCTTATACTTGTAGACTTGACTTAAATTAATTAAATAGGTTTGATAAATTATGGATCTTTTCGCATTATTATCTATTTTTGACTTGAGCTGGGGGCCCCTTGAATCCACGGGGCCCTGGGCTGAAGCCCAAAAAGCCATATGGTAGATCCGGCTCTGTTTGTGGGTATACTATACTACAGTAATGTTTCGTTTATGCCATGCTTTTTTAACTAGTGCCGAATTGCTTACGACATCAGCGAATGCTCGTAACAAGTATATATCTATAAATATCTAATAAGCTCATCAACTTTTATATTTTCATTAGTAAATTAGCCCGTTAAGGCGTCCGCGTAGACTTCCGAATTATTCCCGAAATATGTATAAAATAATTAAAGTAAAAAAAAAATGCCCAACTTTCGTCCTAAATACAGGATGCCAGTTATCCTATGTGTTTAGTTAGATCAATGATCAGGGATTAGTTTTCTTTCTCTTAGTTTAGCTATTAGGTTAAGGCTACCTGTAAGGATAGTGTAAACTTTGAAAATAATAAATAAATAAATATACGTACAAACTTCCACATTTACAATATTATGTATCTACTAGTATAGAAAAAAAAATTGGTAGTAAATTTTTCTTTTACGTCCTTTCCAGTGCTACCTGGGCGATGCGTTCCGCTGCGCCACGTGCCCGTACCTGGGCATGCCCGCGTTTAAACCGGGCGAGAAGGTAATGCTGGACCTCAAGTCGGACGTATGAGCCGCGCCAGACTAGTCGTCTGATTATACTTTAGTATTCCATGTTGTGATCGCTGATATAATAATAATAAACTTTTGTATTTAAATTTTTTTACGGTGCTGATTTTTTGGATGAGTATTCTAACTAACTTTACATCACTTCCCTAGCGGGGTAGGCAGAGAAAACCGGTCCACATGGCATACCATATCGCACGGTCATTCACACCTCATTTGCTTCTTTAACAATCATGATCCTTTGTATACAAGCTCTACGGCTGTATGGCTCCTAACATATTCTAAAGAGCGGATGAGAAGATTATAAGTGTTATATATTATTTATTGGTCTTCTTGGCCCCTATATAGTAGCCCTTATAATAGTATATAACGATAAAGAGTCGGTATATTGCATGTTAAAGGTCCACGTGAATTATTGAGTAGTCTACTTAATGAGAAATTATTATAGGTGTTTTATCTTCCCATGTAAGCCTTTTACTAAAGATAAAAACAGCCAAGTTATTTACAATTCCAGCTCGCTTCCCTACTAGTTAGTGTTATAGGTAGACTAATGGTCGCCCAGTGGTCGAAATTCGACCATAATTCATTAAATATTTTAATGAATTTCTTAGAATATATAATGAATTTATTAGAATATTTTTGCTTTCTGCACTCCTTCTCCATATAAACTTCAACTGTGCCAAATCGCATACTCCTCTGTACACGGAATGTTTGTAAAAAGTGGTACACAGATTATGCTTCACGTATTAATATATAGATAATATCATAGATTAAAATGATGCCAAACGATAAAAAGTACTGATTAATTCATTCAAATATGTAATAGGATCTAGCTGTTGATAACATTTTAAATATGGCCCATTCTGTTCTTCAAAAGCAAGGATTGAATTTGAGCATAAGTAAAGTTAGAGGCTTATTCGCCGAGTTATTCTGTTTTATCCATAAAATAAAAAGTATTTCTTTGTCGTCGTTTTTAGAAATCAATCTAGATTTCCAATATTATAATATACCAACCATAATATAACACTATTATTTATTTGAACACCCATCTAGCCAATATGTACGGTGCCAGGGAAATAAATAAAACAAACCAATAGCAAATATTCAATTATACATATTTTCTTTTCTTTTTACAAACAGTTAACTTATCATTTACATATTATCTCCTTCTATAACATTTTTCCATTTACATTATTTCTGAAATAGTACTCATTCCGCTATACAATAAAATATACATATATATATTTTTGCCATATTTGTCATATAATTACATAACATTTATATAATCATTATTTATCTATGAATTAAATGACACAACATTACCTGTTTTCTACATTAAAATCTTACACTTTGAAAACAGTGTCACACATTTGAAAACACTCAAGTATGATCGTTCAATAAACATGATAATAGTATTACAATCTGTTTTCAAGATGTATATCACAAACTATATGCGGTACGAAATAATAACGAATCGTCAATAATTGGAATATCCGAATCGAATATTTACCTTACAAAAATTGTTGAAAACGTAACATACATGGTACGGATGGCACAATCACCTGTGTAGGCTGCTGCTAAGCGCACTCTGTAAGTAAAGTTACTGGACTATGGAACCGTTACTGGCTAGACATGCGTAACACTGCGCCATCTCAGTCCCCTGCGCCACATAAGTCAACTCACTTCAAAGCGCACGTACAGTGCTCAAAAATGCTTAGCACTTTATGGCTCCCTCTGCGCGTTCCTTTGACACAATGAGTTATCTCAATAGCTGGCGCAGTGAGCTGGATAGTCACTCTGTGACACAAATTTTGGCTGTATTACCCATGTCTATTACTGGCCGCGTCAAACATTGGCAACATCAATATATTTATGAATCTCTATGTTTCTTATTTCAAAAATCTGCAATACTTTACTATATTTCATCTTTTAACATTTTTGAATTATATTCAATTAAGTACTGGAGTAAAAAAATAGTTATTTTTAATTTTTAACAAAATCATTTTATAAACATAACATCAATAGATAGGACGAGAATTGCATAGTTTTGAAGTACGTACAACAATACGAATTCACTGTTGCTAAGTTGGCAACATTACTTTACAATATTTTATTCATATTATGGTGCTATTACATGATGCAATGTCTATAAAAATATTTCTTTATTAACTTTTAATGCAACCAAGTGAGACTTTGATGGCTGTGTAAGGTAGGAAGCACATATAAGACACGGTTTATTGGCGAAAGTCCGTTGAAATATCATGTAACTGCACCATTCGGTACCTAATCTCACACCAACACCTAGGAAATCTGACAGTTTGTTTCGAGATATTGTACAGGATATCGAATATTGTCTGGTCAGTGTAAATAACAATTTAACTACAAGAGGAATTATTAACGAAGTGGTTTCTTTATAAAGTACATGTGATAGAAAATGTGACGCAATATAAGACGCGCTGTCTACCCGCGATAGTTTGTGATGACCTTGTGATCCTCGGAGTAATCCGTTATCTGAGTAGACAGCTGCCCCTTTAATGGTGAGCGTCAGATGTGGATTGCATATAGACAAAAAGTTTACTTTCATCAAATGTATAATTGACACTATATCTATAGTAGAAGGCGCGGAAGAACGTTGATCAACACCGATATTCGGCCAACACTTTTGGACTGGTAAATATTGCAATAGGTACATCTTGATTGTGCCCGAATAAGTTTTCGTGAACAAAAGATAATAATAGCACCTTTATTGAAATTAATACTTTCTGAACTTGAATTTTGGGAAATAATACTTTTTGTAACAAATTTTGTACTAAATGATTATCCAGCGTATTGGAAGCGGAGCGTATGTAGGATATGCCACGGAACGAGCGCGCGTCCATTTACAAAATAAATGCTCCTATCATAATTTAAGTAATATCTTCGAAGAAACTACTATCCCACAACATTCAATAAAGCGTCCCAGTCTTTTTAAAAGTTTATTTTCATCAAATTGAGATCTTGTTTAGACTCGTCGGCGACCGGCCGCTCGGCGCGGGGCTCGCCGCGGCGGTACACTAGTCTTAAAGTGTGAGGTAGGCTTAGTCATGATCTAATGAAGCGCCTTGTTAGAAAATACCGATTAATAAAATGAGATCTTTCATTACAATTACAAATAATAATATAAGACGATAAAACTAGAATTACATACATTATACAACAAATTATTAACTTTTGTACAACACCATCCGCCGTCGATGAGGTGTTCATATTCTATGGTGGTCGGTTAATATTTAACATACGATTAATAAGCACGTAACAGTTACGGTACAATGAAACTAACACTTGGCGAACCTAACGAACCATTTCCACTTACAAACGTTTGGGCTAACTCCGCGAGATTTGGCAAGTTCACTACGCTAGTCGCTGCAGATATGGCGGGCGCCGGGGACCCCCGGAAGGAATGCGTAACTCCTCACGTCTAAAGGACCCCACATACGGTACGATTACTTTTCACAAGCCGTTGTTATAGTCTAATCGAGACGGCACATCGTTAATAATTATATCATTATTTGTATGTAAAGAATATCTGAGTCGATGGATTGTTCTAGAACAATGTTAATTAATCCTTTTAAGTGTCTCCTATGTGGAAGATTCCAAAATATCTGGCCACTGATTTTACGGATGTTATTAATAAACCAGCGAGAATTTGTGTAGCAAAAATATAATTCTGAAATGATGACTGGTTCACGCGGGCCAAACAGAAGTCGCCCTGGTGTAAGCAACTATGTTCTAGAAGATTGAAGTGAAAGGAATTGTACCATATATATGGAAAACTTGAAGTGTACCTCACTGAGGCGACCTGGCGAAGAGACGACCTAGTGAGTAGGGTCCCGGCGCCTTGTTTCGCAACTGTCCGAGTTGCTCCACTATTCATATTATGCGAAAAACCCATTAGAAGCCAGGACGTAGAACAAATCTTTACATTATAGTCATATTTACTTAATGATAATAAATATACGAAAATCAATTTGATTTTGATATGGCCATGCATTTGTCGTTACGCATAACGATATATGTTTATAAATCACAGACGCTACTTGTTATGTCTTCAGGTTTTAAATTTTTTTTCAGCGAATATTTTTTTGAGTATACAACAACAGTTTCTTACCAATAACGCACTTACTCTAAAACATATATTTCCTTTATTCAAGCAATACTTCATACCTACTCTGACCAATAACTACAAAATATCACAGACTGTGTGTTTATTATGTATACATCTTCTCATACAAAAGTTATATGTGTATCACACATGGACGTCAAAAACCAAGAGATGACATCTAATAATAGTGATGATTATATATATATTAATGTTTACAATATATATCATTATATAATAACATTTATATTATACACGATCAAATTATTTGTCAGAAGATTTGCCACTGTTATTCAGCGAAGTAGTCTTACTTGTATCTACATCTATGAGGGAGGAAAGACTTTGAACACGGATTATGAATGCCCGTATAATGAATCCCGTGGTATAACAACGACAACGTTCGTCGATGGATATGTTAGCAGTCACAACCATTGGAGGAGTGGACCTTCGACCTGACTGCGGGAACACCAACGAATGATCCTCCTGACGAAGGAACCTCACGCAGAGCGGATATCAGTCAACACTTAAGCACACGTCAGCCCATTACAACTATCTACTACCTAACATTCATTGTACCTTTTACTTTTGTCTAAAATATGCATTACCGCGTGTCTCTGGCGATTTTAAATCTCATTGGTTATCACATTATCTAACCTACTTTAAGATCTGATCAAGAACTTATATGATCTAGAAACTCATTGTTATTTTTGTGCTCGTTTCAAATATACTCCATGTTTTAATATAACGTATCATTCTTTTATAATATGTTGGAGCTCGTAAGGTACATTTTTCTGCATTTCTTCATGTTCTCCCAAATATATAACGATTTCTGTGTCATTAAACGACTAAAACGCATTCAAACCACTAACTGTGTCAACAAGTTCGAAACGTCACTAACGCTACTTTGTGACACATTAATTTAGTCATGTAGTGTAACGTTCAACTTTGACCTAAGTTACATACATATTTACAAAACATCGTACACAAACGCGTACAGAAGCACCCGACAGTAAAAAGCACCTAGAGTTCCCGAATAGAATATCATAAGCGTACGATTGTCGACTGCTGATCGCTGCAGAAACTGTTAACTTTAAAACGCATACACGCTACGCGCAACTCACTGGGATGACGGAAACTATACCGACGTCTACGCTCCGACGTCGCTCGTGAACGAACCAGATGTTCGCAGTCTGCCTTACGTACTGGTAGAACGCAAACTCACTAACCGTTTCACAAACGGAAATAAAAGTAAACAGTCCGAAACGAAAGTCTTTGCAACGAAGGCGATCACAACACATTCAAGATAGTTCTCCTCCGAACGGTGAACGTGGAGTTGGAGGTTCAGCGTTTCTTAGGAGGCGGACGGTCGTCCTCGCAGACGTCGGAGGCGGACCTCCGCCGCTTGCGGGCGTCCTCCTTGACGCTGAGGTTCTCAGGGTGCGTCTGGGGCGGCGCAGGCGGGGGCGGGCGCGTAGGGCGCGGCGGGCGCGTGCGCTGCGTGCCGGCGCGCCACCAGCGAGACGCACACGTCCGCCCACCTGCAGCCGCTGCACGCTCAGCCCGTACCGCGCCATCGTGCGCTCTGGCTTGCATGACGCCCACCCCGCGCCCGTACACGAAGAACGGGTGTTCCACTGTCGATTCCAACTCCACCTGGAAAGTTAACGGTCATGAGCTAACGGTAACGGAACGGTGTATCCCATGTTCAGTCGAGGTCCAGTTAGGCCAAGCTTGTGGATTAAGCGAGTCTGGTAATTATATTTAAGCGACTGCATATTTGACAGTTACGTAGAACTATTAGGTAAAGGATCCTGACAAATTGGAAGATAGTTTACGTCCATTTCAACTACATTTGAAAAAAATCCCCAAGACCACAAAACCCTTCGCATTCGCATTGCCTGGCCACTCCGCTCTTTACAAGTCATTAAAACAAAATGTATCATATCTAAACGTCCTTGTCGATGTCTGCTCTAAATATTCTAGATCGAATTTATATTAAGTAGCGCCAGTGAGGAATTTAAATTTTTAAATTTGCCTTGAATTCGAATAGGTATACATCATTTAAATTTTATCTACCTACAGCGATGAAAAACAGTTATATGTAAGTATATTTTACTGCGCACATCAATGTCATCTCGAACTAGAGTACAACTGTTCTTAACTGTCTGCCTCTGTTGATCTGTTTTGTATTTAGGTATTTATACACTTTGAAAATGTGAAGACGCACATTTTCTCCACTTAGTTTTTAAATATTATGCTTACCAAAAAAAAACTGTTGACAAACGCCTTTATCAATAAAAATTGGTACTGAAGACGGAATGAATTATGCTGATAGAAGGTACTAGATTAGTAGGTTAGTATATTAGCGATGGTGTAACGAAGTGAAAACTTATTGCCTGGGAGAAATGAGTTCCTAGACAAAGTTCCATCATAAATGTTTTCTAAAGTGTGCGTATTCTTGAGAGTACGTACACTTTAGAAAACATACAGAAATACCTAACAGGAGTTCCAGTCGTAGGAAGAGCAAGAGCCTAAGCTGGTGCCTTAGGTGCTCTGCGTAAGGGCGGGGTCCCCGCTGCGTTCGGCACTCATCAAGAAGGATCCTAAAGCACGTCATGGCGATGTTATGTGCTGGAGTATTAGTATTCACCTGTGAGCGGTTCCGGTCATAGGTGAGCGTGAGTGCGAGCTTGTCCCCCCGCTCGTCGAGCCGCAGCAGCGTACACTGCGTGAGGGCGAGGTCTCCGCTGCGGTCTGCGCTCATCACGAAGTCCTCGGTGCGCATCTCCTCGACTCGCCGCAGCGTGCCGTCTTCAAGCCGGATGAGCACGCCGCGGCAGAAGCGGCGGTCTGATGCGCATCTCTCGGGAGACATCGGGGGTTCCTGGAATTTTAATAATAAGATATTAGAAATTGTCATTTAATAATATTAAAATGTGGTTAAGACAACCGATTTCAGACGAAAACGTCAAATAGAATCTGAACTTAGGAATGCTTTTATTAGAAAATCAGTCCTTGAAAACATCTAACACTAAATCTATCCGGAGGCTCTACATTTCAAATAAATTACAAAACACATTCTAAACGAATTTGCAAGACAATGCATGGTCCAGCTGATTGTAAGTACTACAATACTTTTTTGGGTAGGTTTTAATTTTATTGTTTTGATCTGTTAACATTCATGCATTAAATTATATCTCCTGCTGAGCGGCGTGAAAGCATTGTGCATTACAACTGGTTACGTCGCAGTTGCATGTTCAAGCCTCAATATATTCCTGTCTAGTTTGTTTTACGACACCTACGAAGTTGCACCAACCTCTCGCGTGGGGGGAGCCGGCGCAGGCGCCGACGTGGGTGGAGAATGCGGCGCAGGCGCGGGAGGGACGAAGCCGGAGGAGGGCCGCGGCCGCATCGGGTAGGTCGGCGGCGGCGGCTGCGGCGGCGCCCTGGTCCGGTAAAGGTACGGCGCGTACGTGTGGGGCAGGAACGGCGCGTACGAGGGGAACGGGGGCCCGCTGGGCGCCGGAGGCGGCGGCGCGGGCATGGCGTCGCGCCGCCGCGGCGGGTACCGCGCGTACGGGCGCGGCGGCGGCGCGAGGAACTCCGGCGTCATGCCCGCGGGCGCCGGCGGCGGGTACAGGTGGCTCAGCTGCCCGAGCTGCCCGAGCTGGGCCAGCGCCTCGCCGGGGAGACTCGCCGAGATCATCGGATGTGCTGTCGATAAAGAAATGCACTGTTAAATGTATTGTTCAGGTGAACCATTATAATATACATTATAGGTAGGTAAATATCACGCCTGTATACCCTGAAGGGGTAGGAAAAGTCCAAAGAGGAAGGTAAGCTAAACAAACATTTTGATAAATGAGTTGGATGAAATGGATAATAGTGACAAAGTGATAACTGACGTAACGTTTCCTACACAAACACTAACCAAGACTGGTGAACACAGCTGGACTACATCATTTTTATTTTATTTTGCACAAAATCCACAGCTCTTAATTAATTTTACAAGAAACTTAATTCTAATCATAAAGCTAATAACGTTTAAGTTCGTTCAGGTATTGTTCAGCCTAATCGTCCTTTTAACACATTGTTTATTTTTTATATCCTAATTTATATATGTTCAGTTTGTAGTGTGCCGTGTTACATTTACGTTGAAAAGGAGTAGCCGATTTATTTGAACTTTAAACAAATTGTTAAGTCCTGATATTTATTTATCTACTTATTTAATATTAGTGTAATGTTTCAGGAAAGTAGTATGAGAGATAAACCTTAAGCAAGTATAGTGTTGTCTACATATTTTATGCAAATATAATCTGAAAGGTTGTATTCAGAAGCAGAAGCGTTTAAGTATATCAAGGGTTTTATAACTGGAATAAGTGGGTCTCCTATAGTATAATATCTCATAATACCATAAGCCCTGGCCCGGTGAAGCTTTGCAAGGAACATCTGAGAGAAACTAAACCATTTAAGCTTCAATGAATGGAACAAACAGCTTCGTTGCTGTTAAATTTGAAATTGTAAATTTTGCAAATAAATAAGTAGATACGAGTTCCATGTTATTTAAAAAAATGTAAAAAAATAAATTGGTAGGTAATTAAATATATTGGTTTAGGGGGCACTCTATTATCTATGATTCCTTTACTAAGTACTATGTATTATCATGTTAATTATAAATTTAGGAATAAATACATTTTGACAAATCTCCTTTGATTTTCAGTTAGTTATTATTAATTCGAGCCGTGATTAAAGAATGCTACAAAACTAGATGGTACAAATTGATTGAGTTCAACATACAATAATTATCGTTTTCTTCGAATTCTGTCCATAAATAACCGTTTACAACTAGTTCGTATCGAGCCCTTGTTCTCATAACAAGCCGTAACACCCGGCATCTGTGTTAGATTACTTGAGACGAGTTTTAGTGTACGCACCAGATAAGAATATGGAGCGCGTCGTCAACATTATAAATAGACTTTATTCACATAGGTACGAGTACATTAAAGTTGGTAATTCAGTATGCACGCCACATGACGTTGTGTTGTCTGTCGTGTAACTATAAACATAGCTTTGTTCTATAATTAGGGTACAGCATAAACGCAGAATAACAGAAAGTCCGCTACTTGGTGGAACAAGCGGGTTTAATAAATGATATTTGAGTATCCCATTAATGCCGGAGGAGCCTTCTCGTACGAATAATTAGCGGCTTTTGAGAAATATGAATAGAACATAATTTTGAGAATTTATAGGATCTGGGAAACTATTCCAGTGAGTGTTACGGATATGAATAGTACAGTTATTGTACTTTCTAGGTGGAGTGATGTTTTCAATTAATTTAAACTAGTGGTTGTTGCTATATATGTAATAGATTAATCAAAAGACGCAATATTTTTTTCCAATAGTCCTACATTATACCTAAGACCTGCCTACATAACCTACAGTAAGACATAAAGTATGAAGTGTGTCATGAAATATGTCAAATTAGTAATAAGTTTAACTATTATATAATCCATGTAATTAATCTGTGATTCTTAGTACTAATTACATTGAAAAATTTTTGCAAAAGCGTTGTTTAATTTGTCTCATTCTGGGCCGTTAAAGTAACCACGAACTACAAAGAACCACGTATCCTACAATCAAGGACATCCGACAAAGCTGGATTCATTAAATTTTGAAGATAAATATCCAGTAATAATAACGCTTAAAGCCTTGAATAACTACTGTATTTTGTAATTCCGTGACAAGCTAGTTGTAATCTTAGTCGACTTCTGTCTAGCTCAGTTTCGAAACTAGTCTATGTTTTGAACCGTAATAATTGCAATTACCGAGTTCATGCTTCTGAAATAAATAGGTACAACGTTCGTTGTGGCAACTGGTGTTATTTTGAGCCATTATCGCGGGTCGCGAAAGGCTATCGAGTAATTAGAAAACTTGTAATGTACGAGTTGATTATCTTGTTTGTATAAATTGCTCGTAAGTCGCGACTAATGTGCGCTTTTTAATATAACCCGAGTAGGTAAATTGCGAAATTAGTTATGTAAACTATGTAATGTAATATTATAAAACTATTTATAATGTTACTTCTGAAAATATTACATAACTATCAAAGTAAAAGAAATTTCACCGTGAAAACCAATTAAAAATTTGTAGGTAACACTCCGGTCTTACCTTATATTCGACGTAGGTACTTTATATATGTTGATAATGATGTTGATCATCTTGTTTTATTTTAACTTTTATACGGACATACAATTGGGCGATATTGACACATTGAATGGAAGTTTATTTCCGGCTCCCGCATAGTAAATAGTTGATGATGTAGTACATAATAAAAGGTTACAATAAATTCGTCCGTAGCCACACAACACGGCATAAACTTTGTGGGAGGAGGGACAGCCCTCCCCAAACTCATGTGATTCCCGTACCCCCATCACCACTTTATTGACGTTCACGAGACTTTCATCTATATAAAATGAGCTCTGGCTTCGTTGTGCGGTAAATACTGTTCAGAATATTCTTCGAGAAATTTCCATCTTAAGCATTTCCAGAAGTTGGTATTTTCATCGATAATGTTTTGCCTATTTTTATTATTTGAATAGGTACCGTTACTTTTAATTAACATAGATGAAAAGTACCAAATTTTTTCTTTGTTGTTTTCAATGTTTCCTTTTTACTATACTTAAAAAGGTTTGTTCTTTTGTTTTATTTTTGATAATGAAGTTATATAGTTGTTTCATAATAGATATGAGATAAAGATTGCCCACATATAATTTCTACATGAAATCAATTGTAAAATATTGATAAAAGAATGGCCTCTTCGACCACTATTTCTCATGAATGTTTCCATTCTAAATTTGAGCTCATCGTGATCCTTCGTTAAGTTGTTAGTATAACTAATAAATAAATAAATTCTCCAGACTGGCACACCAATTCCCTAGTTCCAAACTGAGCTAATGCTTGTGCTATGGGTACTAGGTGAACGGATAGACATACTTAAATATGTTTATAAACATCCATGACTCGAGTACAAATGTCCACGTTCATCACACGAAACATTTGCCCTTAGCGGGATTCGAACCCGCGACCCTCGGTTTCGTGGCCAGGATCTCTGACCACTCGACCAACGGGCCTGTCAAAATGTAGCCATTCCAGTCTTTGTGACTTAAAACAACAAGTCTGTTCTCTCGACGTTTCCTCGAATCCCAACAGACTTTACAAAAGGCTGGCTGCACCATGTTCCATGTATTCTCGTAAACAAACGTAAGGGAGCAGGATCTTCGACATTCCTCGCGTTGGTGCCGTAGGCGTTAATTTCGAGAACAAAGAATGCGTCGGCGCACCTGCGCAAACAATAAGCTTTTGTCGAGTTAGCATACGACGCGTATAATAAGGGATGAGTTACTCGCACGCAGTAGTAGCTGGCCAAAACAATAAGACCTCAAGCGAGAAAGAGTTCCTGTACGCCGGTGGGTCTAAATACTTTGGGCATGTAGTACGCAGCTACATTATAATATGAGCTCTCATATAGGTACCCGTGCATACCTACGTGTTAACTTTTTGTCATGTTAAAAACAAAGGTGTCTGGCCCTGGTGTTACGAGCATATGTTTTGGCTGACCCCAGTCAACCTATAGTAAAATACAATAGGTAGGTGTTTACTACCTTTTTGGTAACGGGTTTAAATTATTTAACGCCTAATAGTTAGTAATGAACGTTTTATTGAAGTATTATAGTTTTAATGTATCGTTATTTCGTGTAATTTCATTAAAAACAAATTAATTCATCAACTTTCATCGAGTGATTTTCGATATTTTGAAAGTTTCCCCTTGAAATAAACGTTAAAATATCGGGAGCACAAGCTAACATCAAACAAAATCGACACTTTGATCTACAAAAAACAGTTTAAAGTATTTTGCGAAATTCGTCGGTGGTATTAGCCAATATTAGGCTTTCGAGTTGCCGCCACGATCCTACACGACCTTGTGGATTTGAACGCTTCACAAAAGTTTAAAGGAAAACCCAGCACTTCTCGTTTCACCGCGGTCGGTTTCATTACAGTTTCGACAATCAACAATACCGATACAAATGCTCCGCTGTACCGCTTTCAGAACATTACACTTCGATTGAAATTCAAATGGATTCTACAAATTATTCTACTGCCTACTAAACGCAAATAAATATGCATACTGCATACCTACTGCCGTGCTCCAGTTAAACTTTGAATCGCGGTGACTCATCCATTTGCAGTTTGTTTGATAACTAACTTAATTGTTCCTTATAATCCGCAGTAGGTAGGTAGGTACGCCGAGTTTATTGCCTAGTTGCGTTGCTTGTGCTGTTTAAATTTAAATGAGCAGCAAGTATGTGCACGAACCAGTTGAATGAGTGGCGATAATTGAATAAATGCTAATAGAGTTTTAGACAGACGCGTTTATACACGTCGTTGCAGTATCGTTACGTAAATTACTCGTTAATTCCTTGGCAGATACGAACGCGGCCAAAGTTACACGAACGAGGAAACGCGAATTACATTGTTTTGCGAATGTGACTCACAAAAACAACGAAAGATGGCGTATCGTGACTAAGCTTTTAAAAATTCAAGCCAATTAGCTAGCTCTCAGCCGCATGCCGCCCCACCGAGTCGGACGACTATTTTTGATTTTATTTTTACGGAAAACTGACTTCTTAAGTCGGCTGAACGGCCAAGTGAACGTAACAAAAGCAAATCGATCTTCCGATATTACATAATTTATCTCACTCAATGTTTTTATCCCACTTTATCCATTAGGCGCGCATAATCGTGATAAATAACTTCAAGTAGTAAATGAGGCGTGCATCTTCTCAGAAATTTCCTTTTGTTTCAGCAACGACGGGTTTTACGTTCAATAAAACGTAAAATTGTTTGTGCAATGCCATCTCGTTCCGTTCATTGTAGTATCGTACTGAAATGCCATATATTGGGTGTAACGGATAGTATTTTAAATTTAGAACGTTCTAATTTTGAAAGTTTGGCGTCGAGTGCAGTGTCTGTGAAGCGGGCTGGCGCGCCGGAGCGGCGTAGGCGCAAGGCCGCGGGTTCGCCGGCCGAGCGGCAAAAACCTGCCAATGAATGGCGGACCAAATTCGCGAACGAATCTGCGCGGAAGCGCTTACATCACGCGCGGCGCGGGCGCAGCATGGCGGCATACCATTGAACCGTATCTATGCCGTCGCTAATTATTTGTTTGCTATAACATTCACCGCGATTTGTATGGACGCTTTCAGTTTTGGAACGGAGCCTAATGTATTTTTTGCGTATTGGCATCAACACGCTTTTATGAGACGCGGAAAGGTAGTTGGAATGTTGCAACTGATGCAACATTAAGCTGTTGATGCAATTATTACCTACTTCCTCTGAACGGGTTGATCTACTTTGAAACTTGATTATAAATTTCGCACAAAGAATAAACAGTTTAATAATACTTTTGCAATCTCCACTTCCGGCAGCTTCCGTCTACACAACATTTTTGTCGTAGATTTATCAAATCACCATTAGAACGCTTTCTAAAATATCATCAAAAAGTATTATTAACAATCGTTATATAGTTCACCACGTAATCCGTCATTCCATAGCACCAGTTGACTTTATTAGACAAGTTTTGCAGTCAACACTGGCCTTTACAGTATTAGGATGAAGTTGTGTATTAGGCGGAGGGAGGGGCGGGCGGCGGTCGATAGGGCGCCGCCCGTAACCCACTTCCGGCGCCCGTGACCTTGTCCCGCCATTCACACCGTCTTACCGTCCGCCGCACACCCACCGCGCCCCTCGGCACCCCCCGCCGCCTCCCTACCCCCGACTATCACCCACCTTACAAATGCTGGATTATTTTGACTCCACGCCTGATTTGCTCCGTGGGAACTGTTTATCGAGGATCTGTATATCCGAAGTTCGTCTATCAAAATGTTTATGCTCGGTGCCTGCTGAACTGTGACTTGAAAAGGGAGCAGTTGGTGATTGTCTTGTAAAATTGTAGTACAATAAACAACCTTTGCTGTTGCTTTACCCTTTCAAATCTCAGTTGGTTGTATGGCAACGGGTTTCAAGAAAAAAAAATCTTTGATTATTTAAATTCTCAGACCCCCATGTCACGAATTGTATCGTATAATAATTACTGTTAATTACGAAATGCTGTAATGTTTTATATAAAGAAATTATTTTTAAACTGCCTACATATGACACATTAACAACCCTATTTTTTAAAAACATAGTTTCTTTATCTATATTTCCCTTACTCATCTAGTGTGGGTGATTCAATACTGCATAGTATTTGCATAAACTTAGTACGATTTGGCATTTAATCCTCCTGCAATAAATATTCCGTCACTGAGATAAGCATTGTATAACGAGTAAAAGATGTTATTTATTTGCCTTTTAAACTAATTTATGAGTGTTTAGAAACTATTAGTGTAACAGGTTTATATCACGAATATTAAAGGTAAAAAGTTTTATCATTTAAATCAACCCGAGTATTCATATATGTTGGTCGATGTGATTTAGTATGTTTTTAATATCAACATTAAACTCTTTAAGGAAATGTGTAGTAGGCGTTTTACCAAAAAGGTTGCCTTAATTGCTATTAGTTTTTAAACATTTTATCCTTAATCATATCTAATTAAGGTTATAATTCTTGAGGTCTTATTGGCCTTTGAAAGGTTGCAATATTTTTTATGATTTTCTATTTTGTTTTTTATGTCATGTTTTTTTTTATCACTCTGCTGTGTCTAATACTTTATTTACGTCAAGTCATAGCTATGAGTATGTTCTCAACGCATGATTCTCATTTACGGCTAAAAAAATATTATGTCCGTCATAACCTGCATAATCATTTCCGTCATCACTTATTAAATGAATGTGGCCAATGACTGTGCTCGGGTATTGTAATAGAAACGGCCAGCCAATAGTTACGCTACGCAGGGCGCCACACCTGTTCCCACCAGCTGGTGTGGTTTCTAGACATCGCTAGACGACAAGCCTGCATCTGTTAGATGCATATTCATTATGTCAAACTGAAGTATTGGCGCCAAATACCTTTCAGCCCTAATACTAGTTGTGACATATTGCATATTGCGACATATTGTGGTAATGTGGCAGGCGGGAAGGTAATTCTACCCATACGATATTTCACACAAATATAATTTAATTAATAAGAAAGTAATTATTTATTTACTTTAGATAATATGATTGGAAGTTCACAACATTTAAATTTGTTCTTCGGAAGTTTTGTTTATTCTCACCCGTTTATTAAATATAATAAATAACTCTTTACTAAATAAAAATCAACCACTCTATGAGTACCTACGCAATAATATAAAAAGTACTTACCAATTCATATTATATCGTCAAATTCAAATGTTCATTAGCACATAACTGTAGTGGCTTTATTAACCCAGCCTTATCTGCTCATTACGTTGAATTAATTACATTAATCCGGATTTTAGGTATGTCTTGTCGGAAAGTTGCTAACTAAAGTGGTTTTGTAGGCATGACTACTAAATTAACAACACATAGGATTTTTCAAATGGTAGATTACGCAAATAAAGTTGAAGCTTTAAGGGGCCGGTTTAGAAAAAAGTTAATCATGTTAAATCTAATATTGTTTTTTATTTGAATGTATACCTACTTATGCTGTAGGTAAACAATATATGATACGGTCTACGGGATAATAGGTAGATAGTTATAGTCTTCTATGGAATTTAAGAAGGAAATTTTATTCAAGAATTAACCACAACATTAAAGAACAAGGAAAAACCACTGCCAACTAACGTCATTGTTAATTTGACTTCATAATTACCCAAGAGATTCTCTCATCTGGACTTCTATCATTTACCTGATTTGTGATGTAACAGCCTACCATACCTAATATTGTATATACTACGCAGTCATTAATGTAATCGCATAATAAACTTCATTATAAATTTCACACAACATCATTACCTACGGCAAATATTTACCGATTCGAAACGACACAATCAACGATGATATAGCGTTCAGACATTATGACAACTAGAAATTTACGAGATAGCGTGCCCTGCCTTACCAGGCCATATTTCAGACATCAGTAATTACTAATTAGACACGAAATGCTCTTTAAACGTAACGATTCTCGTGTCACTAACAACACGGTCGAGATTTGTATGCTACAATTTTGCTGTGGAACAAAACCAACATTGTTGCGTGTATCTTGGAATATTATAATAAACGAGCAAGAAATACTTGTAATATTTTTACTGTGTGTATGTAGTTAATTATGAAAGACGGTGACTTATACATATAGAGAGATATCATTTAGCATGGTTGATACGATTATTAACTCAAAGCCAAGGTTCTCTATTTACAATTTGCAATCTTTCAATACAAAGTAGATGATTACTCCCATGATACTTACTACTCGTATTTTAATTTACTTTTCTTTATTTGTAAATAAATGAAAAGCTTGGATTAAGTTAAGTATGTAAAATCCTAGTGGTAATAATAATATTTCCGTTAAAGTTACCCACGGACGAGTATAAAAAGAAGGACTCCGCGCCACTAACTAGACATTGAAGCTCCTCAGGTGCTCCAACTTAACACGCAACTTACGTCACACATTGACACAATAAGTGCTCCAAATGACAGATATCCGATATCCATAAGTATCTCACTCACACATGCATAAACGTGGCTTCACGCCATAGTATGACAGCGTGGAGTCCTTCTTTTTTTACTAGTCCGTGAAGTTACCTGTTTTTTTAATTTAGGCTCATTTTAATATCTTGACGTAAACCTGCTGTAGGTTTTATTGATGGCAAGCACAGGCTGGCTGAATGGACACCGGCGTCACGCGATCGGTTACGTAAACGTTTCCACAACGTTACTGACTTACTCGGTTGCGGTAAAGAGGCAGCTGACGTGTTAATTACATTGCAGTAATGCAAATAACGATATTAGCGTTGCGTTTTGATCGATATCTCAGAACTGGCTCCGGCCGACAGTTGTATTCGTTTTTAATAGGGCTAGCTCTTTATCATTAATTGTGATTTACCTTTTTTAAAATAAGAACAAAGACGAGACACTAAAAATCGTTTAAAACACTATTAATAAAAATTAACTTTATTTAAGCTCTTCATTCATTTAAGTTATTAATTTCTTTTAAATGTTATTGAAACGTTGCATGATAGGGATTTAGGGCTAGGTCGAAAGGTCAAGAAGGAAGTCCTAAGTTGACACCTTTTAGGTTCACCTAGGCACAACTGTAATCGGATAAATATCCATTTGCGTTCACAAACAAAAGCCCATGGATGTCTATTACCTTACCTTGGGGAACATTATCTGTTTGTGTTGTTTCTTGTATTCACGTTGCTAACCCATGTTTAGATATACAGAAGGACGTATATTATATTCGCCTGAATTGTAGGTCGGCGTATCTTGTACAACGTTATGCCTTGGATTGTAAATAAGGTTATTAACTGTCAAGTCAATTAAAATTATATACAGATATGAATTTAGCAATTTGGTTGTTGCATAAGTTTCCAACTGATTGAATGAACTATTTTAGCCCATCGAAAAAAGTGCGAAATTAGATAGGTAATTTTTTTGATTCTAGCTTTAGCAGGTGTTCTATTTTATGGAATAAATATCTTTGATTAATATAATATTCAAGTCAATTTCTACATTGTAGCCAGCCATACTTCACTGTTAAATATAAAATTAAATGTAAAACGAACGGAGTGCCGTATCGTTTCTCTTATTTGTCCGTCCAATAGTTTGTCCAGCAAGGAGGCGGTCGCGTCCAATTTGGGCTCAACGACAGTATATTGAGTGTATCACGCAACAGCCGAGGCGAACAACACCGCCCACGCCACTACCGACTAGTGATGTAGCAGACCGTTAAAAATTATCTGCGGATATGGATACAGATATACTTTTAAAGATGTCACGGACGGAATCCGCGAGCACAGATACGAATCTCAACTTCCTAACCCGGTCTATCAGTACCAGCTTGATCTAAAAGTGACAGTTGTCGTTTTGATTGTGTAACCTGTTATAAATGTTAGTTTACTACAATAAACGTTGAAATACTTACTTAATTTTTACTTAATTTTTGCAATAACAATAGGCAATATTTTGTAGTTTTTAAGAAACAAAATCTATTTTGAATTTAAATGAATATTTTAGCCACTTACTTGTTTTTAAAATTTCACTTTCTTTGTCAATTTCAAAGTTGTGCTAAAAATGTTGCAGATTCGGATATCCCGCACATCCCTAGTACGGATACCCGCCACGAGCGCAGTTTTTGTGTACGTGTACCCTCAACGGGCTGATACAGGTTGATGTAACATGGTCTTGTCAAGGTATTGATTGTCTACCTAGATAACGCTTGGCGTTTGGCCGAATCGTGGAAGGTCCTGTGCTTGATTTTCAGTTGGAGTAAACAAAAGGAACGAGTGAGATTTGCTGATAGATACTAAGTTCTTAAGTTCCGATATTGCTTTCAGTTTTCGTAATATTGTACATTTATTTTAGCTGAAAGCCTATAAAAATATTTTAGATAAAATAGTGGATAAAATCGCACTATCTAGAACAAAAACACTACCAATATTCCTAACGTACATGATCAGATAATTATATAGATACATTTTGTTTAAGAAAGAAACGAATTACTCTATAGGTACATTACGTTAAAAGTTGCAAACCTTGATGAAGTTTTAGTAGCCGAAATGTTCTTATCTTTTCAAAAACAATAGTAAAAAAAAGTGCACCCGCAAATAGGCGTACGTGACTTATGTGTTTGCTATTTAAATATTTATAGACTTGTAATTACCGCTGTATCAGTAGTAACATCGAAATGAATACCAATTTGAATAACCTACCAAGGTTTCGGAAAAACAAATTAATTTTATCATACCTTGCATAATTTCGTGCTGTCGTCGCACTAATCAGTCTGTAGAATTTCCATACCCGTGGCATACGGGGGACTCAGTTCCATTTTGTCTGAGCAAAACTTTATTTGGCCGAGAGAACACTTTCAATCGATAACATGTGATTCGCTATTAATCATAACACTTTCATTTATTTTCATTATTGTCGCTCTACCTACGTAACATGAAGTGGTCATATGATTATCATGAAAAGTATTTAAGCATCAGAGTAGTTAAGTGAATTTAAGTACCAGATACAGATAATAATGTTGGGTCGAAATTAGTCTATAGTAACAGTAATTAAAGTGATTCATTTCTTTTACCCTTTGTCATCATGAGCCTTTTTAGCCAGGTATACGAGAAATTGATAAAACGGATTACCTAACACGTTTTACTTAATCCTACTCTATTTTTAAATTTCCTTTAAATTTTTTTCTTATTGTTTTGCGACTAATTAGATCTCATCAAGTTTTATAATTCCTAGTAGTCCACTGATAAACAGGTCGCGTTAAAAAGTATTATGATTTTCTTTAAAATTGAACTAAGTAGTTAAACAAAATAAAAGTAGCACATAAAGTCCAAAAAAGACTTTAATTTACGATAAGGAATACAATATTAGTCGTTAGACAAACATGCATTATAGATACTCTGACGAATATGTACTTCGATTAATTTGTGCCTCTTGCAATCACGTCTGATTTATGTTCAGTAACATATTATAGTATAACCATAGAATTAAGTAGCAAGTAATCCGACAAAAAAGCAGTTGTTTTATCGTGTTACTGTTTACGGTGGCGCCTATTAGCAACTCCCCAGGTCGCGAAGTGCGTGGGCGCACGGCTGACGACTCCTGCGTAAGACAACACCAGTTTCTCCCGACATTTTAGTACCTACTTCACAACCCAAGTTGCGGAATCGTTGACTTTACAAAGCATTATATGCAATGTATACTATTTATTAAATGGAGTGATGTGTTTTGAGTTTGACGTTTCAAAACATTGTGGATTTCTCATGATAAAGATATTTTATCTTTTTTAGTTAACGGCATTACAAAACGCAGTTAGATTATTTATTTTTGTGATCCCATATGAGGATTAATACAGGTCTAATCTAGCTTTCTAATTATTTCCTTGTCAAAAAGCTCTATTAAATATTCTATATACCTACCTATTCATTTAATCAACATTTAAATAATATGTTAAACTATTTTTCTGGCAAACAGTGTTTCCCCAACATATTTCAACTCTGGCACAATTATATGTCTTTTATGTTTAAAGCGCATATTTTAATTGCGGAATTTTGTTAAAACATGCTTATTATTTATTGAAAGAACCAGACTTACGTGAAGTCACTTAGCACCTAGCGATAGTCTTAGCTAGCAATTTTTTTAAATCCTAATTACACAACGATAGCTGATTACACTTCAAAAAGTTGTTTACAAAAGTTGGCAAAATTTCACGGATGATTTATGATTCAAACTATCGACGATAAGAATCGAATCAAACCGTTGCATTTGCATTAATTGGCGAGGTCATTGACCGGTTGTTGGCTAATTCACCAGTCTAGTTAATTACCGTCACACGATTTTTGTGCATTTTAATGAGAATGCCATTATTTGGATAAGCATTATAAAAAATATAAGTTTGCTTACTTGCTTTGGAAGTATTTCAACTAACCAAAAATATTAATATTTTTTTTGTAAATATAAGTAGAGGTTTGTATGTTATTCACTTTGTACATATGGTCCGATAAGGTTAAGCCTGTAAATTTGCAAATGTGCTTATTTATATCATTTAGCTGGATATGTAAGATTACCTACACAAAAAGTCGATGAAAGTGTCCAAAATATTCTTTTGAAACATATTTTTTATAGAAACCATTTTAACAGCTTCTTTCAAGTGCTATGTTATAAAGCAGAAATTTACTAGAAAACGAAGAAATTACAAAGATACATAGTGTGCTTGGCCTGATGGCAAGTTCGTAACAAACGTGTTAAGAGTCAAGTTTTTATTTATACGTACTTAGTAGCTATTCAAAAGCAAACTAGTCGCCAAGTTGACTGTTAAAAGTATTTTAACCATCAGCAGACATACTAGTAAACTTTTAATAGTATCTCAGCAAATACCAATATTTGACTCTGTTATTTAAGAAGTAACGCACGCCTATATACACACCTGAAAGATTTCTATTAGTTACAAAGTATTGTATTGAGCGGTAACATAATAAGCACTGAGCAATTAATACTTGAACGGTTATTATTGAACAGAAACGTAAATAAGCCGCGTACAAACATGCAAGGTTTATGTATAAGTGTGTGAATATGTGAGAGTGTGAGTGTGTTTGAGAGTATGTGTGTGCGTTGCGACCCACGCAACCGCCGCTAAGCAGTTCTGCCTACCTACGCGAGACGACTTCAAAACACGGCCTTAGGGTTGACCGAGCGAAAGGTTACCAAGTCGTATTTCTCCGCCTTTTTGAAGGGTTTCCCATAATATAACAATAGATGAATATCTTTCATATTTTCGATTGAAGACGATTGATTTGTACTTATATGATGTATCGCTAC
The DNA here is from genome assembly GCA_951394215.1 of Glyphodes perspectalis. Taxonomy (NCBI): domain Eukaryota; kingdom Metazoa; phylum Arthropoda; class Insecta; order Lepidoptera; family Crambidae; genus Glyphodes; species Glyphodes perspectalis. The sequence goes on along the minus strand of OX596213.1, from coordinate 10,042,172 downwards.
ATTTTTCGCAGAATTATAGCAATCTATTGGTTGTTTATCCATTACAGTGCTATTAACAGGTTTATTGTGTAATATAACTAGCTCATTTTATTGATCTTTTTGTATTTGTAATCTAGACGTGCAATTCCACAAATGTTTTTCCAAATATTCACGCGTTTTTCGGTTATTAAAAGATCATAAGAGTCCAGAAATACATAAGTATCAGCCCTACATTGGATGTAGTCGTCGGCGCGTGACCCCGCCGTAGGAATCAGAAACAATTAGATAAGTAATACAATGTAGGTATTACACTACAAGCGTCAATATACACCGCGTGTACCAACAAGAAAGGGATAAATATTTATACAGGAACACTAATACTTTACGTCCTTTAAATAGGCTTCCGATTTAAGTTACTAAGGAACGCTTACAAACATGTATGAAATGGATATTAGTATGCATTTCTAAGAAACTTAAATCAATACTTTTCCTCAACCGTAAAAATGTACAGTCACTTAATAAAAACTCAAATAACTTTTATTCAACTTAAACCTAAGTCATTATCCCATATTGACAAATCGTATTTTAGATTACCTATTTACCGTTTACATATATTTCTACTTCTAACATTAAGCGAATGAATGTTAGTGCACTTTTGATGAGTACTGATAGGACATATCCGTCATATTTACGTCAATGATGTCAAAAAGATCTTTTATCTGATTATGGAACATTCTGATCATGATAATGTGAAAGTGAAGTAAACAATAACTGTTATCACATTTAATGGCACATGGTCTCAACTTGTGATAGATACCTATCACAAGTTAGGTAGATAACCAAAATAATCAGTTCAAACATATACATGTTTGAACTGATTATTTTGGTTATTTCAGACACATTTGTTTGTATGAAACCTAGTGATTACACTTTTCGTAATACCGAAAAGAGTTGTTATTTATGTGTTTATTTTCATCTATAGTATACCAGTATTTTGAAGCGGGTGGGGGTGTGTAGGGTATCTTGGGTATAGTACTCCCTGTGGCGCCGGCAGCCGACCTTTCTTTTTGCAAAGGTAGCGACGTTGCAGCACTAGATCTTGGATAGCCTATAATCTCTCACCAGTGGCTCCAAGTAGCTGTTGTACACACAGCGGCCATACCCCGGTAAACCACGTCGGCTCGTGGGCTAAACCTGGTCGAGAGTGATCGCTCACTTTGTGGGTGATTTTGTAATGGAAACCTCCCATCTAGTGTATGAAGTCTGGCTCGGCATTGATGGCAAACAACAGTAGATATACAGATGATCATGGCGGAGATGGCGAGTCAGCAAGGCAAAGTTGAAGGCCAAGGGCGATAGTAGAGGTCAGAAGAAACTATCGGCTAGAGACTGCATCCAAGCCCTCTACCGGTTGTAACAGCTATCTGTTCCATTGGATTCATAAGGGCAAGGACGAGAGAGTGCGTCTGTACCAGCGCAACTGCTTACGCACTTAAATATGTCACGCGCATCTGACTGCTTCTGTTCCCGGACTCTGAGCATGACAAGTCCTACGGCGATGGGTGGCGGTAGAGAGGTCGGGTAATGGTGCACACTCGGCTTTGTCCAAAGCCTGCACGTAGGCGACCTAAGGAGAGTGGTCGTTTCTGCGCTGCAATAGGGCGACAGTGCAGATTGGGCAGCACCTTAGGTGACGAAGCAGCCCTATTCAGGGAGGCACTGCTTCCCCCGCCCAGCCGGGGAGGGGACTAGAAAAGGTGTCCCAAAAAAAGCTCGTCCTTGTTACATTGGGGGAGTAGCAACCGCGGCTGCTCAGGCACCCCATTTCTCGCGGTCGACGTTACAAGAAAATATCGAAAACAAAAACATCAGTAATGACTTTTAGCGCGTGGAATGTGCGTACGCTGATTGACAATGACGGAAACCTTTGCCCGGAGCGTAAAACTGCCGTCGTTGCTCGTGAACTTGGTCGCTATAATGTCGACATTGCTGCTCTTAGCGAGACACGTATTGCTGACCAAGGTGAGCTTGAAGAAGTAGGCGGTGGTTATACATTCTTCTGGAAAGGGCGTTCACAGACTGAACCTAGGCAAGCTGGTGTAGGGTTTGCTATTAAAACATCCATTGCCAAAAAGCTACCGGAGTGTCCACAATACATCTCGGACCGCATAATCACACTGCGTCTTCACCTAGAGAATAATAATTTCCTCAATGTTATAAGCGTCTATGCGCCTACAATGAGCAATGAAGACAATATCAAAGACCAATTCTATGAGGAACTGTGTCAACGTATTAGCCAAATTCACTCAAGAGAGCAGATTTTGTTGCTGGGCGACTTCAATGCGAGGGTTGGTCGAGATTATGAGTCGTGGCCACGTGTTTTGGGAAAAAATGGTATTGGCACCATGAACAGTAATGGACAACTGTTGCTTACTCTATGTGCACAATTCGACCTTACCATCACTAACACGTTGTTTAGACTGCCCGATAAATACAAAACCACCTGGATGCACCCACGTTCTAAACATTGGCACCTAATTGACTATGTTATAACCCGGCGAAGAGACGTACCCCAGGTGCATATTACCCGCGTAATGCGAGGCGCTAATTGTTGGACTGACCATAGACTTCTGATTTCCAAACTTAAACTGCGTTTACGCTTACCTCGAAGGCCTACCAGATCTAGGCCAAAGTCCCTTAATTTAGATAGGCTGAGCTGTTCAGAAATAAGGGAAGAGTATCAAAAGAACATGTCAGATTTATTAACAGAGTATGATTCTCTTGACGGTGAAAATGAAATGTTATCGCAATGGCAGTATCTATCTTCCGGTATACAAAGTGTTGCCACTAAAGTACTAGGCCAAAAAAAACGCATTCACGAGGATTGGTATGATCAAAATGACACAATTCTAACTGCAGCATTGGAGAAGCACCGTAACCTATTACTGAGATCTAACGGCAACGACGGTTTATCTGAGGAGATTAAGAAAAGTGGAACGGACCTAAGACGTATCACCCGGGGGTGCAAAGATAGTTGGTGGCTCGAAAAGGCTAACCAAATTCAGTGGCTCGCAGATACACACCAGCTAGGTGCTTTCTATGAGGAAGTACGTAAAGTTGGAGGAACTTCCGTGCGGAGTAGTGTGCCATTAAAAGCACGCGATGGCACGCAAATTTCTGCTAAGCAAGGCATACTCGCACGCTGGGCAGAACATTTTAATGATCTGCTCAATGTTGATCAAGGAGCGGATCTCAACCACATTAGATCCATTCCCCATTTGCCGGAAAACATCAGCCTTGACGAACCGCTGTCATTAGACGAAGTCATAAGAGCCATCAAAGAACAAAAAAATAAGAAAGCAGTTGGCATTGATAACATTGCCGGAGAACTGCTTAAGTACGGAGGAGAGCGGCTGCATCATGTAATCTGGCGGTTATTTCAGCGCATCTGGAATGAAGAAAAAGTACCGCCTGAGTTCAAGATGTCTCGCGTACTGACACTTTATAAGAACAAAGGGGACCGTTCTGATTGCAACTCCTATAGGGGTATATCGCTGCTCTCTGTTCCTGGGAAGATATTCGCCAGAGTACTTCTCAACCGACTGTTACCGGTTTCGGAAAAGTTGTTGCCAGAGACCCAGTTCGGGTTTCGTCCAGACAGAGGTACTTGCGAGGCTATATTTTCAATCCGCCAACTACAGGAGAAAAGTCGCGAACAAGGTCAGTCACTTTATTTGTGCTTCGTTGACTTGGAAAAGGCCTTTGACTGTGTACCGCGAGACGCACTATGGACCTTACTGGCAAAACTTGGATGTTCGGAGAAGTTTGTTCGTTTGATCCGACTGTTGCACGACGACATGACCTGCTGTGTAGCCTACAACGGGGAAGAGTCAAAGTCATTTTCAGTGAGCTGTGGAGTCAAGCAAGGGTGTGTGTTAGCCCCGACACTGTTTGCACTCTATTTTGCAATGGCAGTCGGTGAAGTTTTAGAGCAGAATTCTTCTGGCATCAAGATACGTTTCCGAATCGATGGTGGAATATTTAACCTAGCTAGACTTAAAGCCCGCACTAGAGTCTCCCACGCGGTTATTACGGAAATTATGTACGCAGACGATCTGTGTTTTATAGCCAACTCTCCTCAAGAACTTCAGCTCCTAATTACGAATCTCCATGAAGTCTGTTGTCGTTATGGTCTCAAAATTAGTGTTTCCAAGACCGAAGTTATGGCAATGGACCTCAATGGTGATGCAGAACCGCTAAATATTAGCATTGACAACTGTGAGCTAAAACAGGTAGAGAAGTTCAAGTACTTAGGCAGCACTATTACATCCAAGTGCGACCTAGAAGGCGAAATAAACCACCGCATCAGTTCTGCGGCGGCCGCGTTTGGAAAACTTCGGTCTAAGGTGTTGCGATCACATGATCTGAAGCTCTCTACAAAAGTTTCCGTTTATATGGCTGTAGTACTCCCAAACCTTTTGTACTCTTCGGAGACCTGGGTTTTGTACCGAAAGCATATCCGCACGCTAGACAGGTTTCACCTCAAATGTTTGCGAGACATTTTGAACATCAAATGGTCAGATCGAGTAAGAAATACTCAGGTACTTCGTCGGGCAAATGTTTGCGGCATTGAAGCGTACTTGATGCGTCGGCAGCTTCGTTGGTGCGGTCACGTCTCACGTATGGCTGAGGAGAGAGTCGCGAAACGCATTTTCTTTTCTGAACTTCAAGACGGCAAGCGGAAACAAGGCGGGCAGTTCTTACGATTTAAAGACGTTCAAAAAAGACATATGAAGCGATGCGACATTGACCCGTCAAAATGGGAAGAAACTGCTAGCCATCGACTGGAGTGGAGGCGTCTGGTGCAGAGAAAAGTTTACGACTTCGAAGAGCAACGGAAATCTGATCTGGACTCAAAGCGTGATGCTCTTAAAGCTAGACCACCAGTGGCTATCTTCTACAACTATGTTAATGGTGTCCTAACGTGTCGTCAATGTTCGCGCACGTTCTCTAACAAGCTTGGTTACTGTAGTCATGTTAGGGCACATAACAGGGCAGACCAACGTACTAGCCCCCATATTGCGGACTAAGGGAGCATGTAGTAGTCACCGTAGCCGAAAGCGGCATGGGAGTATATATATTTTGAAGCGCAAGTCTAATAGAAAAAAAAAAAAATTAGTATATCGATAATTACCCATACATACCCATACATCTACAGCAAACGCTGACTTTCTTTGAGTAATAGATCTAGTGCCCCACTAGATCAATCGTCTCCGACACTTAGAGCTAATAAATGATTGTCTTCAACAGTTCAAAATTACCTATCTTAATTCAGAAATAATATCGGGACGTTCAGTAAACAAAGTGTTTAGTAAAAACGTGCGCAAGCGACTGCCCGCCGCTGTCCGCCCACCGCTTGTCCAGTAAATGGACTCTATTTTAACACCGGCTGATACATCGGACTAAACTAAGAGCTAGGTCTTGGTGCTGTAAGTCTAGATTTTTATATGCCGGGCTATTCGCAAACACGTTCGAAGCTAAGGTTATCACAGAGATTACATAAAGCCACTGCGATATCTAAAATCTTATTGACAACTTATATACTTACTTACTTATTTTGTAATTATGTGTAAATTTAATACATAACCTACGTTATATGATTTTCTCAAAAACTCTTGTTACATTAAATTCAATTCAATTCAATTTTAATTGACTAGTATATTTTCGAAAATCAATCACAATAACTAATGTGGTTACATCTAAAGAGATAGGCTCCTAACTATAATGGTGTCTGTAATTTATTAATGGAAACATTATTTGTTAGGTTTGTATACATCTAATACTAGGTCTCCAGGCCGTGGCTGTTACACAAAAAAGCCTTTCGGAAACCAGGGTTAGGTTTTGTATACATCTAATACTAGGTCTCCAGGCCGTGGCTGTTACACAAAATAGCCTTTCGGAAACCAGGTCGCCGCCTTCAAATGTAAAATTCTACCCAGGCCATTTATATCGAACTTTTTTAATATCTAGGCCACAGTCAGCCGGTGCACTCTGGATATTTTCAGAGTTTCCGAAAACCTAACCTAGGTAGATTAAAAATATGTATCTCTAATTTCGTAACCTGTTACATTTGGGTCAGTAGGAGAGGGAAACCCAATATTCCCTATTAATGATGTAGGTTGGTGTTTTTGCTTTGCGTCATTTGTGACGCAAGGACAGACGAGAAGACGCTATTTTTGCAAGATATTAACTTTCCGTAATATGAATCTGTCTCATTAGATATTATTGTGTATTAATATATTAATATTAATATATATTAATTTATCAGACTACATCACATACATTGATCTGACTCCGAAGTAAGTAGCTTAAGCACTTGTGTTACGGATATCATAATCAACAGTGGTATTACAAATATATACTTAAATATTGGATATTAACACCCAGACACAGAACAAACACAATTATTCATCACACGAATGTTTGTCCTGGGTGGGGATCGAACCCACAATTCTTTGGCGCATGGGGCAAGTTCACTACCGAATGCGCCATCGAGCTAATCAAAAGTGTTGTGTTCTAAGTAGGTCTATGTATGTAGGTAGGTAATACATTTACTATGCAACAATAAACTCAATCAAAGTGAAGAATAATAACATTTTCCCAAAAGAGTCGTTTTAATCACTCTGGTGCAATAATCGTGTCTCAATGACGTGATAAAGGCTTCAGAATAAAAGGAAACTATCCATAAAAATAATATTGGCGTAAAATAATCATTCATTACGAATTTTATTTCTCCAGTTCCTTTATATACACCAAACGTAAAAAAAGGCACTTTATTTTATTAGATCACCACCCTGAAATGACCTTATTCGATATTACAATATATTTTTTTTAAATGCGAACACATAAATTACAACGGAAATGCCAGAACATTAAAGCTGTATTTGCAATTGTGAAAGTAATAAAATTAAATGTAGTATTAAAGCAATCGTAACAATTCGCTTAATATTGTTACTACAGATGTCTTCATAAAGTAATAATAACTGTTTGTCTGCTAAATCAATTTGTGACTGAGAATACACTCTTAATTAAAGGTTTAGTGGGTAATTTAATTGAACAATACCAAGGCAGGTTTATTCCAAGACTGACAAGATAAGTTTCAAGCAATTGGAAGTTGGCAAAAGCTGCGGAAATGTACAATTGTTTCTCATTTTCCTTTCACGATCATTTGTTCATGTTGTTGAATAATATCTATTAATGTACCTATTATTGGTGTCTATAACTGAAAATAAATAAAATAATAGTAGTGAACATTGAATAACGCCACGTCCATAGTGAAAGGCAATTTTCTTTTTTGTCTACACTATGTGCAACTGTACTCATAGCGGGGATCAAACCCGCACCCGTTGCGTGCGAAGTCTCAACCACTGTACCAAAAAGATGCTGTCTTTTTTCTTATTATTTTACACATTTTTGATAATTTTGCCAAATCAATGCATGGATTTTACTTCATAAATTAAGTCATACCATCTACAATGCAAAGGTTAGGGTAAATGCCCTTTTTCATTCATATTTGAGTAAGGCACTTATATATGTTTAAGAAGGCGCAGTGTGGGTAGTTTTAGTGTTTAAAAAATAACACAGAGGTTACATTTTATTATACCTGTTAGAGTAACATTCATCCGTAAAAGGAATATCAATTATCTTGTCAATTTACGCGAATTAAAAAAAAATACTGTTAAAATAACGCAAAGAGGTTGATTAACTCGTTGACAGGATAAAAATATTTTTGACCAGTTAAAGGCCTAAAATAGACCTTCGTCGGTTAGGAAGTTGGAGTCCAAAATTAACGTGCGTCGTTGACCAATAACGGTTCCCCGACGAGTGGACCGTGAAAACGCTCTGATCGCTTCACAGCCTGGTGGTTCAAGGCGATGGAAAACAATAACACCTTATATAGCCACGAATAACTTTGATGTCCCATACGCGACAAAATGAGGTGTTATTTGAGCTGTTCACACAATTCGATCATGTTTTTATACCAATATCTAGAGTAGATAATCACACTAATCGGATATTTTTATCAGCTCTCCAAACACTGTCTTGATTTATCATGACGACATTTGGAAGTCCACTTATTGTAAATTAATTCATTGTGAATCTTAGGATTTTTTTCAATTTTGTAAGTAGGTGATTTATAGTAATCGTAAAGTTATACGGAGACAATTTATTTCCTTGGAATTATGAAGATTGTGATTAATGTTGATTTGGAATAATATTATACCTACTTGCAAATATTTCCTTTTACTTAAGTGTAGTGTTCATGTTTAAAAAGTGGGAATTATAAAGTTTTAAACGCACTAATAACTGTAATTAAAATTGCCATTCTATAACAGGAAAATTTAATTAATGGGGGACGATAAAACGGTCCATTAAATGGAGGCGTTTAAATTTTTCTGTATAACTTTCCTCGTTTCGAAGGCTTAATAGAAAAGGTAAAATAATAACCATCCCTACTAAGGTCGTTCTTATTTCCAAATTTTATAGAATAAAAAGACTTTATTAAATCAAAAATGATCTTATGGCTTCTTATGAAAGAGCCGGCCATTCATTTAATACATGGCTTCTTATGAAAGAGCCGGCCATTCATTTGCCGTATATAACTCGATGAAAGTGGGTACCAAACAATAAAAAACCTCTCCCTCTTAATTCACGAGTGTCGGGGTTCAACGTAGGCAATCAATCAATGATTCGCCCCAGCATTGCTGTTCGTGTTGCCATCAGTTTTTGTGTTGTATCCGAGCCAATTTTATTACTCCTTCATTCATCATCGCCTTGATAAAGCACTAGGTTGAATACGTGTTCGATTTTGCATATTGTTCAATGCGTGCGAACATTTTATTACCAATTACACTTGGTAATACGAAGCGTCTTTTTCCTCTGTATCAAACTAAATTATTTTTCTATCTTTATCTTCCTCCTTATTTAAATTAAAGATTACATTCGTACGGTATCCTCTAACTAAGCTAAGGCTTATGTCAGTAATTGATAGATTTGATAGTTATATCTTCAAGTCTCCAATTAATAAGCAATGCTAACCTTGTTTATTAGACAAGATAGGCTTATGCTATTACGTATGGTCGTAATATTAAAATAACATTTTAACCCTATCTGTGAGGCTCTAAATTTCCGACACCCGGCTATATGCTCAAGTTTCATTATTTACAGTTGCGAAAAGTTCTCACAGCTCTTTCGCCCCGTCACTTATCGCGATTTATTATTGTTACAAATAAATGCTAATGGAATAATGTGTTACTTTGCGCTGGCCCGGTTCTCCGTAACTGGTGGAGAAATTGTACTTACAGACAAAAACAATTCTGTCTGGCGTGAGAGCTTTTTATTATTTACCTTTTTAGTGTGTTATAAACATATTTTTATAATTTTAATTGCACGCCAAATTAAATTTATTTCAAATAAACCGTAATTATAACTCTCTTTGTAAAGTCGCACTTCTAAAGAACCTTTATATTAATGCAAACGTTTAATACGCATACTTTAAATGTACATACATTTTATGTTCTATCTCTTATACAAACAGTTTATAAATACGTAATTGCTTTTGAGCCCGTACCTTTTAGTCTGCTTCTTAAATTTGTAATAAAAGATTGTTTAAAATAAATAGATAAAAAAAACATAAATGAATATTTTAATACGCACGAAACCATTTGGTGCGCCCATTATTATACGTAATAAAAAAGCCCATTACTTCCACACCGACACTACTATCTACTATTATAATCCGTCTATTCTATTTTAGTCGCTTAAACAATGTGGACGACGTGACAGCGCCATTGACGCACTAATAAGCCTGCATTTTCATTCTAGACCAGGTTTTGAAGTCACGCCCAACGCGTCGGTTGCCAATTTTTCTAGCTCAATGTCCTAAGATCGATTATAAACTATGCATTTATGTCAATATATAGCCTAAATGCAATTGAGTGGGATGTTCTAATGTCATCATTTTGCCATACATACACTTAGAGAGGAAATGAGACGGCAAACATTTGGCAAGTGATTTTTAATTCATTTTTTATCATGTAAAAAATATTTTTGATTTGATCATCGTTTCCGTACATTAGTCTACAAATCAGTATTTAAGGAATTTGCCAAATCCATTTAGATTTTGGCACAGAAAAGTCTTCTGATGTAAATACACGAGATAAGGAAATACGTAACACATGACGTTTTATTAAAATGACTGGTCTAATATACTCGTAGATTCTCATCCACAGATCTAGTCTCATTAACACATATATTACTTTAGTAGTGAAATAGGTACTGGTATGATAACCAGCCATCGGAAAAGTTACGGTATATATTTCAGGTCTTAATTTAGGGACACCAAAGTCCGGTGTCTGGATATATAAGCCAAGTGCTAATATCACTTAGTGCCTACCCAGGAATAGTGGTCGATCGATCAATCAGGCCGTCAATAAGCGTCGGACTTGCCAAGTGATCCCCAGGCTTGCCAGCCATCCGGCGAATACCGTCGTTTCATTCTGCTCGTTCCGAACATTAAAATGCTTGCAATCGTGAGCTCGGCGCGGGACTGACACGTCGCATCGGCTACTACGCTCATAAATAATCAATGATACAATTGCTTCTCTTATGCTGTCTAATAAAGATTGGCAGTGTCATATAAAATGATCCGACTGATTAAGAAATAAAATTGTCTCGAAGAATTACTTACATTTGAGTGACATCTAAAACTAACATAGTTTCTCTACAAAATGGATGATGCTCTTACACAAAAAAAACTATTTCATATTATGTACAGTAAAAATGTAATGTAAACCAAGTAACAGCTATTAAACTATTTCCACCTATAATAACGCGTGGGTTGTTGCAACAATGCTTGATATTTGTATCACATAGATAATCATTTTGATTTTCAATTATGAGGTGAGTAGTATGCCCACCTAGCGACCTTCTCTTCATTCAAATGGTGCCGTAGGACTACCTATTATAGACGAGTTAAAGTGCCCGCGGCCTATTTCGAAGTATTTGCGAACATATCGATGCTGGCCTCGCATGAACAGTTATTGTCTCTCGATTTAGATTCCATTTGTGAGTGGAACTCGCGTAGGTCAACACTGCCCCCGCTGGAATACTAAGCGCAGATCAGAGAGCCGCGTGACTAACCTGCTGCAAGAATTACCGACGATTGTATGCTAAACAGTTTGCCGAGAAACGCTAGCCTCAACCGGCCACATAAGCCTTACCATATGGACGCACTCAAATCCAGCCAACGATACAACGTAAATACTATTTGCAAAAAACAACACCCGAACGTGTGTTTTCTTTCAGCGATCAAGAATTCGCGTCCAAAACTCACCTGAATAAATAGATGTATTGTACCCGGCAACGTGAGTTTACTGTAAGCTTTTAAACGAATAAACAAAAATCAAGGTTAAATGAAAGTTAAATAATTACTACGTTTCCATTCCGTGTTGAAAACGAGAAACGTAAAAGAAACATATGGTAAGTTCGGTAGGCACTAAAAATTGTGATTGCGTAATCACGTGACACAGCTGGCTCGAGTGTTGTTTTGACAACAGCGTTTATCCGCGAAAAGTTAAATTCGGCATTGAAACCAATCTTATCTATCGGTGTTTATGAAAATAACCGTTAAATTGTTTAATAATAGACCAATATTTTGTATGTTTATGATTGTTGGGCTACTACGATGAAAATCTGAATAAAAACAAAGGAGTTTCAGTGGCGGAACAAATGATGTTAGCAAAACCTTGATAGTCACGCCGTTAAAAGCTATTACGAAAGTTGCTATCTGCAACTGCTGAAACTCCACGTTACTTGATAGGTCGTCCTCGTTCTGGTAGTTAATGCCGGTTAGGTAGTCAGTATCAAATATCTAGGACACCACACTGTTATCAATCAGTCGTTGTATACTGCACTTCCCGAGTCATGAGCTGGTTATTGGGTTACATTAATTGGTATTTTATTAATATCATCACTTTCGTGGATAAGATACGGACAGCTTCAGTTGCCGTGCAGCCAGCGTGCCACTGTGTGTGTAAACAAACACATGTGACCCGCAATGTCACATGATCCGTATTCCTAGTTAAAATAACAAAACATTTATCGAACATAAATGTTTATAAATAGAGTTTGTTAATGTTGATCTGTCAATTTGAATGTGAATAGTTATATAATCGCGAATCGTTGTTCATGATTTATTTTGAGAGGAGCACATTGAGTTCATAATGTGCCTAATTAAAAATTCAGATAAATGAATGTGTGCAACAAGTCTTAGCTTTGAAATTATTTTACCCCTATTTAATGGTCGATTTTTAAAGTTATTAAACATACATTTACATAGTACCACATAGATATTTTACATTATATTACCTATTTTTATATGTATATACTTACTCCTAATGTTGCCTATTTATTATTTTTATTTCTTACGTGTGCAAATATTTGTTTGTTTTTCGGTTAGCGAAGTCCGCGTTGGCCTATTTAGTTCACTCGAATGTAATGTATTTACGAATAAGATAGGAATTATATACTTATATGTTATGTAGGTATTTTGGTGATAAACTCGGGGTCCTGACTCTAGATAATGGCTAGATTGCCGGTCACGTACGCAACTGAACTTTAATTTCAATGTTTTTTCCTTCAATTGTAGCACAAAATATTTGCGAAAATAGAAATATCTAAAATTACATTCTAGTAGTCGTTAAGTTAAAAAAAAACAATAATGTTTTGCCCACACCCTGTTTTCTTTATTTTAGCAAAGTAGATAATGTGTTGTGACCCCGAATGTTCTTGAAAACATGTTATTTGTGTCCTTAGTTTTATAATACTTTTTACAATGTAATGAAAGAGAGAACAAAAAGTTAAAGGCAGTGATGTATAACAGCGGGTCGAACGGTACAAAATACAACAATTGCAATGGTAAATAATAAATATTTGGGAGTGAGACCGATGAACACGGATGTGTGTGACGTCACAATGGCCACGGGTGGGGCTAGGGTTGGCCGCTTCAAGATTTTCTAACAAATATTTACTGTTCAACTGCATAATATATATCTGGTATAGTGACAGTAGAAGCCTCGCCTTGTAGCATTAATACAGAAGACCACTTAACCATTGAAATGAAATGAAATGGTTTGAAATTGAATAAAATGGTTCATTTCTGCAAGTGGATTTGTAACAAATTCTTTTGCACGTCACACTTTTTTACCCTACCAGCACCTCGACTTGAATGGCCTGATGAGAAGAGGTTCCGCAAGAAACTCAACAGATAGCCTTTTTAAAAAACATGTTTTACTTATCTCTAATATGTGGTACATTAATATATCATGATTTCAAAAACTTCACTGTGCATGCGAGCAGATTATCTCGTCCAAACATCTTTATCATTTAAATAATCGTCTATTTTGTAGTAACCCTTTCTTATTAAACATGATTTAATATATGACTTCAATTTATTCGTGGGTAATTCAATATATTAAACCTGTCAAGATGCACATAACTTTCAAACCCTAAAATCGGCTTGTCTGTTTATGAGTGTGTCGTCTCAAATAATCAGGATAAATATGTTATGACAATGATCTAGACATATGAAAGTCTATTTATTACGTTAAAGGGACTGACCCTTCAATATAATCTCCAAACGAATTTCATCATAGTTACAAAACTATTTACTTAAATCTCGAGATTTCCTCACAACGCTGTAACTGTTTAACTGTTCTAATAGAATAATAAACATCGGTTGAAAGCGTGACACTTAACCAGACTTCTAACACGCTCAGTGATAGCTTACTTAAAATAAATACTGCCAGCCCTCTCAAACTGTTTGCACATGTTGATAGATGCGCACGCGCACGGCTTCGCGGAAGGGCCCTCGGATGCGGTTCACGCGGCCGAGGAAGACGTAAGCGCCTGTTTTCAAAACTAGCTCTTCGAAGAAAGTTGTAATTGTCAATAAGAACGTGAATGACGGTCATTACGCTTAAAGGAACCGCATTGTTAATGTGCTCGCTTCTGAATGTTAAACAATTGAAATGCTCATTACAGTCTTCTCTGAAATATTTTTAGGACAACAGGGGCTGGAATAGAAACTGAAAAACTGCCTGAAATCTTTACTACCCATTTATTAGAAACAGCACATTAAATAAATAATAACAACATCTCGTATCCTTGATATTCTGCTTCCATAAAGTTTTTGCACTTTTTAGAGGACCAATTTTATGTAACTAAACTGAATTGGCAAATGATTCTGAGAAAACAGAATGAATAATAATATTTATTGTTCCACGTTGCTTCAATTAAACAAGCGTCTAACTACACATTTTTTGTCTAATTTTCTTTGGCGTGAAGCTAAAAAAGATTCACCATGAATGTTTTTATTTCGGTAAGTTTTTTCTAAAAAAAATTACGTATCCATTGGCGTTTCGACCTCTTGGGCGTAGCATGACGATTTTGTAAAAAATATCCAACAAAAATGTTTTCCTTTTGCGAAACGTTGTCAAACTCGTTCAAATTTAGGTCAAGACGCTATCTGTATAATTGTAAGTAGTAGAGCATCTAGGCCCATTTCACTTTATATTGGGATAGCGTTAAAATAAAAGTGTTTATAAAAAACAATTTACGGTCAATCACTGCATTCCAGGAATATGCGTTTTTGGTACATTATTAGATAACATCTGAACCTAGCTATCGTTTTCGTGTACAATTAAAACAATATTTGTTAATTTTCTGATTTTAATAATAAAAACATTGAACCATTATAAGTATATTCAGTTCCGCCTAGTGGTTACATTGATTTTACCGTGGTGGCTTAAATCGGACTCCTTACAACATAAAGATTCAGTCTTCTTGCATTTAATTTTACGTAGGGTGCTGACAAATTTCACTCATTATTTTGCCATACACTTACGTCACGTGTTTTTTGAAAATACAATACAACTATCTATTTTTTCGGGATATTCCGTGAAAACTAGAACGTCTGGCAACAGTTCGAGGTAAGTTAGGCACGATACGAAATCTAGAACATTAGGTTACGTTACGTCTAGCGGCATTATCGTCAATATCTACCGTTTTACATGTACTGCGGGCGTCCTTGCGCGGCATTATTTGGGCTTAGTGCTGGCTGGTGGTAAGGCACGGTAAAATTAATAGGCAGCATTGAACTTGAACGCTTCGCGTGTGGTGACGTCAGCGCGACATGTGCGCCGCGCGCGGCCGCCGCCGGCAACTTGCAAGGCCGCATATGAACCATGAACGGCTGCCTAAAACAACCGACTGAAAACAACGCACATCTACATACCACGTACACCCACACGCTTATTCTCAGAATTTATCAGTAAAAATTCGCGTGATAAGGAAAACGCCGGATCCACAAACGCTAACAGCTGGCATTGTATGGCCGCCATTAATACGCCGATTGACTTAACAACTATGTCCTAGTACGTGTTATTTCTGTGCGACATATCGAGCTGATTTACATATAATTATATAACTGCTACATGCAGATGGAGTTTAAAAACAATGGTTCGTTGTAATCGTTATGAATGATCGCTGTTTCAATTTATAGATAAGAACTTAAGTTGCTTTCTTGCCAAAATATAACGTTTAGGTACAATGTAATTGAATAAATAATGATAAATATAGAAGCACAATGTGCAAAATACATTCTATAGTGATATGTTTATCAGCAAATTCTTTGATTAGCGAGTCCAAATGATATACAATGTAGGTATAAGTATCACATTCATTTGGAATTATGTATGTATCATAACATGTTGGCATTCATCTTCGCCCAGTTGTTACATGGTTATGTGCTCTTTACCGACTGTCGGTTCCGTCAATCAAATAGTTACGTCACAGCCTTTCTAAGGTCGGAGTTTAATCCATTACCACCCGCGCGGCAACATGTTGGGAACTAATTTACCACCTTGCATAACGCGTACTTAGCAACGATTGCATTTTGCCATGTTAGCACAGCAATTTATGAATTTCCTACAAGCTTGCAACTGATATTGCGAACGTAGATCTAATACGTTTAAATGCGATGTTTAGCTAACTTTGTGAAATGTACAACGTTTGATGGTTGAAAAATTATATTTTAAATGCTTTCATTGTTCTTCGTTGATTAAAATTTCATTCATTGTAAATGAATGTAGTGGTCTAACTCTACACTAATTCCATTAATGTTATTGTTGTGAATTATCATTTCTACCTTATCTAAATTAGGTAAATGATAAGGGAAGTATATACCTAAAACTTTAATTTGTCACATTAAAATGTCAGTAAAAATCTAAAACGTAAAGATTACTTTGCTATATTTCAAATTTTGTCATGATAAAGATAACATTTACTATGTGTTACAATCAATAATATAAAATTTTACTTATAATAATCACGTGCGTAAATACCAACCAGCTTATTATCTACGTCAATGACTTACATTTGGCAAAAATGAACGGCATATTCATTACATTGATAATCTTCGGATAGCGCCCGAATATCAATATGATTTCGTATTTTTTTAGATAATTTATTCATTACAGAATGAATTAGGTATTGTAAAATTGGAACGAATGATTACTCCATATTGGAATATTTTACACGTGCCACCGATTAGATTGAATTAAAGCAGAATCCTACATGATTATCAATATATATTGTTTTTTAATTTTTCACACAATGGTTTCCTGTTATCTTGGCTTAACTTATCATGTTAATATAATTCAATAAGCCAAAACAGGATAAGATTTATATAAACTAACGCAAAATAATACCGAATATTTGTAAGCAACCTAGTCATAATGAAATTTAGTTATCAGTATCACTTATGTCATTTGACTTTCGGTTCTCTCTGCCTACCCCGCTAGGGAAGTGGCGTGAAGTTTAGTTAGTATCACTTAAAAGCCCGCAGATTACATTATAAGTCAGACTACGATAGTTTACTAAAGTTTGCCAAAGCGCTGGAGTACGTACACTACACCTGTCGATTATTTGCACATCGCGTAATAAAACAGATGCGTCTATAACTAATATTAGTTTGTAGTATCCCCGTATCTTACATAAGTGGCGTACCGTACAATATTTCGCAAGAGCTTACTACGGGACGCGAAAGCCGTGACGTAAGTCTGCGCGGACGCATTCGCCCATTGATTAGACCGCGTGAATGTTGCACGTTACTTAACCGAGCCGCCATTCTTGACTCCAATAGCATATTTTGCTGTGCTTTGCAAGATGTCGGTGAATGTGTGTTGCGAAAAACACTCTTTAACCTTTCTGCTGAGTTCAGTATGGAGTGGTTATAGACATAATGCAAACAGTGTTATTTGAGACGATGAGTATGGGCGTGTGAGAGTGCGGGTTCAGAAATGATTGTTTCGAACGGACTGAAAACAGTTTTCTCTCAATCCACTGTTTCGTGTGATGTTCTTGGTAAAGATTTATTAAGCAAAGCAAATTGCCAATTTTCCTTAAAGGGTCTGACGGGAGAGGACATTGATAATAATAACAGCAATTTTGCTAACGCGGACAATCATTCAGATAGAATCGATTTCAAGGCGACGCTATAATTAGTAATGATGTGATTGACCCATATTTTCTTACTTCAATTAGCGAGCCAATTAATTAAGTAATGACTAAGTAAAATTATATGTCTAGCATTAAGACCAGATGTGTCTATTTGAATGGTAATAATATTCATTATGGTGATGCAACTTTACATTGTATTAGATCAGCAATGTAATTTGTAAAATAAGATAAGACTTTTTAAAACTAAAGTTGTAGTTATCTATACACTGGCATTTCTATTAATGATGCTGTGAATTTATATCAATCCCATTCATTTGAAATTCAAATTGTGTGCCCATTTTATTTTCATTTAAAATCATTAAGCTCTAGGTTTCTGTGTTCTAACTTAGAGCCGCATCTGCCAGTTATGATCCAACACCGTATAGATAATATTCCTGTTTTGTTAGTATGGTCAAAATGCTTGAAAACGTATCTTAACAACAATGTTTGTTTCCTTGGAATTAATGTTTAAGTAATGTAAACGCTGGTAGTTATTGCTACACACATCAATATATTTTACTTTCAAAACAGACATCTACATTTCCCGTGTTCAGAACTGCTGCGTACGAAAATACCGTTACCTAGCAACAGACACCAGTGTAATATACTATTTATTAGAAGGTGTTAATGGTGTATTTCTTAGTTCTACCAAAATGTTTGAGATATTTTGAGGAAACGTATCTGTTTGTACTGGTTTTCCTTGTTTGTTTGAAATTAAACGATGTACTACAGTCGGGACAATCGTTTTAAACTGTAATGTAAAAATTAAAATATGTTGTTTTATGGTTCATAATTTAAATTTTTACGTAATGGCTACATACTAATAATTCAGACAGATACCCAATGATATCACTTATCTTTTTAATGTATAACCGACGATATCACATGGGCAGTTGAGTCAAAATGGAAGCAATTTTATTGACAACGACATCAAACAAAAATCACGCATCTAGGAGCTCGCGCCAGTCATATCTTTAACAAATTGTTTATAATATACATTGTCAGAGGCGGCGATCTTTGTTAGAACCAGTAACTACCCAACAACAACAATATAAGGGCCGTGTTGATAAACAGCCTAATAAATCAACCGCTTGTGTACTTACAGCCAATGTTTGTTTTGTAATTGATATTCTAAATGCAACTCTTCATTCGATTTATAAATAGCCGGGAACTGATTGTGCATTACCTAATAAAATATTGCACAGTAACCTTGCTTCGTGCAATGCGGCCTGTGGTTGCGGCCAACCAAAAATGAGGAAAACGCGAAGAATTTTTGATATTAAATTAAATTCTTCAAACGATTCTGCATAACATGGGCAGGGCGAGTTTAGCATTTTTTGAACGAAACTTAGATATTGAGAAGTGCATATTGAAATTTTAATATAATATTATTATATAACATTGAGTAAAATATTATGCAATATTCCTACGCCAAGTGTTTCAAATACGTTAAGGCTACATAGAAATAATATTTTTAAATACATATACTTACATATAATAATACATTGATATATCATTCTATCACGTTTTAGCATAATTCAAACGAAAGAATGCTTATACAAATTTGAATTTCCATAAAAAAATATATTACACAGAGGAAACATTCTGTTCATCAAATTATGGTTGAAGGAAAGAATTAACAATTTGTGTGAAGAGCCTTTAATTACTTCCGCTCATAGAATTCCGTTTCTGTGAGCGGAAAATTAAAAGCATTTTTCATTTTCATACTACATCTATAGCCTGAAAACCTGGAAGGTATTTTTAATTTTATTGATATATTTCTAGCTAACTTCCGTAAACTGATATCTGAATGTTAAGAATAAAAAATTGAGCAAGAAATACGTATAGTTTGTATAGCTGTTATATTTACCTCCAATATCTATCCGGTATTTATAAAGAAGTTAACAGTTTCACCTCCATTTTGAACATAGACAAGGATTTTTGACGTTGTTACCTATTAGATATTCTATTTGTAACGTTATCTACTCAGCAGCTTATGTTTAGATCTTCAGTTTTGATCTTAAACTTTGATCAAGCAGCGTAAATGCATAACATTAACATTTGAAATCACCTTTCATAAAATATAAGAATCAACGGCAGAAATCTATAGAAACATACCTGTAGCAACTGTGTTGAGATACACAAGCCTTTTTCTAAACTCATGATTGAAACTGGATAAAAACAAATAGCAAGGCAAAGGTGATGTGTGGGGTCTCGTTGCGAATGCGATAACAACAGAGCTCCGTAACTGGACACTGGCGATGTTGACACGCCACGAAACGCTTGCCGTGAGAATATTGCTCCTGGCAAATACACTATCGGGTTGGGACACGCGTGAACCTTTAATGTAAAACGTGTATTCTACCGTTAGCAACTGACAAATAGAATTTCAGTTGCCACAATATCAGTCACCAATCGCATATTAAATTGTTCACCATTGTGCCATAACCTTTCGACCGCAATGTCGCACTATATTGCGAAGATTGGTTTAGGTCTCTTATTGTGTTATACTTTCAGTAGAGCAGGATAACAAAGCTAACTTTTGCGAAGCGATGGTGTCGTATGTAGTTGAAATTCTTAATAGACAGATAGATTTTAAGATATCCACGGCGGATAATCAACCAGTCTTCATCATCAATCAAAATACTCCCTAAACTGATAGTATAAGTCAAAGAATAAACCATTAATTTACCAACACTCTCAACAACAGTAGCTGTTCTCAAATTTTTCTAAATGTCAATGCTTCGTATCAAAGAAATAGATTTATTTTTACGATTCGAAGTCAAAGCCCAAAGTAGATGCTATTTAAATGCTTGCGATTGTGATTTCTTTGATTCCATTGGAATTATCTGATTCGAAGATTGCTTTCAATTAACTTAACTGTGTTGGAATCTGTTACATCAGAGGATTCCAGTAATATCTTTAGAATTAAAAATAAACTTTATAGAATGACATATTCATAATAAGCTTGTTACAATGTAATATATAAACCTACGTTTTAAATGGAACTAATACAATAAACAACATAACGATAAATTAGGATCATGAATAATATAATACTGTGTTTTCAAAAATAAATGATTAAACAATTAGTAGGTATATAACCAAGAGAGTCAAGTAATACTAATTCCTCGCATATTACTTGCAAACAAAACAATACTTATTTACGTTTTACCTACGTGTACATAATATTTAATATTTCCTACAATTTCGCGACCGGACATATTGTTTCAAATAACCACCTATTATTTATTATTTATTTAACACAACACTAGGAAAACCGACATTTAAAGTTATCTTGCTGCCTGTCTGTGTTATATTTGTGCTTCAATAAATAGCTAAATTGAATTAAGGAAAATAACGCTGAAATTATATGGCTCATTGAAATAAAAAACAATACTAATCAAAAGGGAAAATATGGAAATTGTAATGCATGCTTTGTTAACTTATAATTAGTTATTGCGTATTTCGTGAAATCATTACTAAAATAAATTGATTTTGTACAATAACGAACGAATATTTAGAATAGAATTTTGTAAAAACTTGTAAGAAAGAACTACAGAATTAGGTAGGCACCTATTTACTTAGATAGCTGAAATTATCTTACATCAAAAATAAGCGCTGCTTTTGAATTAATCCGTTTTATTTCGACCTCTTTAATCAGCGTACAAAATCGAACCAACCTCTTTATTCATAGTCGTCCCTCAACCTTGCAATGTGTCTATATTAGCATATGTACAGAAGAATGTTCATTCATTGTAAATCATTACACGGTCAGGTAGGTCTGTGCATTGAGAGCCACATGCACGCAGGTATGCCGGCGTTATCGCTCTAATATACCTGATATCCGTAGATATCGACGTAGGCGGTAGCTCGGTTGATAACACATCCCACACACACACACGTCTTGTGTGCTCGCTGTTTGCGAACCTCTATCGGAGACAAGCAATCATATCTCTTTGTTTTCTTTGCAACTGCTGCGGTTATCTCGATACGGCCCCTAACTTTATTGTCGGTGCAGAAACGGGATTCATTCACAGAGGATTAGAAATGTTAGCCTTATAAAATGTGTAGTAATGGAACGCTGGTTTAAGCAAACGCGATAAATATTGATATCATTCACAACAGACGTGTCACAATTTGTATTCAAAATCGTATTCAAAATCTATTCAACATCTTTGAAGTTTCGCACCCACGAGACCTTGAAATTACTTCAAAACATACCTACCTACTCTCACCTTTATTATCGACTATAAACCAGTACTGAATGAACGCTACAAGGTGAAAAGATATGTCCAGTATTATTTTTGTTAAAATTGACATTCTTATAAAATTGTTCGAATAGAACATGTCATTTCTTATTATTAAGCTAATAGCTCATTGGGGACCTTAACAAAACGACATTTAAAAAAAAGAGAAGGGAATCATTGATTGAATTTTTGATAGATCACAGTTGCTTTATGTACTAAATAAAATAAACTACAGCTCATGTTACCTTGAGTAATAAGGAAACTATATAAATACATAGTACTTAGACATTTATTTTCAAATATAATACTTTTATCTATTTATATCTTAATGTATAGAACTATAGAGAAAAAAGTTAAAATAGTATTTAAAATACAAGTATCCGTGTGGCAAATAATAATTATTGTAAGTTTGTATATCTCAATGGATAGAACGATTAGTCAAAGTCCAAAATGTCTAGTCTTAAAGCTAGTAATAACGTCCACGCCTTACCTTCTATAAAACAGACAAATGTCAGTCGCATGTTGTCCTTACAAACATAATATTTATATAATTCTACACGCACACGGGGTCCTTACTCTTTCTTGTTTATATTCAGGCCTGCAATAAAACACGTCGATTATACGCGACGGCGTTATCAACGCAGCAATTACTCCAACAAATTGATATTGTTTACACGCTTCCCAACGGGAGCATCGTTAAGCCTATCAATCGGGTTTTTTCAATGATTAACCGGACTTGTTGGTTAATAGCTGATATCTATGTTATTGTGCAACTGTACATTATATGCATTCACCAGACAAGGTTATATGAGGTGTTTGGGTTTCCCTGAAGCGGAATAGCCGATTTTCTATTATTTTCCGTCGTATTTGTTCGAGAATTATGCTAAGTTATTTAGGTTGTAGACTGCTCATATCATAGTGAGTTGAAAGTTTAAGAATAGACGTTGATACTTGTTCATGCAGGTGTATGTAATCCTATAACTAATTACATACACCTTTTTTTTGTATATGTAATTAGTTATAGGTATATTTCTTTAAAAATAAGTTTCTGGTTAGATTGTTAAGGAAACTATATATATTTCATACCTTTGTTTACTTGTATTCCATTCAAATGGCAAATTTATAAAAATAAAAAAAGATAAATTTAAATAGGTAGAATTAAAAGATAATTACAGTCAATTGTGCAATTCTCGTATCTATGGAACGCCAACGATATGACAAGTTTTATTATCAAAGTATTACTACACTGATGTTTTTTATATAAAACGAGTTAATGTAATAATAATATGCAAGAGTATCTCTGATATTATGTAAAAATAATTATATGTAGAGTAGGTAGGACTACAAAAATTATAATGATAAAATGGCCAGGCTTAATTGCAAAGTCTGTATCAACTACATTACGAGCAATAAAATATAATGCAAGTAAATCAATTAACAAACAGTTTAAGTGGACTCTTCTTTAAACTAGCGAATGAAACCTCCACTAATATCTATTATTTTTTCGTTCAAACCCCTGAACAAACAATTGTGTAATATTATCTCAAGTCAATATTTGGTGTCTAAACTGACTTTATGCGTACTCATTACACTAACTACAACATTTGTGTATCTTGTACGTGAATCCATTGAGATAACGCGGCGCTACTCAAATATGTTCTTTGTCGTACATGTAATAAGAACTACATCGTAAAATTATGGACTCTACAATAGGTCGAAGTTGAACTCACAAGCTTCGTACTTTTCCTACTTGATCTAATTTTAAATAATTAATTACTCTCGACATACAACGGCGTAGTAAAACTGATTAACGAGCACTGGATCGTACTCTACTTTATTTGTTTTCATTAGCTCTGGACGCTCTTTGTCGAGTCTGTTTGAGTTAAGCTTTCTAAATGTGAATTAAATAAAATGTTTCACAAAAGACACCAAATTTAGTTATTTAATACATAAGGAATGCTTTATATATTATTTATTGAATAAATAAATTTAGTATTAATTAATTTATGGTTTGTCATAATATGTCAAACGTTCAACATGTGCAATGGAAATGCCAGAGATTATTAGCATGCATTTGAATTTAGTCGTTAATAGTATGCGCTACATCAAGAAATAGATGAAGAGTTAAAATTTTACATGGGAACAATTACAAACACGATTTATCATTAGCATTAATAAACATAAGCACTATTGAGACTTTAATCTACAGGCTCTACATAACAACGTGATCAATGTGTGAAGTAAGTCTAATTTAGATATATCAGTCCAAATATGTTTATTATTCAATGTTTATACATTATTTTTAATTATTACCAAGTCAGATAAAAGAAGCCAACGGCCATGATACCACCAATCACGTGTTTTTGTAATGTTCGCATCAAACAGTTGTTGTTGTCACGTAAAATTTTGGCACAATAATAACATCAGATAATATGTAGACCTCTATGCCCCATTCCTAATTAAATGTAGAGTTGCAGAGTATATAATAATCTACCGTACTCAACCGTACCTAAAATATAAGTTTCCATGAGGCAAATAAATAAAACAAAGGCAAAGCTTATTCATGAATTAACGTTTAGAAACTGAATTTTACAGACAATTTTTTATCAAATAATGTAATAAAAAACTTTGTGGTTAAAATTAAAAATTTTCTTTTAATGAAACATCTAGCATGTTCTAACTAACACATGTTAGACTTTCCAATCAGTTCAAAATGTGAAGCCTATCTAGCATGGTAACTTCCTAGCTTTATCAATCCTTCGTGCAAAGACGCACACCTGCATCCACGAGTGCCGAACGACAGTTAATGAATTATTTATAATTAAATACGTAAGTAATTGCATTTCCTACGAAACCCATTAGTATGCATAGCTTTCTTATTCGAGACATAGGTCTAAACTAAAACCATGGTGGAGCTGAACTCTACCTGCTAAATGATCTTTGAAATTTGTACTTTCATAGTTGTCTGAGCTTTACCATGTCTTTATATCGTCTCTAAATATGCAATGTGCATGTAAAACAATCGAAGTTTTAATTTTATTTTTCACTTACGATAGTTTTATCACTATTTTAAGTAAAATTTGGTCGCAAGAGTGTCTTTAGTGGTTGTGCCACTTATTATGAGACTTTGAATAAGTGAATCACTATGATTTTTCTAATAAGCGGTACAGACGTAAAATAACTCAATAAAAGATTAGGCTCTAATAAAGTAATGATGCACGTGCCCGAAATCATGTTATGGCACATTAAAATTTTGTATCGTTAAAACCATTACAAAAAGCGATTGGTAGAGCCATAGGCTAATAACAAGTGTCTCTACAGTACTCTAAGAAAGCTTGTAGTTAAGAAAGTTATACAGCCTGTTTTAGTACCCGACGGTAATTATTAAGTAAGGTATAATTATTGAAACCTTGATTAAGATATAAATGTTAGTCATAAAATCATTTTCTTTTATAATTATCTACATAACAACGTTCTAAGACACTTTATTATTATTACATGTTTCAATGGCGCAAGTTGTTAACGGTTGACAACATATGTTTACCAAGAATATATTGATGGCATCATAAAAAACAAGCTTATCTTTTACAGCTCGCTGAGACGCTTTAAAACTCTACAATTTGTAAGTCAAATGCTAGTTGAATGACTTTAGACGTGTTTGTTCAACTGGTTTAAAATAGAGACGGCGACTGTGCGTGCCGTAGTGTACTTACATAATACGCAGTCTTATAGAGTCATTGGCAGTAGACACACTAACTGAACGGCCAGTTGGCTCAAGATCATCAAAAACAAAAGGGAGTATCGGTTTCGAGTCGGGCCCAGGTAGAGGGCGCCGGGCGCCGGGCGAGAGCCGACGCGACACGCTCAGAAACAACCTAAATAAAGCAGGGAGTAGCCGTCTCGGCGGCCGCACGCACACCGGCACGGCGCGCACACACGCTTGCGCACGCACACCCTCGCACCCAGACGAAAATAAAATCCACTCGTATGCGCCATGCAAATAGGAAGGCGGCCCGAGCACGCGAACCGCCCGAATGAACGAACAGATCCTTACGTTTCGTGGCACTGTCGCAAGACGGTCACGGGCGCATCGCAGGCCGCGGGTCACAGCAGCGCACGATCACAGATCTCATCCGAGGGACGGCGCCGTCCGCCACTCCGAACTGGTTCTGAGCTCCGAATCCGATGGAAAAGTACACGCGCGAGACGACAAACATTCAACACTCGCGATATCGGCGGATCCGCTGTGGTCACTCGCCAGGAAAACCGACGGCGATTAGCATGAATGATATGACGGGTGTAGACGAACGCGGGCGGAGTGCGACGTCGGCGCGGGTCGCAGAGCGACTGGCGGCGGCACTACGCGGAGGCCCGTGCGTAGTGAGTGGCCGTGAGGAGCGGGGACGAGGAAACCCGGCGCGAGTACGGAGCCCCGGCCGGGCGGGGGAGGCGGGGGGCGGATTAATCACGTAGTAAGTATGCCCCCCTGGGCCGCCGGCCGCTACGCCCGCGGCGCCGCGATACAACCTGTGCCCGACACATACATAAATAAATACCAATGCAATATGAGCGCTCGTCGTGCCAGACTGAAACCGGACACTTCTCGAGGCGAAATGAATTCCTGCTTGAGCGTTGCCACCGAATGTTGGCGTCGCGCCGCTCGCTACAGCCATGATGCAACTGTTAAACGCTTTGTAAATTATCAATCAGCGAGATGCAGTAACGTGGGGTCGATTTGTCCGCTTCAAAAGTTGCCTGCTTCCGCGATCATAAATAGCGCCCATTCAGACCGATCAGATAACTTCCTATTCAGCGGTGACTGCTTTCAGAAAACGCAATTTACTCGACGACACGTAGGTACGACAGGGATTTCCCAACACATCTTTAGTGAAAAGGTTTTGAACCGGTTTTTCTAGTCGACCATTCCAAGTTGCATTGCATGTTTACGATACAGATGACTTTTACGCTGCTTTTTATTGAGTGGAGCTATTAACATGCAGGTTAGTTTACAACAAATTAAGGGAAATGCAACGTTTTGAGCGCTGAGATTTTATTGCGATTTGAGTATGCATAACAGCGACGTAAAAGCGAAAGGGTAAGTAAGTACCTGGTTACCAGTAACTTTTGAAACAAAATATTATTTAGCTAGTTCCACAATAGCCAGTAGCCGCTTTAGTGCCAGACATAATCTGGCCTCATACCATTGTGTTCAGGAAACGGTTCCTAAGATAAGCCTTAAAAAGAAATGGGGCGGCCCTTACGACAAATAGCCCGACATGCTCCTTTGTTACAGAAAATATGTTGCACTTAATCTTTATTAACTGTGTTCGGTGTGAGACCTTTTCGTGATATCACCGTGTTAGGATATCGAAAATTAGATAGGTACAGTCGGATACTATATGTATCTTTTGCACGGAAGAAGCCTTGTAGAGATAGGTAAAGTATAATATGTAGATTCAGATATTTTATACAATATAGAACAGTTTCTATATTATATAAAATGTCATAATATCTCGTTCCTGGTGAATATTTTTTAATATAACATTTCCTCCTCATACATTTTAGTGATCTAAATAAATTGATGCACCAACAAGAATTAAGAGATTTAAAAAAAAGTATGTTTTAAAGGTGCCAAAAGTAGGTTTAAAAGTTTTCACTAAGTAAAACATTCCCTATGACATTGATATAATTTAGTATTTGTGCATATGTCTTTAAGTAATAATAAAATATTAGACTTATCTGAAAAATATTCAGTGTCTAACAACAAAGCCTTATTTGAAGTACATACAAGTACAAGCTTGCTGACAAAAAAAAACAACGCTTCAAAATCCAAGTGCAACAAAGCCCGTCTCTACCAGTTGTATCATGGAAGAATTTGATTAAAAATAATTGTAGTAGGAAGGTATGCGTTGAACTCTTCGGCAAGGGCCGACGGACGATTCGCCATGGCGGTGCGCGCGCGCCGGAAAAAACAAACTAGTTTTTTTAACGACACGACGCCCGATCGAGAGCTTTTTCTGCCGTTTAAGATGTGTTATGTATAAATTGAATCACATGACACTCACCTTGTTATTGTGTGCGGGCGTCTGATTGATATTCTAGATTGGCTGGTTGAGTTACTTTAAGTTTACTGCCTTTTAGTATTTTCTATTAAACATAAACAATAAATATAATGGGAATATTGGATGTGATTACTTAATTTATTTATTTCTTGTTTCAGAATAAATAAATAATTGCAAAAAGTATTTTCATTAATAATGATATTATTGCAATGTGAGTATATTGCCATAAAAGTATATTAAAAATTCGGTTAAAAAAAGCATTAAAATATATTTTTGTTAATGTTAAACAAAAAATCCTATAATTTATTGCATATGTCCTCCAATACTGTAATAATTGCATTTCTATTTTCCAATGGCTAGCCAATATTAATAATATTCGTTCTTATGAAAACTACAGCCAGTGTAGAGCTTATTTAAATAGTCTCATATGTCTTGGGTCGTTATTATTATTATGTCTTGGTTCAGCTAAATGGACCTTACTTCGGCATTCGTAATATAGAGCAGGTTCCTACATGTTGAAAAAGTTTATTATACGCATTTGAATGGAAATTTTATGTTTTGATCATTTTCTAGGAAAGATTAAAAATGTTACAAGTTTTTATAAGGGGCCAAAGTTAATTTCTGCTGATGTTCAATACGTGACCTTGTTGAATGACTTAATCCCTATAAATATTATAAATGCGAAAACGAGTTTATTGGTTTATCCTTGTTTCAAGTGGTGTGTAAGCAAGGAGCAACGGATCGACCACTTATTTAGCATATCTATACTTATATTATAAAGAGGAAAGATTTGATTGTTTATTTGTTTGCTTTGAATACGCTCCGAAACAACTGGACTGATTTAAAAAATTCTTTCACCAATGGAAAGCTACTTTATCAGCGAGTAACATAGGCTATATTTTATCCCCGTATTCCTGGGGAAACGGGAACTACGCGGATAAAACCGCGGGGCGCAACTAGTTAATAATAATTTGGTAAAGAGGCTTTTAACCCGGTTGCTATAGTCGGTGTTGTTGTAGCTTTATAGAACGCATTACTTTTAACGGTAAGGAAGAAGTATAAATAAAATGTAGAGCTCCGTAGAGATTTTTTTTTTGACAGTAGGTAGTTTACCCCTACGTCAAAATTATACAGGGTGTAGTGCAACCTCCTTCTGCCAATTCCCCTTGGCCCATTTTCCTCGCTAGTACGAGAATGGCTTTGAGCCAACGGCCTTAAGACGACATCCAAAGGAACTCGTTTGTCGCGTAAACAATAATCTTAATAAGCAGGACTGAAGTGTTTTAATTATTTTTATGATCTCGGTAAGTACATCCGGCACCTTGATATATTGAAGTACATTTCCGTTGATTGGTAAATCGCGATGGCGAACCAAAATTATCGCCTGAGAATTTAAGTGCGATTGTTGGTGCCACTTAAGTTTATCCGGTTTTTAATTACATTTCTGCTTTAATCACGTCCAGACTGAATATAGATTTTTAATATTGACATTTATATGGTCAGGCATCATCACAAATATAAGCCTGACCAGCCCTTGGATATTTTTTAACTAAAAATATTTTTCTTTTTAAAAAGTATGTAGTAGGTACTACCTATAATAATATAGCTGTCAGTATGATTTGGTCTTTAAAATAATATATTTTTAATTATTCATTTTAAATAGCTAAAAGGAATCAAAGAACATTAGCTAAAAACTATGGACGTGTAACCATGATGCAATTTGTATCTAAGAATTATGACACGAACGTCAGATGGGTAGTCGCTGCAAAGTATTTACCCGACTTATTAAATCCTGGATCATGGTCCAAGCGGATTCTGACTAAGCACACGACATAACGCCGGGAAGATGTTGATTCCATCTTACATACCAAATAATACGACCAAGTCATAGCTATTCCTGTAAACACATTCAAATAATAGAGACGACGACAGATTTAAATAAATTAATTTTCCAGGCTGACACACCCATTCCCTAGTTTCAAAATAAGCTAGGTGAACGGATAGACATACTTAAATACGTTTATAAACATACATGACTCGAGTACAAATGTCCATGTTAATAACACTAATCAATTGCCCCTAGCGGGATTCGAACCCGCAACCCTAGGTTACGTGGCCAGGGTTCTAACCAATCGACTAACGGGCCAGTCAACATTATCTACTATCGATACGATACTGTTGAATATTATTTAAAGAATTTAATTATAAATAATGTGGCTAACATAAAATCCAAATTTATATTTTCAAACATATGTTCCAGGATATTATTTTTACTGATCCGAAAAGTTATAAGATTTTAAAACACATTGTTTAGTAACCTGTTAGCTTTAAAACTAACATATTAATCTCAAAATAGACGATTCTAATAACAAAGTGTTGATTGCTTAGCGGGTGATTAGCTTTTATTTACTCGACTCTATATTTAGAACATGTAACTAATAGCACAGAGTAATAATATCTAATAGTATCGTGCAATTCAGTTCATAATAATTAAAACCTTGAGTCACTGGTGATGTCACGCGTTAGGGAAAACTAGAAATAGACCGGTATTATCTCTATTAAGTGCAAAACGGGATAAATTATTGCTTTTGTTCTCAAACAATTCATTGAAACTGTATCAAGCGTAAGTAGAGCGATGACTCTATGTTGTTCAATAGAGATATGAAATGATAGAGTTTAGATGCAACTAGTTTTAATCGTGATCATTATACTCTTATTATGTTTATATAGAAATTCCAGTTTATGCTCTACATACGTATATTGAGTATTTAATTGAGTTACTTCGATCAATTGTCAAAATGTAAATATTTGATTAATTACCTGTTTATCTGTATATAATACGTGAAGCAAAAACTTTGTTTTTATGAGAATTACGTGGACGGAGGAGTGTGAGATTTGGCACAGTTAAAGTTTATATGGAGAAGGGATGCAGAAAACTAATATTTCAATAAATAATAATAAAAAAACTAATAATGGTCGAATTTCGACTAGTCGCCCATTGGTCGAAACTAGATAGTAAGCGATCACTAGTTTGATTAATACCATATTTTCTTAATTAATTACACCACACGTTGCGGTGTTTTTACATACATACTATAGCCCCTGCAATTCGCGAAGGGTTTGGTAGAGTTTAAGAAGCAGTAAACGGTTCTAGCTGAAAATAAAATTGTTTTTGGTCAGCCAGAAAAAGAAAAAATAAGTTGTAAAATTATTAACATAACCAGGCATAATTTTGTAAACATTTAAGTATACTTATACTATGCGCGTGGTGTCATAGTGCCACATTATAATTAAAAGCCTTTTATTAATTAATTTAACAAGTTTTAGTGAAAGAATAACCAACATATGTTTATCATTTTTATTCATTTCATTTTAAGACAGAGATTCATTTCTTAGAGCCATTAAATAAATGTTATTTGTTAAATGGTTTTTAATTACATCTAGTAGCGTTTGAATTTAATATAATAAATATTAAGATTTAATTTTTTACTTAATACTTATTCCATAATAACGAACAGTTCCCGAATGTAGAAAAAATATAGAATAAAATTATACTTTGATTTTCATATAAAATAGATATATATTAAATATTATTTAAGTTACAATAATGTTTTCATCAGTTCTTACCTAATATTTGCATAATTTATTTGTTAATTAGGAGATATAATCATGTTAACTGACCGATTTACTTAGAATATTAACTTATGGTAAGTTCTTCTCATCAGAACCAATGTCACAAATCCAGCGATAAAATAATTTCATTGTGTAATGTCAATTTAGAAGTATTTTCGGAAGCATACGTAAATACAGAGTTTTTATACCTACTCACGGTAAAATAATCTTAATTATATGACTAAATATGAGGCTCAAGATTGGAGTATAACAATGTTGTGGAAATATGTATTGATAATAAAGTTATTTGCTTTAGTTTATACGTAGGCAAATAGCTTATTAATTAGCTTACCGTTAATAGTAATATCTTGTTGTAAGTACATATATAACTTTGCATTAAAGTAATATAAGTACCTACATTAAGACATCTATTGCCATAGTATTTTAATGTTAACCATCGTTGGTTTAATATAACATGCGTATAGATCTAAAGAGTGAGAACATCAATATATTTTATGTACTAGTTTCCGTCGGCGGATAAAAATATCCTATGTCTTTTCTTAGACAACCAATTGTTGATATACCGCATTAATTTACAATCTTGGGTGGTTTACGCAAAACCTGACTGACAGACAAAGTTACTTCTGCAATATTAGCTAGGATAGTACGTAAGGTATAAACCATTGTTAAAACATCTTAACAATATTAAAATTTAAGTCACCACCAAAGTAGATGCCAATGGACTATTTTTAAAAGTCATACACTTTAATTTTACGTCCTTTTTTACACAGCGTGTGTAAATTTTATCCATAACTATAGTGACTGATGAACACATGCCGTGACATTCTGTACGCATCAAGAGATTAATGATCGAACGACAGGTGTCAAGCCCGGCTGTCCTTTAAGATATTTTCACACACATCATTCGAATACTTCGGCCACTTCATCAAAATTTCATTCATCTTTCCCACGTGATTGTTTAATGAATACGGACCGTATTTTTTATATTATAAAGCGTGTTAGTAAAAACTTCACTGGCAAACTTAGTGA
Source organism: Glyphodes perspectalis (assembly GCA_951394215.1). Lineage (NCBI taxonomy): Eukaryota > Metazoa > Arthropoda > Insecta > Lepidoptera > Crambidae > Glyphodes > Glyphodes perspectalis. The sequence goes on along the minus strand of OX596213.1, from coordinate 10,009,600 downwards.
AACAAATTAGCAATGCAGCTAGTATTAACATCAAGTATTCGTTAATGACTTAAGTTACGCCTGAACTAGATATGGTTAATCAAAGCCAATAAAGACTGCGGACTTTAGTCCGCGATAAAAATTACCATAAGGCGTGAAAAATTACTTTCAGAATAATTAAGCCATACGATTGATGGTTAATTTAGTAATTGTAGGAGTTATGAATACTGTCACTACAATTGTGATCCAAAACCAGATAGGTATGAACTTTGCGAACTCTCTGCGGACTAAAAGCCGTCACCTGTACGGATGTAGGCCGAGGTACCTATAATATATTAAGTAGGTATATATGTTATGGATTATGGACCAAGTGATAAATTGGTCATTATACATAATCTAATATATGTAATTATAAAATAAATATTCGTATAAAACAAACGTATGATTATTGCCAATATGAATTTTAATGGTCTCTGATTGGTTTATAATTCACGAGCTTGTTTCCCTCCCCGCACATTGTTCAATGTAGCTTTATTATCATATTGCCCAATGATCACGTAGCAATACTTATAATGCCCGGACAATGCGATAAATATGTATAATGCCCTTATGAATCACTTTTTCCATGACGTAGGTATATATTGATATACCCACCAGATCAGCGGCAAAAGACAGATAAGCTTTTAAATTAGCTAGCCGATAGACTAGGCAGTTATATTTTTTTTTATTGTTGATGCAATTTATTTATGTAAATTCACGTAAGAAGCAACGATTGTTTTTAACTAAGTAATTAAAATGCTAATACATACTTATTTCATTAAATGCAGCCTTTTTTCTTGACGCTTGCCATGTAAAGTGCAATTAATTTTATTTAATCTTTCGTACAGAACAGGTTTTAATGATCGAAATACATAAGTTGGTTGCTAAAACGACGATATTTTATTACATTTCTTTAAGATCGCCATGAAGCATTGTTACTTATAACTATAAATTTTAAATTAAAGGTTTTAATGTTTACGGCTGCTACGCAATGCAATTCACAATAAAGAAAGCACACACTCATTGCTTGCTCATTTTATACATCGGTACTACACTATAACAGTATAGGATTTGTAGTTCATTAACCTATGTGCAGTTTGCTTTACATGACTATTAAGTATAGATAATTCCTTTGTTCTAGTTCTGTTTCATAATCTTTCGATAAAGGAACATCCACAATTATTTAGGTTCTTTTAATCTATTATATTTGTTTTAGTTTTTAACATCCCTATGAATATAAAGGAACATCTTTCCCCCACATAATGTACTGCATTTTTTTATCAATTTATACCTTAGAATGTCCTTAGTACGACGATATCTAAATGACGATAATTTTACCTAATTTTATTAAATCGTCCGAAATTGAGTCGACCGAGAATCGAAATCTGTTTCTTTCTACTGATATTTTAAATCATTGCTTAAGCAACAGATATCCTTTTGAATACAACGTTTTACTTTGTGCCTATTGAATTACGGTAAATATAATCTAAAGTATTTATTTAAATTTAATAGTGCAAAAAGGTAGCTATTTATTTGGATTATACCAAGTCATCCAATTAATTAGGTTTGTAGAATGTAGGTAGTACGTATAATACTGTCTGTCAAGAAAAATATGCCTTGTTATTTTGGAAAGCACGACCTGATTAACATAAATAAATATATAGCTCCGTCTACATAGTGACTGCTGTACAAGCTAGACATACTCAGAATTTATCTCCATCTCAGACGTCTGTGCGCCCACGTACCTTCGTTGGATTCATTACTCTCCAATTAGACAACATTCAGTGTATCTATTTGTTTGCGCATAAAACATAAATAAATAAATGGACGGTCCTATATTGGTGGACAATAAACCTTGAAAGGCAAAACAGAATAAGTTGGTGGTAGCGTCATGAGCATACGCAAGAGAACCTATCAAAGAACCTATCAATAATACTGTTATCCCCCTCAAAAACTGAGTTCGCCCATGAATAAGCCTGGACCTGACTCCACCACATAGACAGTACCGTATGGTGAAGAGGTATGTAGGTATCTGTACTGTATGTAAATCCTGTTTCTGCCACTATCGTACCTACACATAACATAGACACAGTAGAGCTTTTATGAAAAGGATCATGAATGTTAAAGAGGCGAGTGAGGTGTGTAAGGCTCGTGTCATATATCGTTTGGTTCTCTCTGCTACCTCGGTAGGAAAGTGGCGTAAAGTTAAATTAGTTATTTAGTATATTCTCAGTACCCTTTGAGAAAATTAAATAGATATAAAATTACCAATTGTTGCTAAAAGTAACTTTACCTGTTACTCCTTGTTTAAGTTCAATGTAAGTCTATTGTTTCAACGGCTTCAAATTTACCAAGTACGAGTTTTTAATTGTCCTAAAAATGTACCTTTTGGGACTATTAAAACCCTAGTTTGAAATCAAGAGTTTGCTGTGCATTACATTTATTCCATCACCGTTCGAGATTACGCAAAGTACGTAATAATCAATCAATCCGTTTATAGAGTTGACGATCCGTATTATGCGTACAATAGTCATCACGTCGAATCGTATCCAGTAGATGAATTCATTAAATTTCAAAATAGGTCTCAGCTCACCGGGTATACGGAAAGCTTTCAAATTTTGAGTTTTATGCAGCCTGACAGTTCAATGAAAACAGCTCTGTGCGTTTGAACGTAATAAAATTACGATTTGGTATTTCCACGCTCCCGTAAGGTCATTAGTCTTTGTGCAGTTAATGCAGGCAGACGGGGCAGGGATAAACTGCAAATATGCCGGGTTTATTATAGTCTGCCATTCTGACTATTCGCGTCAGCTGCCAGACGAACGGCGAAAATAACAACGAAGATACAAGTAGTCAAATACGTGAGTGATACGTAATTTGTAGGTATTTCCCACATTAATTACACCCTGGTTTGATTGTATGATAACATGGTCATTAAACTATTTTATGCTATGTTATAATATTATAAACGTCATAAATACCATATTTTATGAGTAACTCAAATTAATTATTATAATTTTGTACTTGGGAGAAGGCTACAAATATTCACTGCATAATTAAAAAGTCACCTAGTTCAGGCCGCGCGGAAAAAGTTATTAAAAAACAAAATAGAAAATAAATACTCATTACACAAATCTACAGGAATCTCTCACTACAAGAACTTTAATATTTAGGAAACGATGAATTTTATCTATCCTAACGTTTCTTATCACCGGAGTCCATAACAATTAAAATTTTGATTGTTTTTAATGTAGCCTGTGACTTTAAAAAAGTTAAGAAACCCCGATTATTAATTGGATTATTAAACTCAACAAATTAATTCGCCATCTCTAAAACAAAAGCTTTTGGACAAACATAACAAACATTTAGTTTTATCATAAGCATTAATTTACTTTAACAAACAAAGCTGTCACGGCATTCTAATACGATGTGATACATTTTGTAATTATCTTGACATAATGCTACACATTTAATTAGACCTACACTAATCACAAACCAAAGATAATATACAATCATGCAGACATTCGATTATGTAATAAACAACAAATTAAATAGGTAACCACATAAAACAACATTATCTTAGATGGAATTAAGATTGCCGTGCTATTTATTTGCGGGCGTTATTATCCACAGACTAAAAGCGACATGTATAGTTCTACTCCGATATAATTTGTCAACGCACCGGTAGGCGGCCCTAGCTTGGCACGTTACTCTATTTTGTCCCGAGAGCACAAAATAACTGGATACAGGGGGCACACTAACGCATATCGTTTGTATAATAGCTTACTCTTGTAATTGCCCGGTCTTTATACTTATACTAAAACCAGTACAGATTGGATCCTATCGGCGATAACATACCTTGGGCGCAGGTGGGAAACAAGCTGTATATTTTTGTTAAATGGAACTTAAGTTCCAGTCCTGTTAAAATATAACCAGCAATTATTGTTTTATATGAGCGTTTTGTTAAACTATGGATAAGGTTCATGCCATTGTGGAGTACATTATGGATTTATGCTTAAAAGTTGATCTGCGTTATTACATACATTTTCATGTTAAAAAAACTAAATTAAATAAAAGTTAATGAGTCTCTTTCTAGTCGGAGTTCATATGGATCATGATCATGAAAAATCCAGGTGAATTAAATTAATTGTATAAATAAATACCAGTTAAATATGTAATTTCACTTACCATCACTGCTAACCTGTTTATTTATAATTTTAAATTCAGTATTTCCTTGGATTTGGTCGCTCCTTGCATGAGTCTCGTATCCTTACCCTTAATGACCTTCTAGGTATGCAAAATGACTTTAAAGATATTCTTTATCATCATAGGTCATAAACCAATCGTATATAACTATCACATCACGTTGATTTCCTTACAGTTATCACGCGATCATTGAAAGTGGCGCAACAAAAAGCACGCATTTGTTAAGCAAACTAACAGTAAGCAATTGACAGTTGAATGGGATATAAAGAAAACGAGGAACAAGATTATAACTCTCATTAATGAATTAAGAAATGTTTGTATTAAGTACCTACCAGTTATTATTATTCTAACCTGATACTTATTATAAAAACACCCATTGAAACCATAAAAAATCGTGTACCATTATTGAAAAATGTTACCGTAATAAAAAAAAATATGGCGCAAATTTACGCTTATTCGGTTTTCTATGGAATATCTAGTAATTGTACAATATTATGCATGCAATGTATGACTTCAAAATGTAGAAATTCAAACTAGAATTTTGTATTTATGCTGGTTTGCTCTTCGTTTGTTTCAAATTCGTTTTATATATTTCTAACCGCAGAAAAACGTGGCCAAATATAAATATATTACATTCTAAATTTCTAATTTAATACTTCATTATGGAGTTAATGTTATACGAGAAAATAGCTCAAAAGTTTATAAAAAGAAAATATTTTTGTTCAACATTCTTATCGACAGTAGGTATTAATTACATTGTCTAGACAATTTATCATGTTTTAATTGAATACAGGCAGGTGATATTCTAGTGATCGGTATAGTGACATTACCTACATACTAGAATTATCCCAAAATATGTCTTGGTTATAAAACTTTTTTAAACAGACATTGAAATTATTACCTACCCTCTTTTTGCATGAATTTTTTTATTGATAAATAATAACACAAAAAAGGAATAAGATTTGATTCTCTTTTTTAAATAAGTACATATATTCGAAGTAGTGCTTCTGTTGGTCTGTGGCGTGCGTCTGCGGCCGGCGGTTATTTTGGCGCAATCCTACGCATCGGCGTTTCGTTTCTATTTATTTGGCATATAAATCCCTGAATTATTTGCATCACTGTCTGGATATTCTTGACGGCGGCGTAAACAAAACGTTTCATTTATTTTTAAAGTATGAATTGTTTGACGCCCGGCATCCGGAAATAAAGTGTTGACGGCTCGTAGTCTTGGCGTAGGCGATTATATTTTAAAAATAGCAGCGCTCCGCGGTTTTACCCGCGCAGTTCCCGTTCCCGTGGGAATACGGGAATTAAATTTAGCCTATGTTACTTGCTGATAAAGTAGCTTTCCATTGGTGAAAGAATTATTCAAATCAGTCCAGTAGTTTCGGAGGCTATTTAATACAAACAAACAATCAAAAAATCAATCATCCAACCTTATTAAGACATATAGTATTTTTGGCTTACACATAGGCATGTCATGTAGGTACCTAAGTAAAAAATCTACATATCTTTCAACATGGTGGAATTCTCGAGAATCTGTTAAAAATATCTTCAGCGTACAATAGTGGAAATAACCGTTCCGTGAGCATTGCACTAGTTTCCGAATAGGAAACGGCGTAGCGTCGGCCCGTAATGAGCTGCTTTGAACTATTTCAGTCGGTGCGATCCATGCACAATGTTGCTTTGTGCTACTGGGAAAGAGCACTCTTCACACGACCCGCGATGTTTACAATTTTTCAAATGGTAACCGTATCGACTTTAAAACTACCAATGTCAAGTGAAATTTGAGGAACGATGTCAACTGTGAAGTTGAATACGACGTTACTAACTCGAGTTTTCAGTCTTATTAAATATTAAGCACAAATACGTCGGGATTCAGAAATTTTCCGGTTGAAACGTAAACAATACAGAATGTTTGTGTTTTGACTCCTAATCTATTTTGTTTGTTAGAGTACTGCTCGTTTAGTTACAATAATCAACTATAATGGAATTTTCCAGAGTTCATAGCTTAGAATCACACTTAAGTCTATTATCAATATTGTTTTAATAACAAGACCCAAATTCCAAAGGTATACAATCCATTTCTACTAGATTGTGGTAAGTACATCAGGATTACTACCCTAAAGACAGGGAAGGGGTCGCTCACCTAATAAAAGCAGAACCAATGAACTAGATCATCATCTTCATGTTACTAGCTTTACATCCCATGCTTTGTCAGGGTCACTGAAGGATGACCAATGACCTAGAATTTAGCAAGTCTGGTAATAACATTGAAGCGATTGCAAAAAGTTGATACTTTTGATATTAAACCAATAATTTTGGAAGAACTAATGAACCAGATGTGGAATTCAAAACCATTCTTCCCATCGTCACCTCGAAGCACTGTTTACTACGACTCGAGTTCGGTCAGGTTTCCTTACACCAGTCGCGATGCGGCACTGTTGACAAAATATCTGGTATCACGGTAACGTATTTCAGTTAATTTATAACAAACATGGCGTGTACGATGAAAGTTTCGTTTTTCTGTGTGAAAAATTCGGTGCGAAAAATGTTTGACCGAGTTAGAGGGGTGGTCCAACGGTGAATTATTGTCAGGCGAATATTCGTTTTTTGCGCAGAGTTTTATTTATGAAATAGCTAACGTAGTTACGTAAAATTAACTTTATCGATGTTTTTTTTTTAGAATATTTTCAATCAATGTTTCCTGAAAAATATTAAGAAAATCTAGTCCTTGATAGTGCAATGGAAACATCGTTGTCATTTTGTAAACAATTTACTACATTTTCTAAAGAATGTAGGACAGCGCACGATAAACCTTTTTTGCTCGGCTGGCATAGAAATTGTTTTTAAAAACATTTTACTAAGAATATCTAAGAGCAAGCAATCCTTGTTTACTTCACATCCACTGGATTCCATGGAACTTAGTACTTTAGGTACCGATTCCTCAGAGCTCGTAGGTGAGTCTTTCTAGAAGGCATGATTCCCAGTTAGAAATTTATAGTTTCATTATTGTGCGACCTCGCTTTTAGCATCGTAAGAGTACGATCGTAAATTACATGTAATATGTACCCTTATGGAAATGTATGACGTAATCCGCCTTGTGTGCTTAATATTACATTCATGTTTAAAAACCTAACTAAGTTCAGATCCCATTTGAAAGATGAGCATTCGCAAGAAAAATCCTCCCACTCTGGCTTTCGGTCTTTTATCTAGTCTTCGGTTAATCTAGAAGGTTTTAAACCTACATTTTGTATCGTGTCCTTTATCATCATAAATAATATCCCTAGGGACTCAAAAATCTATACTATGGTCTAAGGTTTCATTCAGAAACATTGTTTCTTATTGTAGAACGTTTACGAACGCCAGTCTTATTGCAGATTGTGAACTGAGAATGATTGAAGGTCGTTTCAGAAGCATAACACGACCTATACGATTTTAATTTTGTTCACTTGACGATGAGAGAATTACTGCAATTCTGATTTAATTTTGCGATTTTTATTCAGCTACATATGCCATCGAGTTCGAATGAGTGATCATAATATAATTAACCTCAATAGCCACGTACGAAAATTTTGAACAGCGTCTCTGAACTAATATATCTCCCGAACTCAGGTGCGTACGAGTGGGATGACGTGTGTCGTTCCTGTCGCAACACGCATTCCGCCGGTCTGTCTGTGCGTTGGCCTAATTAAAATAACTAGTAATGAGTGTCGCATTCCCCGTCGTGGTCTCGACACGCTGATTTATCGAGCTGAGTACACTTTTAACCATCAATAGTTTGTAGTGCTAGGTGCATAGCAAGTTGGTTCAGCACTCGCAGTTCCTACCTACGGATGCCCAATTGGATCATGTAAGTTCCAATTCCAGACTTGAATCGTCGATGAAGACAATCACGTTAAGATGCACTTGGAATTTCTTTTAACATCCCGCTGGCGTTCTGTCATACCAGAAATTTCATAGATTCCACAGAGTTCGGAGAAAGATTATTAACAAGAATAGTCAGTGTAGTGGATTGAGTTCCGCACGATTTTTCCTTTATTATTTTATTATAAACTTTTACCCTGCAATTCGATCTTTTAAATAGACTCTCAGGATTTATATTTATTTCTGGTATACAAATAACCTATGCTTTTTCTTGAGATTTAAACTATTATCATATCAGATTTATCACAATTGGTTTAGTAATTTTGGCGTGGAAACGTAACAGACGAAGCTACTTCAGGTTGCACCAAGTTTAATAAACGCTTTATGTATTTTATTAATGGACAGACAAATAAAACTAAGGAAATGGCGTGCTAGTTAGTCAGTTAGTTAGGTAATAAAGCCGTAGCAATCTCTAAATATACGTATGGTAGGATTTTCGTATTAAGGCCCGATTTTTTAAAAGTCAGATAAGAATTAACTGACCGATAAAGTATAAAGTCACTAATTTGCGGATGTCGTATGGTAATTCACTTATGAAACTGGCAATGACATTTTACAATCATCCGGATTGTGATTTATTCGATTGTTATCTTTTATCTGACTGTTGTAAAATCAGCCCTAAATTAATTATCATGTTAACGTTATTCAGAGAGCTAGTACATATATCCAAACTATAGGTCAGAGTAGAACTATTATTCCGTTACAAGCTAATATAGTGATAAGAAATGTCAATTAAACAAGATGGAATTTTTTTTAACAGGACACAAACACATTACGTATATCGATCAATTAATGTGGTGGAATGTGAATTATCATTGCCAAGTCCATAAAGTAGGTAGGTGTTGTTAGATAAAATCATCATTTGAATAGGAATTTACCTCTCACTTTTCTGCAACGTAACAAAAAAAAACAAATGTTATACCGTTTTATTTTTTATTTCGGTCGCAGTGTTATTGCTTACATTATTTTTGTTTCGTCGTGTTTATTTATAACCCTAATAAGTACGAGACACGTACACAATAACAGTGTTGTTTATTAAATGTAAGTGTTATTTTTTTTTGTATTGTGTGTGAATTTCCCTCCGAGACTTTATAATAGCCCAGGGGTTTAGTAGCAGTGGCGTAGCTACCCAGGGGCAAGGCCCCGGGGCCCCAAGCTTAGAGGGGGGGCAAAAAACTGATAAGCACACCTCTTCATTTGAGTTTCATTTAACGCTGTCTAACGTAGGAAGAAAACTGTTAGTGCCCTCCCTGTAGTGGGAGGGGGGGGGGCTGGACCCAAAGCTGCGTACGCCCATGGGCCCTAGTTTTTTTTTGCCTCAGGGCCCTTTGTCACCTAGCTACGCCACTGTTTAGTAGGCGGTTATTATATATAGCACAAGATTAGCAAGGTCAAGATAGTCTTGCTTATATTGTACAATATAAAAACCATATTCGGAAGCCATCTATAATTGTAAGCCTAGGCTGTGTATAAAGTTACCATGTCAATGGGCAACTACCTATAAGGACATCTTTCGGAAATCACCACACTAGGCTATCATGTGATATGTTGGAGGATAAATAGAAGAGGTTCTATGGCCAGCTAGGAAGTAATGTACCTCATTGCAAAATATGGCAGCTTACGACGGCTAAAGCAGATTCAACAGTAAATTCATTCATAAACTCATATTTTGTCATTAAATATGCAACTAATAAGATGAATTAAAAAGCAGGCATTTAAGCACTTTTATAGCTATCATGGCAAATGCTTAAAGCTTTAACTATATTTATAGGTACTTATAAAGTCTATCGTAAGTACATATCTGCGTGAGAAAAACTGATTGTGAGTAATTTTTTTAGACAAACATTAAAACAAATTAATGAGACAGGGGATGTGTTAAAATAACTGTTTGCTGTTCAGAGCGAGATATCACACGATCCAAATACCGTTCGGCGGCGGTTTTTATAGGCTTATTATATGCCAATGCGCGAACTTGCCAAGTATTAAACCTCATTGTTCGCGGTATAATCCGCGTAAATGTCACGTCAGCGAGAGGGCGCTGCGCGCGCCGTCAATTAATTCTGCTATTGTTGTTTTGCACTGGCGGGCACTAAGGGAACGGCCACATCACACCCAATGCAGCACCTTCCCTGAATCGGTAAGGAGTTCTTGTTACCTAAAGATACCGTGGATGGTACTTGCCCTAGAATAAGTTAGGTTTTAACGACATCAAATGTTGGCGTTCTACACACACCTAAAAGTGCTACTCTCTCTCCCCTCTGTTACATATATAGTGCTAAAGGTATATATATACCTTTAGCACTAAGGGCGCCCCAGCATCTGGCGGCCTGCGCCACCATGAGCATGGCCAAGCGTCCCCTAATCTTTGGTGCTTGGAGCGGCTACTCCCTTTGCATTCGGTCCTGACTGTAGGAATTAACTGCACGATGACGGCGCCATTCAATGGAATAGTTCTGGTGCGATGTGCATATGAAGTGGTCGTTTCTATCAGGAAATGCGCAAGACACATTCAGTTGCTACCTTCGACAAGGAAGATGCATAGAGGAAGAAAAAACATAAAATAATTACTGGATCACAGCACAGCAAGTTATGACAGACGCTTCCGCACCGGTTGTGACGTAGCCCTAATGCACTGCGCAGACTGGTGCCAAGCCGAAATGCTCACGCGCAATCACTTTGAGATGCCTGCAGATTTATTTGATTATTGTTCAACGATCAATATCGGTTATAGTTAGATGGGACTGTGACTAAGTTCAATTGGCAATCCGCCGCTTGTGTATAAAAGACGACTATTTTTGAAGGATAACCACCTCCAGAAATATACGTATGTATAATATGAAAACACTTGTTTTTGTATAAACATCTGAACCAGTTACACTTCTATTATAAAATATATTAGAATCACATTAAGCTTGTTCTTCATAATACATAGTAAATTGGTACGTATATATTGCTTAGTATATAATAATTTGACACAGTTTTGGTACCTATTATTACAAATGTCGTGAAGCTGATATAATAAAAACCGCCGGTCTCAACTGGCTTCAAGCAGCCCAATCCAGAGAGGCTTAGTTAGAGGAGGCCTACACTTGTAGAGCGGTTCTTGCTGATGTATAAAGTGTATAAAACAAATAGACATATACCAACTTCAAATTCAATACTGTAAAACGATATGTAATATTTAATGTAACTATAACTTACTTAACTATTTATATTTGAAAAACTTAGATTAATGTTTTGTAACTTTGACTGCACAGAAATAAAAGGCTTTTTATTTATTTATTTATTATTACAAATTTCGAAATTATTATTTCAAGATTTCTCGTGCAAAATGTTAAAAAAGTTGCAACTCAATTTTAAAGACAGTCTGTCTGTCTGTTACAGCACATTTCTTTTGAATCGATTGCATAAAAAATGTGTACGTTTGGCAATGTTACGTGACTCAATCACGGATGTACCTACCTACAAGCAATGATTTTACAAAATCTGTAGCACAATAAAAATTACTAAAACTACGCATTTAGTACTTATCTGGTCCGGCCAAACAAATCGCTAATTGTAAATTAACTACTAAATGTATATTATTTATATATATATAAATATATATTATCATTTTGATTTGCCCGTATCATATTTGTCCTAGTGCTATCTGTCAATGATATGGATTACCTGCTAATTTATCTATCTTAGTCATTCATACTTGAGCTAGTGACAGAAAATAAAACGAATTAAGAAATATAGAAAATAATATCTAAATGATGATATCTATAAACTAGATATAAAAGCCTATTCAATAAGTTACGTTCGATGATAATGGGTAGGATCAATTCAGTAGTAATTAAAGATGCTATACCGACATTCGAGCTTATGTATATTAAAAATATATTTTCCCAACATAATAGTTAATGATTCATGAATAAAAAAAAGTAACATGATTGTTAAAGATGAAAAACGACGTCGTCTTTTCAATAATTCTGTTGCAAGTTTGGCACCAAGTTTGGCTCTGACTATCGACGAACAGACCTATTTATTGCCTTAAAGTGTATTGTTGAACCTACCTACCCTACCTTGGCAGTTTTCCATATTACAATATAATGAAATCTATTGACTATTCAATAGATTTTATATCATATTTTCATAGAAAAGTCATTCAAGGGCTCCAAATGTATTGTAATTTATAATGCCATAAATCGTATGGCCATCGGTATACCAACTAACTAGGCTTGGCTTGGTATAACTAATTTATTTTTGTGCCTAGAGTTCGCATGGCCTATTCTTTAAGTGTTTTTAGTAGTTCCTACTTACATGATTATTTTATTTAAAAATTTATAAACCAACATGAATATTGAATGGCACCATTTTTTCTATCAAGTAAGCAATCTAACAGAAAAGGCTTCTTACAGATTGCAGTTACTCCGATGAATAGCTATTTTCATTAAGCTGAATAAAAATAAAATTGTTGAAGTGTTAAAAACATGGCATGAAGTTAAATTATTTATTTTTCCGTATAAAAAATAGCCTATGTTCCTCCATAGGATGCTAAAATTTGGCGTATTAAATTTCAATATCAAATTTTTAGAAAATGAGATTTTTTTTTTATTTTTATACCAAATGGCCCAGCTGAACAACTTTGTATATAAAAAAATATTTGCTGATTTTCCTTAGAATATTCAGTTTAATAAGTAGGTAAAGGTCTTCGCATAAACTAAAAATAATGTTGTATCTTAGTAAGGACTAAGAGTAAGTACCCTGTGTCAGTTGTCTTTTTCCCAACTTCATTTAACACATCTCTTAAATAAGCATTACACACATGCGAATACAATGTAACACATCGGATTAAAATTCTTTCTCGGTTGCACTCCCTTAATGCGCTAAGCCCAGGGTGACGAATGACCTGCCAAGGATTCAAATAATTTCTCTGTGCAAACACACAAATATTCAGGTCTACGAAACTGCTCGACTATCATGTTTACTTCTACACTTCAGCCAGATTTACGTATTTATAGTATTTAGATGTACTAGTACCTAAATAAGATGACCTAAGGAAGGATGTGATCTCTGCCAACCCCCATGGGAAAAAGGCGTGACAGTATGAATGTATTAACAAGAACCGAGTTAAAACTACTAATTATGTAATTATATTAAATGTAACAAGAAAGAATGAGGAAAGTTCTCATTCTTCACGTAAACGAGCGCAAGCTGAATTGTATTTTTGTACTCACATCGTACGATTTAAAATATAGGTACTCTGAGATTTCCTTATTGGGCTAATATTATACCTGGACCAAAAGCTGCGTAAGCCCATGATGATTGCATAAAATCAACTAGATCATCAAGTAAAAACTACTGAACAGATTAAAACAAAAATATGGAGCTTGACCTAGATACCATACAGGATATACTTGTCCCGGAAAAATGTATAGTTCCCAAAGGACACGTGAAAAAGATTGTGTAGTTGAATTCTACATGAGTTGCGTTCCTAGAGAAAGTTATGTATTAAATAAGACACAAAATGAAGTTTTCTGATAAATAACATATTTCAATGCAGCACTAAGTTTGTATTATTATTTGCAGAACATCCGTGTCATATCGACAAAGTTATCGCAGGTTTATATCCTTTAAGACCATGTAAAACTGGCCAAATGCCATTCACATACTACACACGCTACCTGGTTTTATATTAACTGTTTGTACAAAACATTTAAAGGTGAATTTAAAACCATATAACGGTCTTACTCAAAGTAAGTGGGTCACGACACTTATAGATCGGGAGTAAATATGTGATAGGGTACTGAATATTAAAATTAATATAAAAAGTTCTTGCCGGTTTCTTCTCGGTAGATGCGACATTCCGAACAGGTGGTAGATTTAAATTGTTCTATTTTGTACCTATAACTTGACGATTGAGCGTCAAAAAAGTATTTGTAAAGCTTTTTTGACGCCTACGTAAAGAGTTTTAGTTTAAGTTTGACTTTGAGTTTAAAATAAAAAAGAAGTGAATATGGGATAGGTACGGAAAATTGTGAAAAAATAGTGACAAGTTCTTCCTCTCTGAAATAACCAGCCTAAATTAGCCAAACTAGTAAAAACTAGCCTCGCGTCAATAATCGGCTCCTAGATCGTGGTCTAATCGGACACCAAATAGTAACGGGATGTAGTGCTACGAACATAATAATAAAAAATACCTTTCTTTAAAACAAAAATGTTATGCCGTATACCTAGACACGTTTGTATCGTCAATACTCGAGATTTTATAAATGCTGCAAGTATCTGATCGCATTTCCTTTTTCTTAACATAAAGTAAAAAATAATGATAGATATTTCCTGTGAGATATCTACCGTCATTACAGGTAATCTTATCCGTTCTTAGAATAGCAGTACCCGCTTCATAACAGCTTTACTTTATATAAATAAAATTAAAAAAAATGGAGGCCGTGACTGGATTAATTATAGCCAATACACCATAAGTTAAGAACTAGTCTTTTTGTAACGTAAACATGAAGGAGTGCACCTCGATTACACATGTCCAGCACCGCTGTGATGCTTGGCCCTATGTCTCAAACCCACGCACGACTAAACTGTGGAATTCTTTGTCGCCAGCAGTATTTCCGGACCAATACGACATTAAAATCTTCAAAAAGAGAGCGCATCTCCATCTTAAAGGCCGGCAGCGCACCTGTAACTCCTAATGTTGCAGATGTACATGGGCGACAGTAATCACTTACCATCAGGTGAACTGTCTGCTCGTCTGCCCGCGATAACATAAAAAAAAAGATGATTGGAGGTGTCTTTTAGAAAATTTACCTATAAACTAAATATTAAGAATCAGCACCTTCCTAGCGTTACGTCCCGTGCTTAGGCGGGGTCCACTTAGACCATAAATGTAAATGTGCAGTATGTGCGTTTCATCACGATGTTTTCCCTCACTGCTTTGCTAGTGGTATAAATACGTACCTAGATTTGAAAAATCCAGAGTTACGTGCACGGGTTTAAACCCGCACCCCTCGGCTAAGAGGCGCGTGTCCTCTCCATTAAGCATATGGTATGCATATTACAGAAATTCTGACTTTACGTTAAATATTGTAAAGACTTTAGTCTCCCACAACATTTTAAGTTCATAGTACACCTAAGCTTTTACTTTTGTAAGCAACTTAAGCTTACATTTACTTTATTTTTGAGATTTTAACAAGTTAGTACAGCGTAAAATTTATGCTGATTTAGAATTATACTTTAAATTATTATCTGACCTTTAAGTAAAACTTTAAGATATTTTTGCTTAATATATTTTACTTACTAGACTAGATAAAAAGGTCACAATAATAGATCAATACGTGGTTATACTTCTAAAGTAGAAAACAAAAAGTATTGAATTGTACTGATATCGAAAAAAAAAATATGTGTACATTTCCAAAGTTATAATAAGCCCGTTTTTTCCGCCGCTGCGTTTGCATTTATGAAGACTTTACTTTACACACAGAATATTTTTTTCTGAATAAAAGGCACCAGACGACTTTTTCGTTCCTACAATTAGATGTATGTTAAATTTTAAGATGAGTGATTGAGTGTCTAATACTTATTATAATTAGGTAGGGTTATTAGTATAGAAACATTTACATTCACAAGTGAGTGAAGTCAATCGACAATTTCCACCGCGTAGGAATAGCCGCTCTTTTTCGACAATTAGGGAAAATATCGTCGTAAAGATTGCGTATTCAGAAAACGTACAAAGTTTAACGATCATCCAATTTGTAGGTCACTTCGCCTTTTTGAATAGAAATTCAAAGTGTGACTTTGGTGGTGCAATATTGCCAATATTAAGCAATACGATGACAAATAAGTAACCAGATCGCAATCCTACTAATATTATAAATGCGAAAGTTTGTATGTATAGATGGATGTTTGTTACTCTTTCACAAAAAAACTACGGAATAGATTTTAATGAAACTTTAGAATAATATAGCTCATACACCCGAATAACATATAGGCTATGTTTCTTCAAAGCCGCGGGCAAAAGCTAGTAATTTATATTGCAATCGCTTACAATTGGGATTTTCTCAATTTTAAGAGATTGGTAATATTAAGATCTTGGAATGGAATATTGGTTTTTAAATTAAACTCATAAAATATACTGTATCAAAAAGTTTGCAAGTCGATTGAGATACTTTTTAAAAGATGTCAAAACACAATCACTTCATAGATTATGTATGGGCTTGTCAACTTATGACGTCATTGGTTCGTATTGTCAACTAACTAAATATTAAAAAAAAATTGTAAAACTAAACATCGTAGACTCAATATCATTCAAAATCAATGAGGTTTTACAACATAATTCGATAGTTTATTTTTCAGAATTGATATTTCAAAATTAAATGTATATCGTGTCAACATCCATATTATAACCTTACTCACTCACATCTAGTTTGAACCTAGACGATGGATAGTCACCGTGCTGGCAATCCGACTTGAAGCTGAAAGTCTACGTGAATTTCCTGAAGGTAATGACGTGATTCGAGTTTTATAAGATTTTTAGGTAGTCTGGGTTGATTGCTTTTTCAAGCGGGATTTGAGTAGCGTCTCGTGCACATGACTACATGCAAATTTGCGGCCCGTGACTAATAGGCTACTCTGGAGACTTTAGCTAGCGAAGCGAGAGATTGCACAATGTTATACAAAGACTGGTAGAAGACGCGAAAGAAGATGATGATTAAGAAAAACAAATAGCTTTCCCATAAATACGGTATACAGCCGTGAATGACTAAACATACATAGTTACCATCAGAGCCCAATCGACCAACTTCCATAAACTGCATCCAGCCAAAAATAAAATAGAATCCTCCAAAAATGAAATAGGGCTAGACGAAAAATTGCAAACAAGCAGTGAAATGTGGAAGGCTCGTAGCCTATCACAATCGTAACACCCAGTACGCCATTAGTCGCGTTTACAATATGCTCGGCATGGAACATATTTGGACGTTTGTTTGAGTCCCATTAAAGCTATTTTAATGAGTTTTTTTACTCCTTAGCCTCTGTTTACCCTCTTGGGGATTTCAGGCGTGATATTATGGATATAGTAAGTATATGTTTGAGTGCAATGTCATCGACAGCGCTGGCCAGCCAATGAATCGCTTACTCCGAGCAGGCTATTCGCGATCTGGTCTAATAATGTTCACTTTTAATCGACCGCGCAGCTTCCGTCGGCGCGAGCGTTGCGTCAGACGTTTTGGTCGACTTTATTTACGACTGTTGTATACGTATTATCTACAGTTACGGCCAATTATTTGATTACGTTAAGGTAATTGAATATTATTAGATATGAATTGAATACAATTATTTATTTATTATATGTACCATAACGACCGCAAACGGGGTATTTATTATACACTCCTTCCGTGGGCTTTGTCCTGTTCTTAGTTGAGGTAGCATTTGATCAAGATCCTTGATTTAGCTTTTCTGGTTATACTTAGTCGATTACCGTCTGCCTTTCATAATTTGTAGGATTCTCAGACAAATTCAGTACACATAAAAGACAGACAGCGTATATCGTCATGCGTAAATGAAAATACATAATAGATAGCATGACTTAAGATGACACATACACAATCAAACTTCCCAATTGGTACGTTTTCGAGTTTTCACATCGCAAGCACTTACGACTTAACTGCCTTTTATACCTTTATATGTAATATCATTAGAAATAGATATGGGAACATCTTTTTTTATGCAGACTTTTAAAAAGTACTTGTTAATCGTTGTAATGCAATTAATAACTCTACCGCCAGGTTTAAAACGTTAATTCTACCAAGAAAATCCAGCAAGAAACTCGGTAGTTGCATTGGTTAAGCTCTTCTATTTATATTTTACAGTTGACAGAGCCAGTCGAGAATTATTTGCTAGCAGGTGGGGGGTAGAGGAGTAAAATGGTCCGCTATGTACAGTGTATTGAACACCAGGCGCAAGGGGTGGGAGGGTGCACGCCGGGGTATCATTCATGCCAGAAATTGGGTTATTAGACCGTTTGAAAACGCTCTCTCATTTTATCATAACATGCAATGTGTTTTGTAGTGGTTATTTGTATTGTTTTAATTTCATACTTTATGAATACATGCTTTATACTCTTACATACACATGGATGTACACTATTTTGATAGCTGATGTCGTTTAAAAAAACACTGCGAATATTAAGCTAGTTTACTCAGATAGATACTATTTTCTCCTCTTCTATTACTACTGATTTATAATGTTCTCCTAACCGATATCGGTCACGGCGGCCAATCTCAACGAGGATTAGCCAACTGCGCAGGAGATATTATAGTGCACAAATGTGTACACAAACACAGGTGCACTCTATATTCCTTCACTCTCATAGTCCGGTGAGACGGCAATTCGACCGGGAGAGAGGTCAGGCGCAGGTCCAACAGCTTAACGTGCTTTCCGAGACACGGGGTGATTAAACCGCCAACTTCCTGACGCCGGGCTGTTACTGAGTAATTTCAATATTGAAATACCCAGCCACAAATTTTTAAACTAACTATCTTACAAGTGTTAATAGGGGAGGGCGGGGTTGGACGTGCCGATTTGGACTAATCCCTAAATTAATGGCGTAAGAACAATGCTGAGGTTTATAGTTCAGGTTCATCTTATGTGTAATTTAATCTAGATTTTGAATTTATACCCAGTTTCCGTGATTTTTTAATAGTTTTATTTAGAGTATTATATTTTTAAACAGAGGTCGTGCGGCACTATTGACCCCTCGTTGGGGCAAGTTTTGCCCCAGGTGAGGTCGGTTGTGCCGTTGGTAATGTTTAGCCTTTATAGACGATAAGAAATTGATTTTAAATAAAAACACAACATATTTGATCGTTTTATATTTATTAGAAGTAGAATTATTAAAAAATCTACAATTTAAAAACAATACTTAGTTCTTATATAAAAACCAATAAAATAAACAACTTGTTACACTTGTTAAATTATAGGAACTGAAAAAAACTTCTAAATTCTTCTTCTCTTCTCCTTATTTAGATAATTACTTTTCTTAAATAATCTGTCACACAAATTATTCGTCACAAATATCTTTGTATAGGTTTTTGAAACGAATTAAAAATCATCAAGCTAAGTTATTCTTTATCTAACTGATCAGAATAGCCATTAGGACAGACATAATATGGCAAGTTTTCGACATCTGCACATAGCGTATGTGCCCAGTTTTTACATGCGCTACATTTAACTCATTTTTCTTTAGGCACACAATTAGACAAAGAGTCACAGCATATGATGAATAAGAAGAAGAATTATGTGTATTCTCTTCATTGATTCTTTCATCATCTCTAAGAAGAACTTTTCTTTCTGGCGGGGTTATTGGCCTTGTTTCTTTTTGATTTCGTTCTTTTAGCACTTTTTCCTTTCTCATTCTCCTTACTCTTCTCTGTGGTTTCACTTCCTTTTTCTTTTTTTTTCTTATTAGCCTGTTTTTCTGCTAGTATTTTTTTTCTGGAGTGTTCGATAGAACCGCTGACTTCCTTTTAAGTCGTGTATTAACCCTAGTTAATCCGAGATGTGCTTTAGGTAGTGGTTAAATGTTGAGTAGACCTGGTTTATATCCAGCCGTAAGAGTGAGACCATTCTTTATATTTTTGACATACCGTAGTATCGCTGTGTAACAAATATTTATAATTTAACTTTTTTAATTTTCGTCCCTCCTTGTAGAAAGCATAAGCAGCCCTTTGCTTTTTCTCATTCTTTTAAAAAATCAATAAAGGATATTACATTATATTTGGACGGGGTCAGTTGTGCCGCGGCACAAATGACCCCCATCCAAAGGCACTTTTTACCCCGTATGCAATACATCAACTATTTATCATATTCCAAGAAAATATTCTGTACAATGCATTGAAAATTAACAGATTAATATTCCTTATTAAGTAACAAACACACTAGTGAAACTCCCATCACCGAAAGACTAAAAATGTTTACATGTGACCAAAAAGTATTGAAGAAAAAATATTTTCTAACTTGACGACGGAGGAGCCATGCACATGCTGCCGATAGCGCCGCGTCGCTGGCGTGACTAAAATGACCGCCATGCATGCGCAAGGTTGCCGGAGCATCGGATACTATACGAACATGTTGCTATCTCTTACTGTTTTTAAGATTTTTGCATCGGAACAACTTACCCCCGGCACTTCCAACCCCGCCCTCTTGTAAATATTTCAAGTTGGACGAGTTCAAAAGGGTGATGATATTTTGTCATTAAAAGTTTGATCTTGTTACGTAATGTTAATAAAATTTTATGAAAAGCTTTAGTAAACTACGCGCCACAATATGCTTAACTTGCTTGTTAATTGTATATTCATCAACTTAAATAAACAGAAACAGAAACCACTTTCAGATAAATCATGTAATACCTAACTTTAAAATTGCAGCATTTGTTGTAGAAACATCACTATAATTTCAACACGAACTGCCAGTACATAAACAAAAACATTCAACACCATCCAGAAAATGCGAAAATGTTATCCAGCTCGCCTACTTAGTAAAATAAACAAGGCGCTATTTGCATGCTTGTCGAAATATAGGTCAGGTCGCCATATCTGCCACGGCGGGATGCATCGGCGCCCCGGTAACCCAGATGCAGGCAAGGGCACAAGCCTACCCACCCCTGGACCACTACGACCAACCGACGAGACCCCCCGGTGCCCGCCCAACCCCGCGAATTCTGTTTAACCGTAAGCCGCCGGAAGGAGCAGGGGGGGTCTTGCTAGGCTGGTCACACGGACCAATCTCACGACACATTGCAACTCCTAATGATAGCCCGGAGCGTGAAAACGATGCTCTTAAGCCCGATGGCTCCTTTGTCAATATACGGTTTACATTACATAAACATACATACGTTATAATAGTACACGCCAACGCGCGTGTTACGAGAAAATAAATCTGTTTTTAGTTTCATTCGGAATTTGTATCTTAGCTAATTGGTTCATTCTAATAACAACTTGTTAGAACTCGAGCTAGAAACATTAAGGAGAGTATTGTTGGGAATTAAAGGAATCGTTGCGTAATCCTCGTATTGTGAAGTGAAGTCGTCCTAATTCGCTTCATAATATCATGTTCTTGTTCAAGATTATTTTTTAAACAACATTTATTCAGACGTAGAAATTAATTGTATGATATGATTCTTGGGTTATGTTTCATATCATAACATTAATTTCCTTGTCTGATTTATTTTTCAGATCTATTTGTTTTTGACATTGTATAAATAATGGATTTGTATGCGAATGGTAGCATTTAAATTGTAACACTGCGCTTACTTATTGAATCTCTTGTCTTGTTGTTTTGAAATGTTTCGTATTTGTATCAACCCCTTAATAAATCACATAGATTTTGGATATAATACAGGCGTGTATTATTTTTAGTGCAAAACTCGATTTAAATAATAATAGGTAATAAGTACCTACAAATACATGAAACGCAAAATATTAAATGGCCGTTTTTTAAATAATCAGGTAAAAAATAGCACTGGACGATAAAAAACTAGTACTAGTAGAAGCCACTAAACTGAGAACATAATTCGGGATTTTACTAACTAAATTATTTTAGTACAAAAAATCTTATACCTGCACCTATTTCTCCTTTTACCTGACCTTACAGTCACTGTTGTAAGGTCATTCCTAAAGGTGAAGTAAAAAGGAGTGTTATCTATGTATTTAAGTATATTGAATGGTACGGAAATATGTCGTATAACATATGATCTTGGTTGTATTACGTAAGTCTAAGATAATTACCATTTGGGCCCCTAAATAAGAATATTGTGACATGACTTATAATAGAGCTTACTATTATGTATTCGCCCACAACAAATTGCATAATAATTATATTGAAAAGCCCTCGCTAAAACCTTAAATACCTGTAGTAATTTATGGTTTCTTGAATGACTTTTCACTTTAACGTTCTAATTGATGTTGTGAACATGACAAGGCTGAAAATTCCTTAACTTATTGTAAAGAAAACATATTGATGTTTCTGGTTTTAAGGAAAAGGACAGCATACATTGATAAGTTAGATAATCCTTAAGCAATAACCAAGATTTTAAATTTTACTTACCTCGCTCGCTCCTTCTATAATCGCAACAATCTATGATTCATAACAAAGTTATTTCGTTTTCTAGGTAATACATAATACATGGACAACCAATACTAACACTTAAGACTATACAAATATTGCGTAATTACTAATACTAATTTCCTCAGCCGCTTATTTCCATCACGGTTGAGTCACATCTTAGAAACACATAGTAAACCGATGCTTCATTGTTATGATGCGCGCGCCGAATGATCTGTTCAAGATAACGTCAAGCGTATGAGACTAGAATTCTTGATACATAAACCTATGGTAATAGTATTGAATTAGTCCGGTACAAAGTTTAGTAAATCTTGTTTTTTATTAGATATTGCTGTTTTCAGAGAATTATAGACCTCTCTATTTAAGGAATATGATTTTCCTTCCATTTATGCCCCTTAAAAATTAGACAATATTTTTATTTACACTTTTTATAAACATTTTACTTTGTAAATACCGAAATCGTGTAACTGCCCCAAATTAGGTTCACCGGTTCTACAACCGAAATCCTTTTTTATTAGAAACCTCAAAAAAGGATCAAAAGTTAAAAAATTTCCAATATCATATAATATTCTCTTATTTGTGTATATTTCTTACATTATTACATACATATTTATTACATTTTAAAAAAATTATGCGACCGCTCACAAGACCTTAACAAAAAAATTTTTTTTTCCCATCCATATCGCGACCGTAGCAACAGTTGCTGTTAACGTTTGATATTAACGATCGGATATATGAGCCTATTCTATAAGTATTACTAGAAAATCAGGCTCCAGGCTAGTCTGATTTTGGTCTGGGACTTAAAAAAGAATGTGCCAACTGTGGTTCTTGCCTAGCATGTCGTAAAAGGCGACTAATGGTATCTGGGTTGTGGGTATGTGATTGTGTAGGCGACGAGCTTGCCACTTCACAGTTTCTCACAATTTCCACCTAACCCAGCCCATTGTCCCATGATGGTCTGGGACTTCAAAATAATGTGCCACCTGTGTTTCTTGTCTAGCATATCGTAAAAGGTGACTAATGGTATATGGGGTTGTGGATATGTGATTGTGTAGGCGACGCTCTAGCCACTTGTCACTACTTTTTCACAATTTTGCATCTAACCCAGCCCAGTTTTATTTTTGGCTGAATGTGGTTTAAGGGGCCTACTGCCCCTTTGACTCTGCCTACCCTTACGGGGATTAGGGGCGTGATCCTATATATGTTTGTTTGATGGTCAGACTCCATTAGAGTATCTTTTTCTCCCAATACACTCATGTTGTTATGTACGAGTATGTTAAGTTTTGTATGCAAAGGATATTTTGTATATAAATGAAGTTTTCTGTATTTTTTTGTATAAACGGCTTATGATATTTTTAATAGAATCGTCTTAGGGGTAGTATAGAGGAAACTTTATAAAATATCTCTCTGTTCTTAACTCAATACTTAACAGCATTTTAAAAACTGTGACAAAGACACCTACCAAGTCAGGTTCATGTATCTTAGACATATCCTATTTGAAAAAAATAGTATCGTACATTTTAAGTATTCAGATGGGGAATGCGCCTGATTACTATCAGATGTTATGTATCAAGTTTGCTTATAGATTGATAAACATACTAAGGTAACCCTCTCAGCAGGCACATAATGTGCCTTGTCATTATGTAATGTGTACATTGTTTTCTGCGGAACTGCAATCTTTTAAAATATGAAAAATACAACCAACAGAATATATAATATAACATTTTGGTATACCTAATATATATTTTTATCTTTTGTTACGTAAACATTTTACAGGAATAGTCGCAATTTTGCACAAAAAAAAATAAATGAGTAAATATTTTTTTAATAATATGCTATTTGATAATTTGCCTAGTACAATACTCCCCAATTATGAGTTATGAAAAGGAGCACATTGAATGAAGGTGTATTTTATTATTTTTTACAGAACCCACGGGAAGATTCGAGATAAATGTCTGGCTTAGCTAATCAGATACAGTTCACCGTTATTTAGTCCATTGTAATACTTCCGCGGTTGACATTAACGTCGACTTTAATACCATATCTCTACATGTAGAGACGAGAGTATTTAATTAGTGCAAAAATCAGGTCCAGTTGCATTGTAGTCAGCGGAAGCGCGGTCGGTTTGACACCCGCTAATTACCTACAGAGTTATCTCTACATTCTCTACCTACACATCCAGGGAAAAAGATTTTATATTCTCTTTGTTATTTAAAGCTTAGGTTACATTTAATTTTGCATTGTATGAAACCTTAATTAACTCGAGCCTGAGGTAAAGCAGAGATACTTACCTAATTAACGAGTTAACATTTTAGCAAGAAACTCTTATAATATTATAATATTAGTAGGATATTTCCACATAACAATTGGTTATACACAATGTATTATTAAGTACTAGACCACTAAGTTATGTTTATGTTTTTTCGCAATTATTTTTAATTCCAATGTACTTACTTTAACCTTCAATTAGTTATAAGTCTGGAGTCGATATCACGTTGGAAGTTACGTTTATAATAAGTCATGACTTTGACAAAAAAATAACCGACCAGACTGAAAACTTTAGGCCGTTAAAAAATAATGCTAACCTTGAATGGGTTTTAACCCTGGGCTAAACTTAAACTAACCTTAATAAATAGAATTACTACGCACACGATTATTTTAGGCGTTAAGGCTCGCTTATATCCGTTGCTACCTACCTACGTAATCATAGTAATTTTTCATGAATCGATACTTCGTTAATAATTGCGTTTAGTTGCTAAGCTATCAGTGTTATTGGTTTTCCTTTAAAGAGCCAAACAAAACAAAACCTTAAAAGTGTTGCCCCAAGAAAACAAACTCCTAGCATTGTGTTTAAAAATATAAAAACGGTTAATCCATACACGACACAAACATAACATCACGCCTAAATTTTAAATATATATGTTTACTTATTTAAATCTATTAATATAATGTACTATACCTTTATAAATTGAGATGACGTTTGATTGTACGAATGGGTGATATCCCAACCCAGGTTTGGCACAATCCACATTTTTTTACAAACAAAAATTTCGTCCTTTGGATAGAAATTTAATTAAATTAAATATAAAAAGACTAATCTGAAAGATATGGTAAATCGATAGATAATTCAAGATACATATTTATGTTTACTTCTAAATTTAAAAAAATCAAGTGCATCAATCAAGCGCATCAACTCAAAATTAGTCTCCTAAATTGCATACACTAAATCCCATTGCAAGTAACTGCTTAAAATTTTTAGGAGTGATAAAATACTGAGTGCCAAAATCATCTCACTAAACCCTCCCAAAAATGGACTTAGCGAAACCCAGGTCAACTATCCAATTAGTGACATAAGTCCGGTCAGAGAATCTCACTAGGCATGCAAGACGATGCCACTATCGTGATTCCAAGAATTTGTTCACCAAACAAGTTATGGGAGGAGCACACTATGGACAATGTTGCGCACACAGCGACGCGTAGTAGTGCACGCGTGTGTACGCGCCGAAGCCTGGAGAACATTCGGACAGGGTGAGAGGCTGTGCGCACACGAGCGGAGTGCGTCTGTGTGCTGCGTGCCTGTGTGCGGGCGCGCTTGTGTGCGAGCGCGCCTGTGTGCGCTCGTAGCGTAGGCGTTACGTACACAGAGCTTTCACGTCGCAGCCTTGGCCGCGAGACACGTGCGTCATTAGGGTCGGGAGCGGCCCTACGCGTTCATATCGATAGTAAACATTATAATCACACATAACGCGAGGCGGAGGTTCTCGGTTTAATTAATGGAGTGCCTTTACTCATATTAGCATGCATGGTGCTAGTATCTTGCTAACTGCCATATTTAGCCTACGACACACAACGATATGCTGGAAGTGAATTGTCCATATATTTGTAATTTATTAAAGACAAATGATTATATTAGTATATCAGGAGTTAAAGTTACATGCGTTACCTATATAAGTAATTATATTAGGTAACTTATACAAGCATATAACTTTAATATATGCTATTTTTATAATCCTACAAATTTAACGTACGTACGTTAAGTCTATAAAATAATAAAAGACGTAAAACATAAATGCACACATAGCTCTAACAGTTTTTATACGATATTATATTTTTTTACATCTGGTTTAGTTTTAATTACCTTGATCAGTCAGTTTGTCACATAGAGCAAGTCACATGAAACTAGTAACAACAATTTACATGCATGCATTAATTGGTATTCATAATGTGTCGTTTCGAACCTTTGCAACTTTCAGACAATCGAATTGAGTATCACCAGTTTATTTATACCATAAGGGTCTTCTTCTTCTTAATCGTTGCCCCATTGCTGAGAATCGTGACTCCGTTTTATTTTGAAAACTGTCTCCTTCCATTGATCCCGGTCCGACGCTTGGTGCAACGCATCGCAGACCGATATATCGAGCTGTTCAGATATTTGGTCCGACCATCGTTTTGGACTTCTACCTCTGGGTAAGGGTACGCGTACATTATCTGACGTATATGTGCTACTGGCATAAAAATTACATTACCCTTGGCATACTCATGAGTGCGCCCACTAAAGTACACGTTTTAACATCCATGTCCTACTAAATCTTGGCTTGATTTTCATATCAATTATTTAACATTTCTATTGTTCTGTTAATTATGTATTTCTCTTTGAATGTCAATAAGTGTAAGGGCATTGAGCATATTGATTTTATGCATATTACATTTCGATCAATAATCAATTTACATATGTAGTGAAACCCCATTTTCCTTTTTTGTATTTCAGGCCAGTATAAACCTATATTAGGAAAATTCTAAGTATTTTAAGTGCTGAAAAAAATGTTTTAGTTACATCTTACTTATTCTTAAGCAGTATTTCAAAATTCCCTCTCCCACAGCAATAATTTCAATGCTAGTCATAAAATAATAACTTTCGATATTTACTCACCCGTTTTCTCTAGCGGCTCATCACTAAATCCCCGGGTGGCGGGTGGTACGAGTAGTACTCCCTTCCTCTCGCCCTGTCAGCTGAGCGGCACGTGCATACATCGTCTAGTGTAAGCCGGTCTACACGCAAACAATTCGGGAAACAGCTCGTGTGACCTGCACCTAACAAATGTAATAGCCGTTTACTGTCCGAGAGACGCAGATAAGTACATTGGACATACGATAAAAGTTTATAGGTACACCTATGGGCTGTGGAACGTAATATAGACGTATGTGTGACGATTTTTTTTCAAGTTGAATTTTTTTTCACTGGTATGGACTCAAAAATAAAGTACCAACTATGTTCCTCCTGATTTTGCACGTTATAAAATACAACGAATGGTGTACTGGCTGTTAAGTTTGTGATTACGTAGGCGGCAAGCTAGCCTATATTTTCACAATTTTCCATTGTAACCCAAAATAGTCTTATTTTTGTTTGCATGTGGTTTAAGGAGCTAATCCATTCTTGGACTTTGCTGCCCCTTCGGGAATTCCAGGCGAGATGGTATGAGTATGTGAAACGATCATGGTCCCAAAAATTCGCAGACGATTACACAGTAAGTGAATATCGGTCAGGGTTCCGAGCAGACTATATAAATATTGGGGATACGACGAGGAAAGCGGCGATCGAAACATTACGTACAATATTTAACAATGTAAGCAACGTTAAACATTGTAGGCTTTATATCAACGAATTGTATTTATATAAATTATTTTAGGTACCTTTTATTATATTGCTCACAACCTATCAAGCTATAAAATGCTTTTCAATATGTACATACATAGAAAAGCGTTTGATAGCTTAATACTTTGTTGATGCAGTTTCTTTTTAATAAGAAACACATACAATTATTATAATTGCTGCAAACTAACGGAAGAAAAAAATTTAAAATATTATACTTTTGATTAAAAAAAGTAAATGTTTATTATTTTTTACTCATATCATATGAAACTTTATCTGTCAATTCTGTTATTCGTCTTCTTTGCACGGTCAAATCTTTAATGTTTGCTTTCCTATTTTCATGTTACGTGTATTACCTTTATTCTGAGGCCTTCTATTTCTAGTAAATTTCCTCCTTTGAAATAATTATGTTAGGTCTAAGGTTCCTCTTTTCTTCTATAGGTTGATGTTCGAAAACAATTAAAAAAAATTGTTTCATAAATATAGGTATACCCAGTCACCCTTTCATGAGAGTCCCAGTTTATCTTTCAGTTAATATATTTAGCATATTTATCGACCATCGATAGGTTTCTCTTATACATAAAAGGTCACGGGTTCGATGTTGAAGTGATTCTATGTAAATTGACTCGAACATTCTCGATTTCGGAGAATAAACCCCCTCGTCCTTATTTCGCAACTCACGCCAACATCAAACAATTGGTGTATTATTTTAATAGGTACCTGCTGAGATAGGTAATCGCTACAAATAGTTTCGATCTTCTTCGATTTTATGCTAATGTCTAAGTAGGAAAGTTACCTAAATCTTAGGTTTTAAACTTCTTTATAATAATTGAATACATTAGGAAATCTATATGTTGCTGTAATAGCTCGAACTATGGTAAATTTTAAGATTTTCCAGTAAAACCTAAGATTTACCAACTCTTAACGGTAAAAGTCCGAACAGGTGTACAATTCGAACTTTTACCACCATTTACTTAGTAAATCTTAGGATTCTTTACTTGGAAAATTTTACCTAACCAAACCTAACTTTAGATTATATTATAGGTTAGGTTAGGTAAGGTATTTCTTTAATCAGGTTAATAAACCTAACCTAACTAACCCATAATATAACCTAACCTAGAAATGTTTACATTTACCAACTCATGTCGGTAAATCCTAAGATTTACTAGAAAAACCTAAGATTGACCAATATACGGGCTTTTACAGTAACATATATACCTACTTAAAGCTATTAAATTCGAAAAGTTTGGATATATGTAACTTAGATAGATTCTTGTCACACAACAGAAAACAGTTTACCTATAGAAACGCATAAATATGAAAAAACAAAGACATCAATCTAAGTGTCTGTGATTCTTATTTTTTAATACTGAAATCAGACGAGCCTAACAACAGACTGCATCCAGATTAACGAATTTTATTCCCTCTGTTAAATATGTCATGTTTTATACTTAAAGATGCCTGCTGCCCCTTTGGCTCTACCTACCCCTTCGGGGATTATGGACGTGAGGTTATGTATGTATGTATATTAATACAAGTAGGTTTTTGTACTTTAAGTGTAATCACTTAAAGCTAAAAATCCTATAGAAACAAACTACATGCGTAATCTCTACCCTCATTCACAACATAAAACCCTCGCGCAGTTTGAAATGACTTCACGTAAGTATATTCTAATGTAAATGACATTATGTAATAAGATAATTTAAGTAAGAAATGCTACTAAAATCTATTAAATTCTCATAAAAGAAAAACATCCAAGTACATAATAATTGTACGCCCCGAGGCGGCACTCAAACGAATGGCGAAGAAATAGATATTACAAAGATAAAGAAAGATACTTATTCGAAAATGGAACCTACAACTGGCTACCATTAAAGGAAATTTATGAATAAAGGATAATGAATAGTAATTAGCTAACTTTTTGTAGGGGCTCAAGGTGAGCTCTAGATACAATGATAGATTACAATCATGAATATTACCGTTTTTTATGAGTTCGTTATTACGTCTGAAGCGGTTAGCTTTTGTTGTCAGTGAACGACGAGCTGGACTGTACATAAACCAAGCAATTATTTTACATACATAACATCACGCCCATAATCCCCGAGGGGGTAGGCAGAGTTAAAGAAGCAGCAACCCCCTTAACCACATTCAGCCAAAAATAAAACCGGGCTAAGTCAGATGTAAAATTGTGAAAAAGTAGTGACAAGTGGCTAGCTCGTCGCCTACACAATCACATACTTAGCCAAAACCCGATATACCATTTGTCGCCTTTTACGACATGCTAGGCAAGAAACACAGTTGGCACATTCTTTTGATGTTCCAGACCAACATGGGACAATGGGCTGGGTTAGATGGAAAATTATTCTCCTTAATTACGTCTTCTGCAGAGGTTTAGTTATTGATTTGCTAAGAAATCTTTTACGATGGGTAAACATCAAATATTTACCCATCGTTTTACAAAGTTTCTGCAAAGGTAATTGAATAAACTTTATTTCAATTTTATCAGATGCCTGTGTGTCCCGTTTTGGTTTGAGACTAAAAATAATATTCCAAGCCAACTGTATTCGTAGCATGACGTAAAGGGCGACTAATGGGGCATTGGATATGGGGCTTGTGATTGTGTAGGCGATGAGCTGTCCACAATTTTCCATCTTAACCTACTCAATTTTATTTTTGGCCTTTCCGCTTTTTTCTACAAATTTATCATGAGAAAGAAGTAGAAATCACTTCGCAAACTTTGAAACTATCTACTTGCTCTGGATAAAAAATAGCTTGTTTGTTAATTAAGGTCAACAAGACCAATCTATGTATCTAATTTTGTCTGAACTCCAAACATGGAACCTTACAACATTGAAACATTACTACTTAAACGTTTATAATAATAACATTATCATGAGGATGTTTGAGTCAAATTGTCGAGTCTAATTCCGGCGAATGATTCAAGTTGACTAACGTCAATTTGAATCATATTGCTACACATTTTGGATTCATATTAGTTGTTGTAATGTTTCTGATATTTATTTATTAGATACCACTTATTTGAATCACTTGCTGTCATCACTGCGCGTCACTTTTGCCAAGGGGAATGGAGAATTTTGCATACACGTGTATTTCTGATTACAATACAATGTGAATGAAAATGATACTTGGAAACTCGTTCAAAAGTGGGCTCGTATGAATAGATGTGCTTCATCGTAGTACCTGATATTTTAATCAAGAATTTGAATATGTTCATTTTTTTATTAGAGTATTTATATTTGAATTCAATATAGTTGTATATTGAACACATTCTAATTGGTGTTAGATAAAGTAATCCAAACAAATCGATGTACAAATATATATTTTATTAACAACTGATTCGTTTTGAGCCCTAATCAATTATTTTTTAATAGAAACTGAGTTATATGTTAGTAACATATTTTGTCATCGAGAGTTATTGAATATACTTATATCGCATCCTGGTTTGCTGTCCCGTTTATAAACAATGATTAAATAAGTTCTGTGAATCAATACACATCAGAATAATTGATAAATACAATTTAAACGTAGATACTTTCTGGCCATTTCCTAGTAATATAAAATCTAACTTATAAAATATGTTAATACACACACACACATAACATCACGCCCATAATCCCCGAAGGGGTAGGCAGAGTCAAAGGGAGAGCAGGCCTTTTTAACCACATTTAGCCAAAACAAAACTCGGCTGGGTTAGATGGCAAAATTGTAAAAAAAGTAGTGACAAGTGGCTAGCTTGTCGCCTACACAATCACATACCCAAAACACCATATACAATTACTCGCCTTTTACGACATGCTAGGCAAGAAACACAGTTAACACATTCTTTTTTAGTCCCCGACCAACATGGGAAATATGTTAATATTAGCCAGTTATATGGAATTAAATATAGCAGCTGAGCATTAGTAATAAAACACAATAGTGAGTCACAATTTCTAAACTAGCCCAGATGTTGAAGGCGTAGGTACAAGACTGGCTTGTGTACTCAAACCTGTTTAGCGCATATTAGGCTGAGTAAGGAAAAAATAATGAGTAGGATGAGACGTCATAGGATGAATACGGAATAACTCGCATAAAAGTCTGCCTAACACACATTGAATAAAAACACATTTACATTATATTAATTACGAGTCATGTAAATGGCAGAATTGATGCTGTTTTATTTCTCTAAGGGCTCTGTTATTGAAATGTTGTAAGCTGTAAGTTGTTGTAGTATATAATGACTGGCTCGATGGCGCATTCGGTAGTGACCCTGCCCCATGCGCCAAGAGTTGTGGGTTCGATTCCCACCCAGGACAAACATTCGTATGATGAATACTTGTGTTTGTTGTGTGTCTGGGTGTTAATATCCAATATTTAAGTATATATTTGTAATACCACTGTTGATTCTGATATCCGTAACACAAGTGCTTAAGCTACTTACCTCGGAGTCGGATCAATGTATGTGACGTAGTCGGATATTTATTATTTATTTATTATTTATTTATTATAATATATAGTTATGCCCGCGGCTTCGCTCGCATGGTACATCGATAAAACATAGTTTTTAAGTCTGGTGTTTAAGCTATATTATTCCAAAGTTTCATTAAAATTCATTCAGTAGTTTTTGCGTAAAAGAGTAACAAACATCCACAGATCCATCCATCCATCCAAACTTTCGTGTTTATAATATTAGTAGGACTAGTATAGGAAGTAGGATTTTACTGGCCTTTCCCTTCAATTGTATCTATGAATAAAAAGCATGCTCGCCGTCAGGGTTACTTACAGGGACGTGCATCTCTATGCTAGTAGATAGATATATAGATAGATACAAGCAGGTAGTAGGTACTGGAGCACATTATACTATAAACTAATAGATCATAAAATAAAAATGTGTTCATATAATGTAAATATTCTTTCGAGACTCATGGTTATTTGTTTAAATATATTGCTCAAAAATTAATTTTGAAAAAGTGATGAATAATATTGGAATAGCCTATACGCCTTCGATGCTAATTGTCATACTAAATAGTTTGTTTAAATAAAAAAAATATAATGACATTTGAATATAAGAAAATTTTCAATTGATTTTTAAAGGAAGCTAGCCTACCATATTTACTCTTATAAAGTTATTTTTAAAAATATTCTAGACCTTGTAATTTCTTCACGACTGCAGTAAAGTCATTACGTCTTTATGTTGCATAATACATAACAGCAATAACTTCACTGACATTTCTTTCAATAAGAACTGAAAGAAAATACCATACGCCAAATAAGTGTATCTTTGAATGCGCATAAAAAGCCAAGCGCTACTGCACCAACCGCATACATACCCACTTTAATCTCAAATAACAAATTCAGCCGCCCGCGTCACTTTGTTTTGTAACGCGTCGATCTTGATATGCGCACACGCATGAATGCATTCGCGGAGCGACGGCTTCCCCATATGGCCAAGGCTAGGCCTTTTATGGCCAACATAAGTGGCCACTCACCCACAGACTGAACGAGCCACCAATATCAATGAACTGGCCATCAATAAAACATGTGGCCCTAAGCCAGGAAAGGAAACGGCGAAATGAGAAAAAGAAATATTTGAAAAAGGCATGCGATGCGTACACTCGATTGTTTTGCAATCGGAAAGCATTCAATGTAAAGCTCTGTGTACACGGCATGAAATATTCGCAGCGATTATTTGCTTTTTTGTTCTCGCCACCGGACGACACACGATTAAATATTGTTACATAACTATTCAGCTAGTGATAATAATCGAGTCGGGTTTTGTTTGTGAATGACAAGTTTTTTGAATAATTCAAGCTCGAAACTCGCTCCGAGATGCTCCTCCGATATAGTGGAGAGGTAACAAAAATAATAAGTGTAGGAGGGTCTCGCCTTTCGTGGGAATATCCAGTCACGGGGCGCAGGCGCATTCCGCCGACATGCCGACCTCACAGATTACTGAACCCTTTACTATACTTATTTTGGGGGCTTTTTAAGACCTTCACAAATCAAAGTCATTTCCATACGTCAGCCCACGGATAGAGCTAAGAATAAAGGTTGAACTTAAGGTCAAATAGAATTTTTAGAGTACCACCCAAGTAGATTTGTTATAATGCTAATATGCCATTAAATAACCATCAAATTCGCAGAAAGCGTTTGATACAAGTTCAAGTTTCGAAATCTTAATATCCGAATTGATGTCCTAACTCCTAATTACACAGAATGTGGACTAAATAAACACCAATTTCCTCCCAATATACGGATATAGATGAGACCCCAATAACACAAAGTTATGCGTTCCGTCTTATTTATTTATTAGCTACATATATGTAACTCATATGTACATAATTGTCCTGTTTACATATTCTGTATTAACAATGGTTACCTACATACCATTAAAAAGTAAGGCAAGTTTCATCTATACATTGAAAAAAAATTTACGACTCTGACAGGAGTGCCTTTTTTCCTTATCAAAAGCTGTCTATGATTTTTTTTAGATGGGTAACTAATTAAATTGTTGAGAAAAATATGAAATAAAATACCAGTTATAGATATTATTATATTATTAAGTAAAATAAATAATTCAATACTTACTTACTGTTTTTTTATGAATAAACAAACTTCTACTCGCAAGTTCACCTGGGTTTCGTTAGAAATTTATCAAAAGTTTTATTACAAAACCAAAATAAGGTACACTCATACAACATTTAGGAATTTTTACCTCTTTATTTAATTAAAATTAAAATAAATCTTTCGTGCCAAATTTTAATTAAATCCGCTCATACGTTTCAGCGGGATCAAATAATAAAAATCCAAAATTTCACATTTTTATTGATAGTTAGATAAGAAAGAAGTGAGATTGTTTTCAGTCAGAGCTCTTATTGTTACATACATATATGCGAACCTTCCCGTACTTTTGCACTTTAACTGCCATATTTTAGTTAATCGCTCATTTCAACCACGCGCCCAAGTAACCCTAATTAAGTGCATCGAAGCTGCATTCCTAAAGATCATTTTCTGAGAACGTACCTCTTTAATACTAAGACGGAATGTCAGTTTTTAAAAGCGGTGCGTGTATGATTTTCATTGAAATTTAAAAAAGAAACTTAAACTCTTGAAGTGGCAATAAAAATAAAAGCAAGAGATTTGTCGGCTACGTTTGAGCTGTTGCTTTTTGTCGTGAGCAATTCTTAGTTTTATTGCAAGCTAATAAAATACCGAGACTTAAAATTCAATTATAAAGATAGCAGTCAAGGACAGGGATAATAAGCAGCTTGGTCTTTTCATCACTTTAATACACCATAGACAATGTTTCGTGCTATCAAAGAATTGGCCTTGCATACTTGTACAAAGGAATTTATTTAATCGTGTAGAGTATGGAATGAAAAAATTAACTAACGTATTAACATGCAAAAATGCATGATAATGCATGACAATGTATAAAAACAAAATATGCAAAATATCTGCCTTCGTAAAATTTATCACCCAACTATTGTAAATAATTAAACCCAATGGCGGGATACTTTTACGAGTTTGGGCTCTTTTGATTTGAAAAGTCCACTAGATTACTAATGGTGGTATCTAGGGTCTGATAATACGCTCCGTAGATGAATTTGTTAAGATTAATAACATGAGGTGTTTCCATAGATTATCCAGATAATAGCTATTCAAAGATGTCAAAGAAAATTATTCAATACACTTATCAAGATCAAAGTTTATGCGTGTTTGCGACACAAATGTCGTCACTTTACACATTTATAATAGAAATAGCTTAAAACTGGCAAATGTATCATACGGTAATGATAAGTTGACCCCTAAAAGCTGCATGTGTGAAGTGATTCCCATGAGGTGGGCGAAGCCCCATAGAGGCGCGACACGCGAGCCGCGAATTGCGTGAGAACCGCCCGACGCCCGACGAGCAAACGTCGACATTTTTCGCATTTTTCTATCCTATTAATGGAGTTGTTCATGGTAGATAAAACAGTGTATATTTGCATTACGAGTACATGCTATTTACTCAACAACTTATCTATTTCCTATTCCGACTTTAGGGTACAAACAGTCCACCGTCGAACGGAGAATACTGATATTTATATAGCTTAAAGCGAACTGTTGCTGACTTGAAATAAGGTTTTACTGCTAGGTGATTTTAAGTTAAGATATTTTTTAGGATAAAAGTTTAACAAAAGTAAAATTATGAATTCCTATTTTCCCAAATCACTCATGAATAAACTATGAATTACTATTTTCGCGAAATATCAGAATTAGATTAAATCAAATTCTGATATTTCGCCTTTGCTATTAATTTAAAATTGATTGATTCATTTTAGTATTCGAGTATTAATAACCGAATCAATATTACGAAAAACTTTGGTTAATATGTTTTAATTTGTAGACAATATTTAAGTTAAATTAATCGTTATTTGTAAGAAGTTTATACATATATAAGTACACTGGATGGATAAATAAGTTTAATTAATGAGTAAAGTAACTAATTAAAACCTGAAGATTACATAATATGTCCAGACGATCTTGGTATTTTTTACTCTTTATTCAGATATTTATCTACAATAGTTAATATTTATTAAAGAAATAAATAAATATTCGTGGTTAATTTTATTCTAACATTTCAGTAAGTAATAAATTAAACACTAAATAAATTATAACAATTACAAAAGGCTTGATCGTCGTATGTTTCATGGGTAAATGTGTAGAAACCTGAATCCCTTTGTCACCTTGTGACCTAACTAATAGCGCCTCATTACATTCAGTGTTTAGATGTATCGGGCTGTCGACTTTGAATATTACTGCTACAAAGGCAGAGGCAATACAGCTCCACTCTATGGTCATGTTCCAAGAACAGGTTGGCTTCAAAAACCACACCACACTGCATAAAATAAAACAGTAAAGTTGCAGTACTATACTTATTGCAAATGCATTGCATACAAATCCTTCATTTCATAACATCACGCCCGTAATCCCTGAAGGGGTAGGCAGAGTCAAAGGGGCAGGAAGCCCCTCGAACCACATTCAGCCAAAAAACTTAAACTGAGCGGGATTAAAGGAAAAATTGTGAAAAAGCATTGACAATTGGGTAGCTCGTCGCCTACCCAATTACCTAAAACCCGATTTACCATTAGTCGCCTTTTACGACATGCTAGGCAAGGAATACAGGTGGCACATTCTTTTTAAGTCCCAGACCAACATGGGACAGTCCTTCGTCACGTTCTGTTATGAGCTAGATATATGCACTTATGCAGACCTGAGTTCTATATTTTTACGATATTTCGCTTATCAGTTGTACCTACTTCGCTACGCATACGTAAAATCAATAGTATGAGAAGTCACGCTTAGTCTATAATGCAATTTGTACGCAACTCTGACTTTGCACGTGCTTTGGAAATTCCATTCAGGAGTTTGATAAAAACTGTATTACCTAGTACTTTTGTGTCCTAAAATGTAAAAAAAAGAAAAAAAAAACTATTTATTTATTTAAGGACAGCTTACAAGACATACACCAAAAAATACGTTAACACAGTTTCAAAAACGACACTTTCTTACAGTGTTGCTTTAATAAAAAGCTGCCACGGCATGCAAAATTGTTTGTGGGAGCAACATATAAATAAGTATAATATAAAGTACAACATGCATATTTTAAAGGTACAGACGTGACAAATAGCAACCAGTGTTTGTACAGCTGTTTATACGAAATGCCTATTTAATGCATATCTATCATGTTATTAATAGATAATTTGTGACGTTCTCGACGAATGGTTTTGGTTTCAGAAACCACACAGTCCAGTACAGGTGCACTCTCAATAGTAAGTGCTTGTGATTCAACCGACTTAAATTTGAACACAGGTCCCTCACTGTGTATTTAGGGTTGCCAACTATACCGTTTTCAACAGTATTATACTGTTTTACACTAAATTATGCTTTTTACTGTTGAACAAAAATAAAGTATACAAAATACTGTTTTATATTCTTCATAGCCCTGAATATACTTTATTTCTTATAAAAAAAAGTTGGCAACCCTATGTGTATTGTAACTCTGTGTCCCATTAACTGAGCCCTTACTGCCCACATGATCACGCAACACATACCAACCTTTCCGTGCGATAAAACCAAATTTGAACAAGAAGTAATAGCAGAAAAACCAGTCAATCGACTCCAACAGATATCTTAATAATTACCTATTTAAAGTTTCTTAAAATAAACTTGATGTAATTTGAGCTGATATTTAATTGCCACCTTTTGCATATTGTTAAACCTTATGTAATATACGCGTGAAATGTTTTTGTAGAAAGTGTTAATAAGTAGTTGCAACGTTAGGAACTCCGTCCAGAGTCAGACCAAACGATTTTGTATTCATGCTTCTATATAATACACCTATTTACTTTCCAAAATTATAAATACGTAAGTACATTGACTAATAAAATTTCATAAGTAGGTATGTTGTGCAAAGAGATTTTAAAATAAACCTCATCTCATAACATAATACAAAAGGTTGTCTAGAACAAGACTTTTCAAATGTGAATACAATATTGACTATTGTATTCAAACAATAAAAGTACTATTAAAATATTTTCATAAAAGACAGTGGTCTGAGATAACAAAGTTAAAAAATATACAACCAAATTGGGAACCTACTCCTTTTTTTACAACAACAACAACAACAACATAACATCAAACTCCTTTTTTAATTTAATTTAGAACGATATTGTTTACGAAAAACTGTTGAAAGACTGCCCTGTTAAAAAAATATATGAATAATTTGATTTCAAGGATTTTACCCTATATCTACTGTGACCATCTGGTATTCTTCAGACTTACACACCAATTCCACAGCGCCGAACTAAGCACTCTGTTCTGAAACCAACTGGCCTGAATGACGTATATACTTAAAAACTATATAGTTGTACCTACCACAAATATTTGCGAACCCTGCTTACCGACTTTTACAAAGCATCTATCTACATTCTACATCGACGTCCGATCTCGTTTCACTACTTTCGGTGTGGTTTATTAGTCACCGACAACGGTCGCTAACAGGAAATCTTTGAAGTGCCCACGAGGATTACAGATTACAGTATCGCTGCAATCGACGCGTGGGCGACTTGTATACACGCTCAAACATGGCTGCTACACGCCTGATATACCAGTTATGCCTGGTATGATCATCGGGGTCGTAACTCCTTACGGTGCAAGTAAAATTAAAGCTAGAAGCAGGGCTTAGATCGCAGATTGAATGTCTATGTAAATTATTTCTTATTCTATATTTCATTCTTAAGCCGCAATAAATGAATCCCTGCCAGTATTGTAAATGTGAAAGTAACTCTGTACGCCTTCACCACTTAAGTGATTGTTATGAAATTTGGCACGTCCAAAGTTTAAACCCTGATTACCGGCATAGGCTACTTTTTATTACGGAAAACTAGATCATATCAGATCAGATCCCTCAAGGTTGATTTTCTATGAATAAATTAATAATAAATAAATTCTCCAGACTGACACACCAATTCCCTAGTTCCAAACTAAGCTTATGCTTGTACTATGGATACTAGGCGAACGGATAGATACACTAAAATACGTTTATTAACATCCATGACTCGGGCCAGTCGAGTGGTCCAGTTTTCTATAACAGGCCAAATTTCTCACGGGCGGAACGGCGGTCTAAACATATATATAAGCATATCATCACGCCCGTAATCCCCGAAGGGGTAGGCAGAGTCAAAAGGGTAACTATCCCCCTTAAAAGGTGGTATGTGTACAGAATTACCACAGAGTATTTTTTTGATGTGTGTGATGTGATGTGGACCTAATGGACTATATATATACTCTTTAGTTGATTTTAAGACCTTTTTTAAAATATTGCAGTTCATATTAATACTTATGTTCCCAAACCAAATATAAAATAACTTAACTGCTTACTTATACATTCGTACTTCCAACGTTCTCTGACAGAACACGAATTACTATTAGATTTTACTAAAAACACTTTAAATAATTTAATTGATAAGTGGATGGAAAATAAACGGACAAAACAACTGTTTCATGCACACATTTACATTTGTATGCATGCCAAACAAATTATAGAGCTAAGAAACTCATTTTACGTTTTTTCTAGTCTCTCTCCTTAATGATAACTATTTAGTCCAAAGCTTGAAACAATGCCAATTATCATTAATCAACACCGCCGGTTTTGCCATTTCGGCTAATGAAACAATAAATCTCTAGACTTCTGGATTGGTAGAATAATTAATTAAACTCAAATCGAATCACTCAGCGGTACCTAAATAATAATGTAATTTTTCATAGACCTGTTATTACAACCAGTCGATGAATTCGGAGTAGCGAACTGATAGCTTTTTATATATAACATTACTAGGCTCAATAACAACGTTTAAGAGACATCGACTATCAGCCTCACAAGAATCTGTTGATCCTCAATAATTTCTTGCTTTAATACTTAAGTCCCAAAATGTTCGCCTAATATTTCTGAATGTCTTTGCTAAGATTGGCTCTTGATATCAGCATAGCTTATCTGTTATATCAACGACTGCATGGTGCAATAATTTGGTTTATCATTTAATATATGTGATAATTTGGTGGATCACACAACATCCTTCCATCTGACCAAATTCCGGACCACACCTTTTGTTTCATCCACTCTCGTTAGTCATTTCAAGCATGCTTGTCGTTTTGTGCCTCTTAATATAACGTAACTGAAATGGCTAATAAACGCTCAATATTATTTAAAACAAGATCTACCTATTACCCACTTCTATCTATTACGTAGCCGGCTCTGGCGTGGCTAGTTTAGGTATTTGAATAGGTTTTTAGCATGCTTTTATAGCTTAGGTAAACACAGTTTTTGCACCGCTGAAGAGCAGCAATAGTG
The DNA here is from genome assembly GCA_951394215.1 of Glyphodes perspectalis. Lineage (NCBI taxonomy): Eukaryota > Metazoa > Arthropoda > Insecta > Lepidoptera > Crambidae > Glyphodes > Glyphodes perspectalis. The sequence continues at coordinate 9,968,789 of OX596213.1, read as the reverse complement.
ATTGCATGAGCACTTTTAGAAATGCTCTTACGCAATGCTATTGCCGTCGCTTATTCGGAATAACTTGTTATTTACGAGATTGGTGTCGAGAAACCAGAGAATATGTCTTTGGACAGTGTTATCGCAAGTGCCGTAACGGAGTACAGTATACCAAGATATATTTGTCTAGGCCAGCGATGCTCAACCTGCGGCATGAAGGAAAGAAAGAAAGAAAAAACATTTGTTGATCACAAAACAGAAAAAAAGACATACAGGTATAAAATACACATAAAAATAATAAGAATAGAAAAAATATACATGAAAATAATGAAAAAATAAAAACATGCACGACATAGTTTTGTGGCCAACAAGGTACGACCTCAGCATGAGCTGCACCGACCCGTAAACCACTACAGCGCTAGTATTTTTATTATTTGCGCGGCTCACCTCGCGCGGCGGTGGTCGATGCTGTGCAACCCACGCCATCAGTCGTCGGATGCACAGCACCGAGCACGCGCGCGCGTCGAGACATGCCAGGCCACCCAGCATGTCTCAACTACTCCGCCCAGGATTCAGACGCCGATCGTCCCCGTGAACGGCGTCGTGGGCCCACTCTCGCGCTGTGCCTTCTGCTAAGCCAGAGGGCACGCGGAGAGCGTCTCGTCAGAGGGGGCCGCCTTCCGCCCGGCGACCTAAATTGAGGGCAGAGCCCTGTCGTCACGGAGGGAGAGGAGATCCCTCCGCGACCCACCACAACGCAGCGCAGTGCGCCCCTGTCGGGTTGCCGAGGATAGGGAGGCGAGCAACGACACACTCAGCTCCTCCTCTTCCCCGGCAATCCTAGTCCGGCCGCAGGGGGCTGCGGCCGGTGCCGCAACTGCTCGGTGGGAAATGCCGAGCAGTCGCAGCTCACCTCGGGGTCTCTCTTAGCTTCGGCCCTGTCCTGCACCAGGGCCTACTAAACCCCCCCGGTACGCCAAACCGAAGACCCCAGCGGGGGGGACAGCGCTAGTATTCTGGCCGTACCTTGAGTGACCCCGGTAAATGCAACAGAAAAGAAAAGCATGCTGGGTTGTTGCAAATCACACACCTACCGTAATTATTATATTACCTACATATCATCCAGCCTTTTGCAAATACGATCTTAAAAGTATGTTTAAATGAAACCACTACCTATATATAAATAAAATAATCACATTTGGTTATAATGGAACTAATATGACTACGCCCTAGCTTTTTAACTAGAAAACTAGCAACATTATTAGGCTATACTTTCTACAATTATTATCTTATACTGAGAAATATTAATTATTATAGTTTTATTAGGTTACGGTATTAAATATAATAAATTTATAAAAAGACTAGGCAACAAACTCTCCTCAATCGCCAAATACTTTAGTAATATTTGACAACACCAAAAAGTAATAAGCCGCGAGTCTATAACAGTTGACGTATTTTATTTTCTGTTTAAACTGCGATGCGGAATGTACTTTGAGTTCATGACAAAACTACACCAGGTTAATTAAATATAATATAGCAATGACCAATCTACACTATTTTTTTGTAATGACGAAACTACACTATGACCAAACTACACTAACCTACTGAGAAATCAAACAAAAATCAGATTAGGGCCACCCATAAAGTCCGTCACACGAATTTCATTATTTTTGTGCCAACTATTATGATAGATTTTGAAATGCGATGACACGAAACTTAGGACCCCTCCCAGCCCTTGTTAAACTTCGTAGAACCCCCGCCCTCTTCCTTTAAGTGTAACGTACTTTATGGCCCTTAAGACTAATATTCTTCATAGCTAAATAAATACCTATGCAAGTTTTCTCAAAATTCTGGAACCAATATGCACGGAAATAAAACATTGATGACACGAAACTTAGGACCCCTCCCAGCCCTTGTTATTATTTTATTTATTTTATTTATTTATTTTAATTCAAATTAAACGGCAGATGCCAATTACAATAATTGAATTACATTAATTAATTAAAATCGAATTACAAATTAATAATATTTGGGACAGCACAAACATAGACACTCTCACACGTCCCGCTCACAGAATCTCAGACATTCAGCAACTACCTTCATCCATGCGTCCGCAAACAGATCACACTGTGGGTTGACGTTAAGGAGTGCGTTGAGTGCAGCGAGTACGCGAGGTTAAACTTCGTAGAACCCCCGCCCTCTTCCTTTAAGTGTAACGTACTTTATGGCCCTTAAGACTAATATTCTTCATAGCTAAATAAATACCTATGCAAGTTTTCTCAAAATTCTGGAACCAATATGCACGGAAATAAAACATTTCAAATAACATGCGACGTTTATTTATAATTCAACTTTCATTTAATATTATAAAGACGTATGTTAAAATGTTGTGAATTCCGCAAAATGGCGGAACCGCGCATATTTGGGCAACCAGTTTGCGACTACATTACGCTCGCTTATCGGCCGAGCGGAAGAGCTGCGCACACGGCTCCCGCGCTACGCGCTGCGCCGGCGACGCCCCGCCCGCCGCCTGCGGTCGCCATATGGCTGACCTTACGTAGGACAAAGTCTTAATTAAAACTTCTTGAGAAGCTCTCTAAAAACTATTTTCATCTGAGTTGAGAAATATTTAAAGTGTGCTATGTTGATTTGTTAAGTCACGTATTATTATCAAGAAGTGGAATATCAAGATACTGTCAGATATGTGAACTAAGCTAAGTGTTACGGAGTGAAAGGGTGGAAGGTAATAAAGGGCTCAGAAAAGAATTTAAATAATATAATATAAGAAATAACAAGAAATAAAGAAATACGTGGCACAAGCCAATTAAGCAATCAATGACAGCAAGAAATTTGACATGTATAAAAAAGAAGTATAAAATATAATGGTATCAAAAGAGGTTGAAACTGGCCTTGCGGCCAGTTGGTAACATCCTCCCCTTCTTTACAAAAAGAGGGAGGCAGGTACCAACGGGGAGGTGGCAAGCCTATACTCTTAAAGGCCTACGAGGCCGTCCTATGCAGGTCCACGCGTCTGCAGGCAGCCAGTCTTCATAACGTCTGCATCATCACCTCGGCTTACTTCGTCTCATCATGAGACCTCATGTTCCTCTTTCAAGCTCTGCAGCTCTGTGCCTGGAGAGTCAAAGAAGTAGATTGGGCGAGCAGCGACTGGGCTTCATGAAGTTAAAACGAACTTCAAAAGTGATCTTGATCAGCCTGCCACATCCATGAAATAGATTGGACGAGCAGCGACTGGGCTTCATGAAGTAAAATGATCTTCAAAGTGATCTTGCTCGGCGTGCCACATCAGAGAAGTAGATCGGATGAACAGCGACTGGGCTTCAATGGAGTAAGAACGATCTCGTTACCGTGAGGATCCACAGGATAATGTAGCTCGACGAACCGCAGTGAGATGTGAAAGCGTAGATGAGGAAGATAGCAGTGCAGCGTTTCATGCGAAGACGACAGCATGGCGATGAAGGCGAAGGCAGCGTGGCATGATGGAGTCGCGAAACGGAATAAAATAAAGTTTATTTACAACATTTTCCTAAACTTTGCACACCTCCACCGTTATAGAAATGAAAAAAAAAATAAACTTTAAAATAATTAAGGAGTAGTAACAGATTTAGTAACTTAGATTATAAACGTATAGAAATTAAATTAAAAATAATATTGTAAGCAACTACATAAATGAAAACAAAATTAACTAAAGTGTGGACTGTATATCATAAGAACTAAAATTAACTAATTGTATTTACCTTAGATAATACGGTGAAGCAAAACCCTTCATGACTTCAACGTTGAGTAAAATGAATAAAATGAAATCTTTAATCTCTATATGTATATGAGAATCACATAAAAATAAGAATTCAAGCACAAAGCCGGAGAAATACGTAAATAATATAAAAATTTATTAAATCTAAATAAACAGACTATACTCAAACTAACTAGACGAAAATTAAACATAAACATTCTACTAACGAATATATAACCAACATAAAGTATAAAATAAATGTAAGAAATAAACAAAACTCATTAAGATTACTACACTGGAAGACGAACTAACTTTTTACAAGGTCTACGGAGACACCCTCCCGCGGTGGAGACTTCAGCCACTCTGACAATATTATCCGTTCCTGGGAACAGTTTTATTACACGGCCACGTGGCCACATTCCTCTAGGTAAATTGCCATCTACCACGAGAACCAGATCGCCCACGGCCAGAGGGGTCTCGTCACTGCTATTATTACTACAGCGACGTGGAATAAGTGTTGGGAGGTATTCCTTTAACCAACGCTGCCAAAATATATCCGCAAGCCTTAACACCTTTCGCCAAGATGCTCGACCATATAAATCGTGTGGCTCCGCCTTTCCAAAATTGTTACTGTTGGAGGATGCTCCGATTAAAAAATGAAAAGGTGTTAGAGCTTCAGCGTCATCCGGGTGAGCTGCGACGTGAGTGAGAGGCCTCGAATTGACCACTGCTTCGGCTTCGGCTAGAAGCGTGGCAAATACAGGTTCTTTAGGAGCTCTTTCCGATAGAGTCCCTTTTAAAGCAGATTTAACTGAGCGTACTAGTCGTTCCCACGCCCCACCCATTGAAGGTGCGGATGGGGGTATAAAATGCCACTCAACATTTTGATTGACGGCAAATTCTCTCACTTCCGGACCATATAGCTCCCGCATAAATTTGGAAGCTCCTACGAAGGCAGTCCCATTATTAGACCAAATCTGATCTGGGATGCCTCGGCGAGCCGTAAATCTGCGCAGGGCCATCAAAGCAGCATCAGTCGATAAATCATGCACGATCTCTAAATGAACTGCTCGTGTCGTGAGACAAGTGTATAATGCAACATATCGTTTTTCATGCCTTCTACCAACAGTAATCTGAACCGGACCAAAGTAATCTAAACCTACGAATGAAAATGGACGGCGATGATGGGCTAGGCGAATCACAGGAAGATTTCCGACTGGTGGGCTTAGAGGAAGGGTCTTTTTAATTCGACAAAATTGGCATGAATGAGCGACCGATCTCACCGAGCTTCTTAATTTTAATATCCAATATTGTTGTCGGAGCTCGTTCACGATAGTTTCGTGGTTGCCGTGACCAAGTCGACGGTGATAATACTCGATAAGGAGTTTAACTACTATATGGCTCCCGTCGAGCAAAACTGGAAAATTCGACGTGCCGGTCAATTCAGCAAGCGCGCCAATACGACCTGAGAGTGTTATTAACCCGTCACTTCCGATCACTATGTTAAACTTATGGAGTTTGCTGTGACGAGGCAATGGCTCTCCCATTCGAAGCGCGGCCAGCTCCTCGGGAAATGAGTCTTCTTGGCATTTCAGCAAAATGTGAATTCGGGCAACTCGCATGTCATTCACTGACAGCGGTAAAAATAGAGCGACATCACGAGTGTTTTTTTTAAAAGTACGTGAACGTGTTTGTGAATGAGTTTGTTCTTTCAATAATCTAACATATTGATGCGCACGCGCGGTGGATCTTAATAAACGTAGCCATTGGCTAAAACGGGATGGGTCGGCACACAAGGGTTTGACCACAGAGGTGTTTACTAGATGAATAACATATGAGCAAATGTTTATTCTAGCACTTGGCTTAAGTTCATTAGTACTGAGATCATGATTGCCGGGTTCAATAGGCCAAGCATCACAGGGCGATTTTAAAAACTCGGGGCCTTCTACCCACCGACTGTCAGCCAACATGGGTCCTGAGTCACAGCGAGTGGCGTCGTCTGCGACATTCAAACTTGACGGCACCCAGCGCCATTCATTTAAAGAAGTAAGTTCTAAAATGTCCGCTAATCGGTGTGCAACGAAGGGCAAAAAGTTTCGCGCGTCGCTACGGAGCCATCCAAGAACATTTTTAGAATCTGTCCAGAAGAATCGCCGAGATGGTTGGTTTCTATGACCTTCACAAATAGAACTAGCCAACCGAGCAGCAATCATAGCTGCTTGTAGTTCTAACCTAGAAATAGTCACCGGAGTTAAGGGGCATACTCGCGCCTTGCTACATATAAACGATACGTGCACACTACCGTTAGCATACACCAACCGCCAATAAGCAACCGCCGCATAAGCGTTTTCACTTGCATCGCAGAACACGTGCAGCTCACGTTGCTTAAGAATATTTTCACCTAAATGGTAGCGTGGTACTCGGAGATGAACAGTAGACGTCATGTCTGAAAGCCAAGATTTCCATTTAGAATAAAGATCTTGTGGCAGTTCCTGGTCCCAATCGACTTTTCGGCGCCAAACCACTTGGAAGATGATGCGTGCTCTAATCGTGATAGGTGCAAGTAAACCTAGGGGGTCGAAAACACGCATTAAACTAGAGAGCGCACAGCGTTTCGTAATTTTATCGGATAAAGTGAGCACTGCTCTCAGGCTCTCTGCATTAAATCCTAATTGATCAGATGACGGGTACCAAATAATGCCCAAGGCGCGTACGCTTTGAGGGAAATGTCCAATTTCGACTTGTTGTATATCCCCACAGGTAAGTTTGAGTTCGGGAGGTATGAGCGCGAGTGAGTCAGGAACATTAGAGACCCAACCACGAACTTCAAAATGAGCTTGTTTGTGTACGTAAACGATGTCTCTAGCCAAACGCGCCGCTTGACCGACTTCGTCAACGCTACCTATAAAATCATCCATGTACGTATCATGGATAATAGCATTGGCTGCCTCTGGAAAAATATGTTTATGTTGTTCGGCATTTTTGTTCTTTATATATAGTGCCGTGAAAGGACTAGAGACAGCGCCAAATATCATTGAAGACATTCTGTACACAGAAAGAGGTAAATCTGGCGAATCGCGCCACAAAAATCGCTGTGCATCCCTATCTTCAGGCCTTATTTTAATTTGAGGGAACATCTCTTTAATATCTGCAATCATAGCAACTTTACCCTCTCGAAAACGAAAGATTATGTGCAACAATGACGATAGTAAATCAGGCCCAGACAGCAAAAGCGAGTTTAAACTGACACCTTGACAGCGAGCTGCCGCGTCATGGACTACGCGTAATTTCCCTGGCTTATTAGGGTTAACAACACCAAAATGGGGTAGATACCACAATCTAGATGAGCCAGAAATATTGTTGCAAGGTTCAGCATAGCCTTTCTCAATCATAGCGTGGATGTTTTTACAGTACTGATAAGCAAATGATTGGTCTTTAGTAAATCTCTTTTCTAAACTATTAAAACGCTTCAAAGCTAACGCATAACCATTTGGGATGTTAGGCTCGTCAGATTGCCACAACAAACCAACCTCAAATTGACCATTAGGCAGGCGACGGATAGTATTTTCGAGAATACTTATGGCACGTTCATCAGCCACGGAATGCTTTCGCAGTTTAACAATACCGATAGAATCCAGTTTATAATTATCTTGAATAATGTTTTCTATGTCGTGAAAATTCTCAGAAGTAATACCATGGTTTACAAATATTACTGGCTTGGTTCTACTAGAAGTAAAACCGAAAACTACCCATCCTAATGGTGTGTGGCATGCTGCAGGCTGTGAACGTGAACCCTGACGCAGTTTACTACAAGTTAATAAATGCCAATTGTCTATTCCTATAATTATTTTCGGTTCGGCATTTTGGTAAAAATGATTTGGCAGAGAAAGATGTCTTATCTGGTCAAGCGTCACCGATTGACGCGCAATTTTTAACTCGGGAATAGAACGAGCTTTATAGATTTCGTGATTTTTAGACTCGTACAAACCCTTAATAAAGAAGTCAACATATTCCGCTTCTACTAATTTAGACAAACCGCCAATACAATCTACTCTTATTTCTGATTTAGGGCCCTCTACGCCTATCTGCCTAGATATCTGGCTATCAATAAAAGTACTAGATGAGCCATCATCTAGGAGGGCATATGTATCCACAGAGCCCTTAGGGCCGCTTACAGTTACAGCTACGACCTTTAGGAGAACGTTCAGAGAACTCTCTGAAACAGCGTGAGCTACGATTTCCGCAGTTGGGGTAGCGGGTGAGAGTTCAGGCTCTGTTGAGTCTGAACTTACTACAACAGCATCAGTGGTCGTATGAGAACTAACGGTTTCATAAAAATGTAATAATCTATGGTGTTTGAACCTACACCCAGAAACTTGACATAAAGTCTCAGGATTGCATGACCTATAATTGTGTGAACCTTTTTGTAAACATTTACAACAAACTTTTTGGTCGCGCACCCAATTCAGCCTGGCCATAGTATCCAGACGAATAAATTTGTCACAACTGTCAATCGTGTGACATTGTTGACAAAATAAACAAGATACTGAATTTTGCAAAAATGTATAATTTGGATGAATTTTATTTACAGAAGGCCGAACAGTATAATTTTTATTTACAAATAATTTACCTGTGTGATTTTGACTCGGTTTCACTACATTTGATTTAGTCATTTGGGAACTATGCGACTGATAGGGTGCACATGACTCGGAGATAACCCCGAATTGGAATTCCGAGGCGACTTCCTTAGTTAAAAAGTCGGCTAACAGTTCGAGCTTTGACTCGCAGCCTGGAGCGTAACGAGGCTCTGCGTAGTCCCTCCACCGCGCGCGCATAGAGGGCGTCAGTTTGAGAATAAGCGAGTTGTATAATTCAGGGGACTCTAAATAAGGTCTACTGCTTAGAAATCTTAAAACCGATACGCAGCTGCGTACACGAGCGGCAAAGAAATGTATGTCTTTGCTCTCGCAATTCATTTTAGGCAGAGATCGAACTGCTGCCAGCTCGTGTAGAATTATAAGTTCTGGTCTACCGAACTGTAACTCTAAAGTATCTACGACGACGTCCCCGCCATTTGCGGTAGACAACAGGGCGGCTACGGACTCGCGGGCTGAGCCGCGTAGTGCTTCATTGACTCGAGATAAGTTAGCCATAGCCGAAAAGGACGATTTGGATTCGTCGTAGGCCCTTTTAAATGCAAGCCAATCGTGGGGCTTGCCACTGAAAGTTGGTAGGCGGCTTTCTGCACGACCTTGAGATAAGCTTTTGATGGCTTCAGCCAGAACCATTACATCGGTATTATGTTTATTATTAACATGTGAATCGTACCTCGTGTCATGATCTCCAGGCGGCACTGCTGGGGTCCGGTTGGGCGTTGTAGAACGCGGCCGGGTACAAGCGGTTAAGACGCCGGGGCTGGCAGACGATGAACGAGGGGGCGCAACCATAGAAGCGGGGCTGTCCGGGCATTCGGGGTATGAAAGCACCGGCGGAATATCCCCGATAGGTTCCTGTGAATCACAGAAGCGTGGAACCCGAGAAGGGTCACCACCGCGCCGCGAAAATGGAGCGGCGAGAGCGGAGGTGCCACAGGGCTCCGAGATATGCTTCGAAAGTGATACACTTGCAACCCAACGATCGATGTCACCTTTTTGACGACTAGAGGCGCGGCTACTGCCGTGGCGGCTGCTGCTCTCCGCTTCAAGCTCAGCTATCCTCGCCCGCATTTCCAATTTGAGCACAGCACGTTCTGTTTCTACCTCTTTTTTTTGAAGTAATGCCTTTTTGCGAGCGTACTCCGCTTGTATGGTCAACGTACGCGCTCGAATAGTTGCGGAAGAGCTGAAAGCTGAAAAAGAAGCAGCGTCGTTCGCCGCAGGGGCGGGCGCGGAGTGCGCGGTGGGCGCGGGCGCGACCGTGAGAGGCGTTCCGGGCTCCGGTAGCGAAGCCTGGCTCGCACGCGCATCTAAATTTCTCTTCTGAGCTCTCGTTAACATTTTAAAAGATGCTGGACAATTTGTTCGTTAAAAATAAGGAAACGAAAATACGAAGATTTAAGTTATAGAGAACAAAAAGAAATTAACGGCTCGAATGGACCAAATGTTACGGAGTGAAAGGGTGGAAGGTAATAAAGGGCTCAGAAAAGAATTTAAATAATATAATATAAGAAATAACAAGAAATAAAGAAATACGTGGCACAAGCCAATTAAGCAATCAATGACAGCAAGAAATTTGACATGTATAAAAAAGAAGTATAAAATATAATGGTATCAAAAGAGGTTGAAACTGGCCTTGCGGCCAGTTGGTAACACTAAGCTTGCCTTAAAACTGAGAATATATATTCTTCCAAACGACAGGATCTTTGTAAGTCTCATCTTCATGGCGATTTTCTTTACTATTTTCGAATGTGTCATATAATAATAAAGTGCAACAGGCTTTAAGTTGTATATATAATGCTTATTATGATTATTTTTAATTTGTAATGATTTTGTCATTTAACGTATAGTATATATGTGGTATGAGTAGTTAGAAAAAAACATTTTAATTTTATTATAATTTTTTCTCCGATTTATTTTCTGATATCAGTATGGCGAGTGTAAAGAAAAGTAACAATAAAATTTATCCATTAAACATCGTCAGCATGGATACACTGAGTTCTCCGCGATAATTGTCAGCAATCATTGGTTGATCGTCGCAGGCGCAAGCTCCGTTGCCGCACTCGTTAACGATGCTATTTCGAGACGCCGCCGCTGCCCCACTTCGCGAACAGCTTAACGATATCGCCGCGACGATAACACCAGTAATAGGAGTCACGAGGATGCTCTTTGTCCTAAAAGCGAGATACAATGTAACCGTCTAAAAGACGCTTTAAATGGAAACTTACTAGTGCTGCGCTGTGCAAATGCGCTGGAACTGTCAAGGCCAAGATTTACTTGTTTGTTACCAATTTTTTTGCCTCCTAAATGTCTTTGCCCCCTACCCCTGACGAATCTTTATGTGTATCTTAATGTAGAATTTCAAACATTTTTAACGTCGTTATCATTTAAAACCTTCCGTCATCAGTAATTCATACGAGCAGGAGCGGATCGTGGATGTGCTAATCCTACTCCAAAGCCCAAAGATGATTTTCTATAAAATTATAGGGATATTTATGCGGTAAAGGAAAAATGCGTAATACTAGACTACCTACAGCTACCTGGAATGCCCCATTATGTCCGATACACCTATTTATTTATATTGCATATGCAAATAAACTACTTAAAGATGGTCATTGTCAGACAAAATGTGATTTGAACGTAACGTCCTAAATGATGTAGTATCATCACTTCTCTTTCAAAGCCGAACTCTTTACTTGATACCGTACCATTCGCAAAGGTACCGCCGTTATCTTCTTATTGCAGTCATAACAGCGTTTGTTTGAAAAGATTTGTTATACCTTTATGAATAGGAGGTCCCTTTTTAAATAACCCTATAGTTACCTCCATTATGATGGCGTATTTACCAATCTGTCCACATCACGCCAGATTTTACAACTATTTACAAAACCAACAAACGATGATCGCGCCGGGCGTGTTCAGAATGCATAATCAAGTCGTTTGAATGTGATTAACATGTAAATATTTATCAAAAGCCCGTGTGAACTGTGAACTATGGTCATGAATGTAGCAAACCTTGCTATATGTTAGCTTTTATCTGGAGCAAAGCAGAAAAGGCTGCGGGAAATTTGACACTCTATGAGGTAGAGATGCACTTCACATACAAGAAGTTTTGGTTATAATTCTCGATTTTCAAAAACTATTTACATGATCGATATCATATTTGGTCGAGTTACAAAATTTAGAAAAGGAATCTGTGCAACCAAAATGCAATTTGTCAAATCTTCCTATTTTATGTTTATAATTGTCTTCGAATCAACATAGCATGCGTTTCAAAGTAGGCCATAACCAGTTAATTCTAGAATCATCGCAAAACGAACGCTGAATAGGATATTAAATATCAACGCAAGCACATGCAATCCTTATTGTAGTTTACTAATTTTAAGTTTTCCTACCAACAGTAAAGCTGAAAACCAAATGCATAGAAACAATTTAGTGCATTTCTATGTAAAGATAAAAAAAATTGTGTCATCATTGTATTAGATGTTGGTTGACATGGATCGTCGATAAGGGTCAAAAGGTACGGGTGAAAAAATACCAATGTCAATAATAACATGTGCTTATATAACTCTTGTGTTCATAAAGATTATCAACTCATTCTCAACGGTAATGATCGGCACGTCTACTTAATAAGTAAGTACTTAATGCCCGTATCTATTACACAACAAACGGTTATCTAAATTGCTCTGTGCGAATTAATTGATGACATACCTCGCGACTTTAGGTAGGTATTTAATTTTATGATAAAGTCGAAACATTGTAGTTAGTTACCATCGTATGTGTTGAGAATATTTTATGGATCTCCATTGTGTCGAAGGAGGCCGATGATTCCACATTAAAACTTTTAATTGATGGACCATTCCAGAAACCCAATCTTGCTATTGTCACAATATCCAATTGCCTCACAATAGCCTCTAATTAATATTTCTGCAATGACTTTCAGTAATTTCCAAAAATTACCTATACATATTATTGTTACGAAATTTATAATTTACAATATCCTATCCCCACTTTTCCCTGGTGTTTCTACAAAATATCAGTCTAGCACTCAAAACAAGGGTATTCATGTGATTCAAACATGTTTGTGGCCAATTTTCTATCGCTACTCGGGGCGTTTGGCGGGTTACGTCAATAGAAACAACAAAAACTTCTCGCAACACGTTGAAACTTGTCAGCTCGTCTACTTGTTTCCGTTTTACTTCACTTTTGTGAGCATTTCTGTTCTCCCTGGACTATATCGTACCGTATGTGTGCATGTAAATGCATTCAATGATTAAAGCTATGTTCAATCGAAATAAACGACTGACTTATTCAAGTATACAACCGTATTCCTAAATGTTTACTACATAATGTTCGTTAATATTATTGCATTGATACGTTAATGTATTATTAGTCAAGTAGATAATTTATTTTTTTGGCTGAATGTGATTTAAGGAGCTTATAGCGTTTTGGACTCGTGTCTACCCCTTCAAGGATTGCGACCGTGATGGTCTGCGGTAATCAATTAAGTGACGCAAAAATGGACTTGGAGACCAGGTCAGTCTAAAAAAGCATAGACGGATAATAAATATCCGTATTGCTAGAACCCAGTTAACAAGTTATGGTGCATGCGTGACGGCACGACCAAGTGCGGTGACCCTGCAACCTTGGCAAAGGCAATTAGTAAATTTCTAAATATCGATACTGAAGTCGATATTTCAACGCCCGTCACTATTAGAGGAACTTGATTAGAAGGATACTATCGCGTAGCCATCATGACCGCGTGACCTTGGAAAGTTAAATTAAATTAACGAAAGCCTCTAATTGTAAACCAACTTATCGATATTTATACATTTGATCGCCTCATAAGTGTTGCACTCTTCAAAAGTGTTGCACAGTTTTCCATCTAACCCAACTTAATTTTATTTTTCCCTTCTAGTGCCGTGACTAAAATTGGTGATGATTACAAAACAAGTAAATAGGGTATTTTACTAAAAAAATGTTTAGTCCGCTAATTAGATTATCAATGTAAAATATTGAATACGGATTTTTTGCTTTATCTAATACTCGAAAAATTACAAAGATACAGCGCTTTAAATATCTGAATTTTAGCCCTTGTACGGTACACCTAGTGACGTCACGCGGTACTTTAACGCGCTGTATTATCATCATTTTTAGTTTGCTAAAAAAGGTGAGCAATATTTTTTGTAATCTCAATAATGTATTATAAAAAAAATATATAAAATAGCCTATTCTAATTCCTTCTCAAAACAAAATCTAGTTTTTATTACAGTGTTTCCTGACGTTATAGTAATATGATGATATTTTTACATATGAGCTCAAGTCTGTGACATATGCACATAAGACGCACGTGGTCCTGTCGTGCAAACGACAACGCATGTGGTTAACATGCAATTCTAGTATACTTATAAATTGCCATAAACCATTTTGCTATCTTCCAACTAAGTAAAGGTACAGTACCTACTTCCGATGCTAAATGATCGAACATGCAACTACTACATACATCCGTGACTTGAGTGTAAATGGCTATGATTATTATAAAACATATTATGTATGTCTTGTCTCTTGTAATAAAAAATGCAAAAGCGTTTCGCTGTCTATAAAATATCATCGCACCATAAAACTAATTTTAGAATTCATTCATTTCACAAGAAGAAATTTTGATAAAAGCGACACAGTTAGTTAACTCTTCCATCAGGCGTTAAACAATGAGATGTTTTACAGTTAGTCATATAATTAATCATATTATTACAATTTCTGTACACATCGGCCTGATCTGAAGGTTAAAAATCAGGGCTTGAACTTGAATATTATCGACATCGATAGTTTTCGTCGCTCGCCCCTAGCTGGAGGTTGGCGCGGTGCGTGCGCCGGCGCCGCGACCGGCAGCAAGGACGTCGACCCTGCAACCTTGGCGAAGGCAATTAATTTCAACAATGTTTTTGTGTCTCACTCACAACTATGTGATCAAAATGTAGTGCAAACAGCCAGTTAGCACCGAACGAGAAATTACTCGGCTGATTGTAAGTTATTTTTACGGCAACTTACGTTCTGATGTGTCTAGTTTTCCAGTACCAATTAAACTACAACTACGTAATCATTACATTATATAGCACGTGTTCAAGTGTTCTAAAGATATATGTAATTGCAGTACCGTATTGAGAAAGGACTTTTGTTTGACAGCTTTTCAACTAAAGGTACCTATTTACTTACTTAATCAAGAAACCGGCTGACCGAGCTTGCGACAATGTTAAACTAAAATTGACCATCAATCGAATTTTAAAAAATCTTAAACCAGACCGGAGAAAATCGGTTAAAATACTAAATCACTTCTACATAATCAAAAAATTACTAAATTACTAAATCATTTGGTAGCAAACATGATATTTATTGATACAAAATCGCCCAAAATTTGGACCAAACCTAAAGAATTACATTTTATAGTAGATCTCCAGGTCATTGCTGACAACACAGGAGGCCAAAAAGCGATTACACTCGTAACAAGCTGTTTCGTGGGATGACTCAGCGGTCGTCGTAGTCATCTCACGGACGGCAGGTTGGTATACCGAGAAGTCCATAAATAATTTGGACCATTCCGAGGCTTCGTTCGCTCTTTAAGTACACAATAAATTAGATTTTCATATATCATTTGAGCTGTGAAATTATAATGGTAGTTTAATTTAGTTCTCTATTTTATAACAGAAAATTACATAAGTTGATGTGAGATGCTGAACAAAATATATCTCAGTGGTTTCAGAGAAGTTCTTAAATAGCAGATATTACCCAATAGTTGTTTTTGTATACTAATAGCAAAATATTATGATACCTTATGATATAAGTTTACCTCACTAATGATTTCCACCTTTACGTAGATTTGCTTCTGCAGATATTGTTAATCAGGATATCCTTATCATAATCTTACACAATATTTCCTTAAGTTGCTCATATCTGTTATGTAAAGCGACTGGTTATGTAGAAACCGCAATTGTGAATCACTTGTGAGTCGCTAATGTATGCAGCTTCGGAGCCTATATTATCATATCAATATTTTAAAGTTGATGTTTTGTGGACCCACATCACTCGATGAGGAAAACCGAGAGGAACTTTCTTGTTTCCAACATATCGATTAAGAATACATTTTTATTTATACCTCTGTCACGCATCTGATCGCACACGCCTCGATATTTAAATATTTAAAAGAAGTAATTACGATGTTCTTTGCATTCAGAACAATATAATACCGATGGTATACATAGTGGTGGCAAGAAGAACTAATAAATCAATTAAAAAGGTTCAAAGTATCTTCATTGTGATAAAATATATAACACATAACGTTTCCAAGTTACCTTAAATAAATGTATAATTTGCCAACAATTGATATAGGTAAACGTACTGCCAGTTTTAAGAGTCACAGACACACGTTTATAAATTGCAATAGTAACACAATTGTGCTTTTCATTTAAAAGCAACTTGCCTCTAAGAACTAAGGGCGTCTGTTGCGCAGTTACGCAGGTCGGCAGGCCAAGCCCGGGCCACAGTGGAGCGGGCAAGGCGCAGGATAATGACCTGCGCCCGCGCCGCGCCCGTGCCCTCATAGTGCCATAATGCCGATGCGTACTCGCGTACTACACTACGATAGCCAAGTCTCCAACCAAATCGGGATTGTCGGGGAATTTGATTTTAATTGTTTTTGTTTGAATTTTCAAATACGTGTAGAGTATTTGTAATATAATAAATTGTACTCGCCCACGTGAGGTATGTAAGGATCGTGTCATATGGCGTTCGGTTCTCTCTGCCGACCCCACTAGAGAAGTGGTATAATAATATGAAGTTTAGTTAGTCCAAATACAAATTGCTAAAAACATGAGAACTCGTTTTAAGATAACAGAAGAATAACGGGACAATGAATACTAAATAAACACGTTTATATTTAAAATAATACATACCTATCCAAAGAATGATAATGAAATACAAATAGATGACGTTTCCATTATCTGAAAACACAATGTATTATTCAGACTCTAATTATGCGTCACACAATTATAAATTAACCAAAAGAACTTTTAATTAGCTGGAAAAGCAAATAGGTTTATGTTTAACCTAAAATAATTGGTAAAATGAATACAACACCACGTCCACAATCCCCGAAGAGGTAGGCACCATATAATGAATTGAGCAATAAAGCCTCTCTGAGCGCATTTAGCCAAAAAATAAAGTCAAGATGGTTGGATGGAAAATTGTCAAAAAGAAATGAAAACGAGCTAAGCTGGTTGCCTCCATAATAATAATTATTTAATACTCAATATACCATGTCGTCTTTCATGACTTGCCAGGCAAGAAATACAGTTGGTACATTATTTTTGAATCCCAGACCAACGTGTGACTCAAAAATAAAATGTATGGTGAGCCTATTCAACAAAATACATAACATACCGCCTGACACGCGTTGTGTACACACCTACTTGACATTGTATGCGGTACGTGGGTTGAGCGCCGAGATAAATGCACCGCCTAACAAACATTCCTATTCGTAATCAAACGCTATCAGCTATTTGTAATATAGCGATTGGGAAAACCCATGTCCAACTTACTCATAGATGCTTTAGTACAAGTACAGAGGCACTTCTTCATGTAGTGACCTGGTTTTAGGCACAAAATCGCTGAGGAGGTAGGCAGACTCCGAGGAATAAGGGGCAAAAAGGAAGAAAGTTTCTTTAACCTCTTATAGCCAAAATAAATAATAATAAATATCCGACGACATCACATACATTGATCTGACTCCGAGGTAAGTAGCTTAAGCACTTGTGTAACGGATACCAGAAACAACAGTGGTATTACAAATATATACTTAAATATTGGATATTAACACCCAGACACAGAACAAACACAAGTATTCATCACACGAATGTTTGTCCTGCGTAGGGATCGAACCCACAACTCTTGGCGCATAGGGTAGGGTCACTACCGAATGCGCCATCGAGCCAGTCGAAAATAAAATTGCTCTGAAAGGAAAATTGTAGCAAAGCATCCCATAGGAGAAGAGGTTTGCGAGTCCAAGAAGCAGTTCCTTAATAATCCCTCTACCTACGTGTTTCGTACATCCAGAGAACCAGTAGTGGACAAACATGCTCGAATAGGTATAAAGTTTTTCTTCGCACATTCATTAGGTACCTAAGCTTCTGCTTCACTACTTTTTCTCATAAGCGTAAAAAATAAAATAAGCACAAGATCAAAATCTCCTTTGACAAACATAAAACATCTAGAAAATGTATAACATTAACATTTTTACCTTGATATATTACGTTTATATAAAATTCAATTTACATTAAATACAGTTATCAAAATGTGTTCTAAGTAATGTTTTTAAAAATAAAATCGAATGGCAAATTTCAACGAAATTGTTCACCTTTACATATATTATGACGTGTACAACACCGATATTTGAATGTATGAATTTAGATGAAAGAATCCTTCGGCATATTTATGCTCAAACGGGCTTCGACTCTAATACCATATAAGTCGATAAGTATTTATTAATATACAATTACGATTAGAGTTATTGGGTATTACTTGGGTAAGAATATTATTTTTTTTTTTATTTATCGCTTTTGTGTCGGGCCTTAGCAATCATGTATTTTGTCTCTATCTCTCCCTATCTTTAATGACACATAATATGAACATATCACTTTACATCGCTTCATAATTTATTTGTTACTTATTCTAATAAGTTACCTATAGTCTCATTACTCCAGTTACCATACCATCCATAATCCTAGTAAATCAAAAGATAAATGATGTAAGTACGCAACTAAATAATTAATAAAACCCTTCATTCCTCTTCAAAGTATAAGCCCTAGGAAACACAAAGGCTTTCATTAGCTTTGAAGGATTAAAACCCAAAATGTGCTTAACAATCTGGTGATTTGAAACGACTTTATAATAATTACATTAATTACCATGAAAGAAACTTGGTTAAACTTGTGTACATAATAATCAATATGGATATTTTAATTAAAGTGGTATAAGTGAATTATGCTCATGGATCTTAATCCTAAAATGGATGGATATACAATACCCCGTAGGTACATAGGTACGTGTATATTTATACAACAAAAACGATAAACGCGTTAGGATGTTATTAAGTTTTCAATAAAAAGGCTTGCAGTTCACTGGTGATAGCTTAACTCAAAAATTATATATATTTTTAGTTACATATTAAACAGTTATGTATTAATTTATTTATTCAATTCAATCATGAATATTGCAATTAGATGTTACATTATCGTAATACATGTCTATAATTTTTCAATAGCCCCGAGAATGTTTGAGCAACGAGTTTATTGTTTAAACTAGATGAAAACCCGGCTTCGCTCGGGTAAAATGTGATAATACACATGTAGGTAGATATTTCTGTAGTTATCGGTTCTCAAGGAATATTATAGGCAAAGCAAGGCATTGTTATCGATACTATTGCTTATGCCCAACTATCGATAGTCTATCGATTAGGCTATCGAGCGGCAACACTACTTATCATCCTTTCGTGCATCGATTCATCATTATTCATTTATTATTAAGGGCATCGTTCATTGTGTTTATTAAATATAGTAGATTAAAACTGCAAAAGTTCTTACGAAAATAATTTTAATTTTAAATCAACTTTCAAAATAAACTAAATAAATTAACAAAACAAATAGCTTTTATGGTTTATTTTCTGTAAACCTCTCTGTTTTAAGCACTCAGGCTTTTTCTTAACTTTGGTAGGTAGGTTTGGTTTATTACTTGGCTTACTATTATTTAAAAAAAAGATCTTTTCTCTCTGTTATACAAACTGGCTGAATCAATAATGATGTTGAGAAACCAAGTAAAACCATTGCAATTTTTCAATGAGTACTCATCCGAGAAGTTGGCAAAGGTACTTATTATGAAAATCATAAATATTCTCTATTTTTACAGGTTAATTTTCATAAAATGTTTCTAGTATATACAACATTTTTTCACATTCATTTTATGAAATACTTACGATTTTCGGCATAATATCCATTTAGTTATTATATCCATTTAGCTATTATGATATATATTTAGTGATTTACTTTGTATATCCATCATCTTCCTAGCGTTATGTCCCGTTCTTAGACAGGGTCCGCTTAGACCATGATCCAGGATTTAGCGAGTCTGGTAATTACATTGAAGCGACTGCCGATCTGACCTTCGTAACCCTAAGATAGGGGAACCAGGCAATTTTTGGATCATGGTTACAAATTCAAAGTTGTTTGAATTTGCAGGTTTCATCACGATGTTTTCCCTCACCGTCGAGCTAGTGGTATAAATATGTACATAGATTTGAAAAATCTAGAGGTACATGCCCGGGTTTGAACCCGCACTCCTTGGTTAAGAGGCGCGTGTCCTTACCATTGAGCTACCACCGCTCCTTACTTGTATATCCATTAGGGTGTCCCAAAAAAATAAAAGTAGTTTTTTTTTTACGCATACCCTCTATTTTTTTTACTTTTAACTCAAAACGTTTATAAATAAAATTTTAAGAAGATAGGACCACGGTAACCCGTGCCGACTTACATTAATACATGTCAGTACTTGCTCTCTAAGGCTGACGCGACCTAACGTGTCGATGTGCTTGTGATTACTTGTTATTTGGATAAAGAACACGCATTGTTTTCAATCAGTTTACATGTCAGTGGAATTACGCGGTTCTAAAAGGGGTATTTTTTTAATAGGTGACGTAAAACATCAAATAACGGGTTCAAAACTTCCGTCTAATGGACAAGTTCTAGCAGTTTTATTTTCCAATATCCGTGAAGTGAATTTAACTGTCGATGAAAGCGCGAATTTCACTATTCGCAAGTGTATTATCTATTGGGAAAAGGCGCGTATTCCTACTAAATCTGTGCTTAATTGTGTGAAGAAACTTGCAATCTTATATCAAGTTTGGAGGGACTTGCAAAAAAATGTACAAAAGATGTAGTTAAGCAGCGCCGTCAAGACTCTATCAACAATTTAGATAATTTGTTTAATAGGTATTGCACACGCCGATGCTCTTCAATTAATAAAAATAAATATGGAGAAAAAATTTAAAATCTGACCTCCAGGTGCCATGCACCAAGCTCGATGGATGGCGAGAGCAATTTATTCCCCGAAAATATCGTTACTTAGTGCTCAATTTAAGATCACAAGCAAAGACAAGGCGGCATTGATTGACGTTTGCTTGTTCATTGTAACAGCCCACATTAAACCATGGCTTCAATGCACTTTAGCAATAAAAGCACCTTACCAAGATTTGTGCTTTTTGAAATCAATGAAGTCTTACGAGAAAACTGATTAAACGATCTCAAAAGCAGCCTTGCAGAAGATAACTCAGCATTTGTAGTATTTAACTGACGAAGTTTCTATATTTTCACTGTTTGACGATGAAGTGGACCATAAAACTAAAGTTAAAATGGTTAATAATTTAACCAAAGAGGAAATAACTCATGAAAAACGATACATCCCATCAAAAGAAGAACTTTGCGGTTTATTGTATGGTAAGTATATTAAATAACATTGACATTAAAAGGTATAAAAGTTTTAAAAAAAGTTATCTGTAAAAGTATATTTTTTTAACACTCTTTTCTTTTCAGAAAAAAACATCTCTGACTTAATTACAGTAAAAAGCAAGTCCTTATTCAATCGCCTTAAAATTGAAGACACATTTCTACGTGAATGTCCTTCTTTGTGGTCAAATAATACTTCTTTACAAGAAGCTAGAAAGAAAGTTTCA
Organism: Glyphodes perspectalis; assembly: GCA_951394215.1. Taxonomy (NCBI): domain Eukaryota; kingdom Metazoa; phylum Arthropoda; class Insecta; order Lepidoptera; family Crambidae; genus Glyphodes; species Glyphodes perspectalis. Next base: position 9,947,629 of record OX596213.1, on the reverse strand, counting down.
GCACTGAGGGTAGTAAACGATGTAGCCGAAAGAGCGGTTAAGTTGATGCAAGACTTTCATGGATTAATCACAGTTGAGGAGGAACAAAAACAATTTTTATTACGTTGTATACAAGAACACCGAAAAATGTATCCTGACTGTAAAAAACTAACGTTAAAAAGGAAATTTAAACAATAATATTATTTTTTAATGTACATGAGTAAAATATATACTATTCGGGTGTATTGGAGTTTTAATTAAGTAATAAAAATTAAATTATTAATTCCTCCTATAGTAAGTCAGTACAAATTTTTATGTCAAAAGTTTGGCATCAAGTCGGCACGGGTTATCATTGTCCAATCGCTATAATATTTATTATTTGAGTCAATGAGGTCAAATGGAATAAAAATAAAGGGTATGCGTATTTGATTTCGCGAAAAAAATTTTTTTCCTTATGTCTTGGGACACCCTAATATCCATACAAAGTAAATCACTATGCAAAACTAAATGGATACTGAAACATGTAGAATAACATTTGAAAAGAACTTCAACTTAAAAAGTTTAAGGTTACGGACAGTATTATTTATTTAATGTTATGGCAATTGGCCAATCTCAGGTTTTAAGAAAAAACACTTAACCAGAGTACCTACGTTAATAGCTAAAACGGAACGTATGTACTCAAAATGTCATCCGGTGTGAGTGACGTTTATGAATATGGCGACTGCGATTTGTCTGTCAGCACCATTAGAATTTAACAAAATACTCGACAAACCGAATTTTGCGGATATATGTTGCCGACTCGAATTTTTTATTTTTTTATGTTTTATTATTCAAGTAAGGTTTCGATCGAGTCTACCGTACCCCTGCACGAAATTATTAATATAATCATGGATTAATCACAGTTGAGGAGGAACAAAAACAATTTTTATTACGTTGTATACAAGAACACCGAAAAATGTATCCTGACTGTAAAAAACTAACGTTAAAAAGGAAATTTAAACAATAATATTATTTTTTAATGTACATGAGTAAAATATATACTATTCGGGTGTATTGGAGTATTAATTAAGTAATAAAAATTAAATTATTAATTCCTCCTATAGTAAGTCAGTACAAATTTTTATGTCAAAAGTTTGGCATCAAGTCGGCACGGGTTATCATTGTCCAATCGCTATAATATTTATTATTTGAGTCAATGAGGTCAAATGGAATAAAAATAAAGGGTATGCGTATTTGATTTCGCGAAAAAAATTTTTTTCCTTATGTCTTGGGACACCCTAATATCCATACAAAGTAAATCACTATGCAAAACTAAATGGATACTGAAACATGTAGAATAACATTTGAAAAGAACTTCAACTTAAAAAGTTTAAGGTTACGGACAGTATTATTTATTTAATGTTATGGCAATTGGCCAATCTCAGGTTTTAAGAAAAAACACTTAACCAGAGTACCTACGTTAATAGCTAAAACGGAACGTATGTACTCAAAATGTCATCCGGTGTGAGTGACGTTTATGAATATGGCGACTGCGATTTGTCTGTCAGCACCATTAGAATTTAACAAAATACTCGACAAACCGAATTTTGCGGATATATGTTGCCGACTCGAATTTTTTATTTTTTTATGTTTTATTATTCAAGTAAGGTTTCGATCGAGTCTACCGTACCCCTGCACGAAATTATTAATATAGATAAAACTTGCATCAAGTAAAAACACACTAAATAAATCATACAAAAAATACCGCATTACTTTTTATAATAATATGTATTAATATTAAAAAAAATAAAGACCTAACCCTCAACTATGCTACAAATGGAAAAACCATAGATAAAATTTGCTTGCTTAAATTTCAGCAGAAGTGCTTGCGCAGATCTATGAGATCTTAGAATATATAACGTTTTTGCTGCACATGCCTAGGAAACCATAACCCTAAACCATAAACCATAACTGCTTAATAGGAAACGATTTTTTATTAGGTCTTACGAACAAATATTCTATTACCTAATTCTAGTGCACCATACAATTAGATTACAAACCCAAAAATTTTCCTACAATTATACTTCGTAAACATGCCATTTCCATAATGAATAATTTTTTTTTAGCAAAGAGGCAATTTAAATAGATTGTATACCTACATCTTGTTTGTTTCGCGAAATATCAGATAGGTAGGTACGGTATACCGTATATTTATTGCAATGAGCCTTTCGTGGCGTTGAAATTGTCCAAGTTTTATTTTTAGGCTTTGGTTAAAGTCTCAAACACACTATGTCCTCTCGTGGGTATTTCGTTACAATTTATCTATTTTACATGAGCCTTAGGAAATGGAAAAGGAAGGATGTGATTTCTGCCTACCCCCTTGGGAAAAAGGCGTAACATTATGTATGTAAGTATGTATGTATGTATGAGCCTTAGGTACCTATTTTGTATTGTCTATGCTAGGTGCTTTTTACCTAACTCGTGCTTTTTTAAAATATTACATTATAATAATGTTTTTGATACTAATACCACATATCAGAAACGACGATGAAGGAAAACTTTGTGAGGAAATCAGTATACCTACCCGTATTTAATCGTGATTAATGTGTAAAATGGAGGATGTCAAGATTCTCCGTTGAAAACTGCCAGGAAAGTTATTGTAACTCCACGTAATGAACACAACCAGCATTGTGGAATATGACTAAAGAAAAAGTGATAAAACCACCGTTTATCTCATGAAATCCACATTAATGGTTGTTGTTTTTACGAGCGTTTTATTTCTCTGGCTACAGGGCTTTAAAATCTTGGCCTGCATCCGTGAACGTGATAGTGATCTGAAATAACATTATTGTCATCAACCACATGAATTTCGTCAATCTCTTGCCCACAAAAATTTGCGTTGTTATTTTGCCGGCATCGACGATATGAATGGCAAATTCCTCTGCCCACTTACTGGCCTGAATGATTTCAACATTCTTGGCGCGGCTCCGATAATCCGAGAAAAAAATAAACGAGCTGCAACGTAAATAAGCCACTCCGAGTTGAAAGTGCGCACGGTGGCACAGAAAATAAATCACCACGATATGGTACGGGATAACGTATTTTTACGCAACAGGCTTTGTTTATAGTTAGTATCGTCGCCGGCAGACGCTGGTTATTCAACCGGGCGCATTCCGCGACAGGCCCACTTTTTGCTCCGTCGGACCGAGCCGTCCTCGCCAATGAAAAACGACCAATTAGAGCTTTTACGGCAAGAATTAAACTCGCGCATTGTCCGCTCAGCTTCGGATGCCGCACCTTCCTGGCTCCGCGGCTATCTCGGGACGGATGCCTTCACAATCTTGGCAGTGCGCTCACAAAAACATACCTACTAGTGTAAATTAAGCGCGGTCCGCGTCCGTTTATCTGGAGACATTCCCTTTGAGGAATAATGGGAGGTAATAGTAGAGGCGCCATGGTGTCGATGCAGGGCCATTGTTTTTGTCGGCTGCCAAGTGACGGCTAGTCAATAGCGCACCTCTGCACTTCGGAGCGTTGCATTGAATGGGGTGCGCCTTATTCATCATTGTTATGGCACTAAGCCTCGCCTCAGGTGGCCTCGGCTCTCTAAATGTAATTTATATTTACCTCAGACTATTTCAATGCGCTTTGTATACAGAATTACCATAAAAAAATTAACCGTTATCATACTTTTGCATGAATAAATAATTTGATACCTACCTACTCTACGTAAAATTAAACTTTTTCATACATTTTAACACGTTTCGTAACATTTTAAGTTTGAATAAAACAGTTTTGTATTTTTATTTATTTTGTATACTTAAAAAGAGTTTATTTGTATAAAATTAAAAAGGTAGGTACCTATAGTTACACAGTAACATTATATAAAATCTGCTTATAAGTAGGTAGGTATCTCTTAAATGAGGAATATAAACATGCATGCTTCCTCTATTCATTATCTCAATTGTTTTTTAAAAAATAAATTGTCATTTCTTGGTGAGAACACAACGAGACATTTAATACTTAAATAATACCTATAAGTTTTAAATTTTTAACATTGGTATCATAATAATGAGACGGAGATAAGTGGCTCGCAATCTATCATAGGGATTTCCGTGTGGTTTTTACCAATGTAGGTATGCTTATTCATTGGAATTCTAAAGTACCTGTAGAAATAAAATTAGGTAAAAATCTTAATGGATTTGACATATGTCCTCTTTTTTTCTTTACGTGAGGAATGCATTTACGCACCGTCCAAGTAAACCTAGGTTCGGCCTACGAGGGATATGTCGGGCTCAGAGGTTTGGGAAAACACTTCACAACCGACTAAACCTCACGGTGGTCATTCTTCGGGCGTTGGCGCAGATTCCGGGCTCCCCACTGCGGGACTCTACGCGATATCTACGTCTACGCCGCTGCCGATCCATGCGAGGGAGAGGCAACCTCGCAAGCACGACAAGCAGGGATACCACAGGAGTATTCGGAGCCCCCCCCCCCGCCCCCTGTAGGGCGCGACGTAGGTATACTAAGCTAAAGTAATCAACTATCCATATGCCATGTACCAAATATTTCTTTAAACTGGACGAATTTCTCCTTAACCGTAAATTTATCTATAAGTGCTTTTATTTGTGTACTTACCATCTAACATACAATCATCGAAGGATTAAACAGAGTATGTAATGAATTTTAGCCAAAAACCAAATAGTAAAGAGGAAATGCTGACAAGTTTCTAGATTGTCGGTTACAGGGTTACAAACCCAGTACCCATTACAAAATTAGTCGCCTTTTACGACATGCTAGGCAAGTAACACAATTGGAAGATTATTTTACGTCTCTGTCCAACATTGACCTACTCCTGGGCTTTTCTTTTCTTTTTGTCTGTAGAAGCAAAACAAAATTGTCCAATTAAATATTATTTTTTGGTCAAATATTGAAGGGGCTGTCTGTCCCTTTAATTTTGCGTACCCCTTCAGGGATTACGGACGTGATGATATGTAGGTATGTATGTATGAATGTAAATATCAAAATCAAAACAAGCCTCAAACCACAAGAACCTCCTTTTATTAGTCACCTCATCTCGTTTTAATCTCCAGGCCTAGTGTCTGACAATGTTGTCGGATAAAAAAATAAAAAGACTGTTTTTATGGCTGTACGTGGCCCCCGCGCAGTGTAGCAACACTTTTGATTTTAGAAAGACCTTGGCTTTCTTTCATTACATTTACATATATGTACAGTTAAAGTGTGTAACTATCTTATTAGTACCTACTAACTGTAACGTATTTTATTTTAATTTATATATCAAAGTGTAAAATAAAATATTTATAAATGTTAAATCATTAGGTAAGTCACTGTGACTTATATTGAAATTGCCTAATAAGGCTAAAATGTATATTTATGTTAAAAATGATCTAATCGATCGAAAGTAAATAAATAGGAAAAACAGTTAGGTACCTACCTCACAGCAAATTTCAATTTCAATTCACTTTGGACGTAAACACGTTTTTAAAATAATTAATATAAACAGATTATTGAAATACATATATAAAAAAAATATATAATGGGTAACGGGTCTAAACGCAACTTATTTACTAAGAAAATTGTTTAATCCCATTAATATTTATACGATTGCTTAGTTAAATAAGAACTAATAATTATTAAAAACCAAGACTGATGGTGACACTACCCGCTCCCGCCGCCAATAAAACCGATCAACACCGACCCAAAGCAAAGCAACTCCCGGGGCGCTATCAACATTATTTACATTTTTTTCCATTTCTAAGGCAAAGTGGCGTCGAATTACTATCTCGGAATGTTTAGTACGAGACAGAGTTTTTTTACTCTGTTATGTCTGGCTTACGTATAATAAATTCACTAGGGAGCACCTTGGGTACGATACGACTAATTTTGAGTTAAGGAATTCGATTTGAAATGTATTCATCTCATCAGTTCAATCGCCACAAAAAATGTTGGATGATGAATCAGTGGACTATTATACTAGAATTTTTGTTTTCATTAAAGAGGGAAAAACGGGCCTGCGGGTCATCTAATATGCAGTAGGAAGAAGATACACCTTAATATGGACAAACATTTTTTTTAATCTACTAGTAAGACCTAGGTCATAAACAGATATGTTGTAGAAGTTCTGCCATTCTCTATAATGCCTCCACTCGTGCCACTCGGCTATATTTGAGAGGAGGAGGGGTTTAAAAGCTTCTGGGAGTCCCAGGGTATATGTGCGCAACACATTTCCCCACATAAAAGGGCTTGGGCACAAAATCAAAGACCATTCGCAAAGGGTAAATATTTGCGTGATGAACTTAACCATTTGCGCACCAGTTATGAGTTATGTTATGTGTAAAAGTATATAAATACGTACATTATATCTATCTAACCTAATATAAAAAGTGCAAATTTGTTGTGGCTAGACTCTAGCAACATACTCGTATATACAGTATGTACATCTATGCTTTAGCCAGCGGCAAGAAATGTGTTAAAAGAATACCTGTCATTATAAACACATGTAGGTACAGAACCACAGATATTATTAGTAGGGCTTAGTGAAGTATTGGCATTGCTCAGCCATTACAACACGTCCTGCTGAGACGCATTCAGATACCAAATGTGGTTTCGACACAAACTAGGACGAACTCCATAAGAAACGGCTGCAAAAAACGCCCTGAATATTTACGACACATTATACAAAAACTTTTAGGATCGGTCGGTTGTAATTTTAGAATTCGCTTAAATTTTTAAATAGCTTCTTAATTTACGAGTCATTATTTATACGATATCGAACAAGCACATTTTTTTCTGTAAAAACAATTAACGAAAACCTGTAGCACCTTTACCTAACTGCTATAATCATCGATCAATTTGCAGCTTATGTATTCGAAATAAAATTTATATATATGTACTTGATCAAATATTAATTGGGACATAACTAAATGGTAATGATTCCAATAAATTTGATGCCTAAGCCATCTTTATTTGTCTCTCAATGTTCAGGTTAACCTTAAAATTCAAGCACAGCTATATTTTCCTACGCTAAGAAGCCAAGAAGCTAAGAAGATAGGTACTTTTTATAGAAATAAAGCTGTCAAACGGTTTGCTTGATGGTAAAAACACATAGCTACCATTCTGTGTAAATTGCCATGGGATTACCTAAGGAATCTAAGGCGATGGGCTTGTATTGTTTAGATATAAATTATTTAAATACTTTCGTCAAGCACGGGTAAAATGTTTTACTGCAGTTTTAAGTTTACAACCGTCGCATTGATTATTCATCGATAATGAAAATGTAACCGATTTGGATCCGAGATGACTCAGAAAAGAAATAAACACCAACCAGTCGTTAATTACACAAATCTCTATACGAGGCTCCTTTTATTGTTCTTCTTTGTCCATCTGAAGTGGTTTACACAATATCTACCTACCTCAAGGCCTTAAATAATAATACAGAGAGCTGTATTTGGGGAAGACCAGTTCACAAAAGAGTTTTGCAAAAAAACAATCGTACCTGTGACTTCACGCGGCGACTGAAGATCATTTCAAATGAAATCTTACTACGAAATTACGTTTTGGAGTAGAAAAAAGTCAATAGCCTCTATGAGGTGGCGCTTACCACTCAAAGGGCAAGTATTCGGCATGTTTGTAACACAGTCAATAGCTTTTATCACGTTGGCGTTAGATTTAAATTTGTCTGTGAAGTATAAGCCGGCGTTACAATAGTAAATGGTGTTGAATACAATCTCGAGTGCCTATTATGTCTCTGGTTACCTGGAGAGACGTTCCCAGTACCCGATGGTCCGTTAAATTTACTTGCGGCGACAATGAGAGCGCGGGTGCGTCTGGAATCGGAATTGGAATCAAAATAACGTTAGATAGAAAGGGCTAGTCGGTATCTACGCAATAGAGTCCTTAATGGGAATACAGAGGAGATCGCCTTCTCGATTATAATTGTTTCACATGTTAAATACCTACTAACTTACATACATAGTAAACAATATTTTAAATTATTTAGATGAAGATGATTAATTCCTTGTACCTAATAAAGAAGTAAGCGATGTATTTCGCAGCACCTACTAATAAATAACACGTGAGACATTTTTTATGAGCTCCAATAAAGGTACCACTGACGTGGTCACTAATATTTGTGAGTATGACACGACTCTGATTTTAGTAACACCAGTGCGAAAGCTTAAATCTGAGGAAAACTTGACTATTATCATGATTACATTTTTGGTGACTTGGGTATACCTACGCGTACCTATACATATGCATAGAGCACATTTTTCATGAAGGTATGTGTAAGTATGTATAAGTGTATGTATAAGTTTTGTTTCAGGTTTTTCAAGCAACTTAGAACTATCAAATCTGACTTTGAAGACTCAGTTGACAACAGTCAGACAGCAGTCTAGTGCCAAACTTGGCACCTATATAAATAGCGTTACGTAGAAGTGTCACAAAAGAACTTGATCAAATACACATCTATGCTGTTGTAGTTAGTAACCAAATAGTAACTTCTCGAAACAACGGCATAGAGAAAGAATCCCTACAATTACATAATTAAGTAAGTATCGTCGTTACAACAGATTCAATGGAGTTATTAAACATTAGACATAACTGTTTACTATTGGATACTGCTTTCATCCTGAATGTGATTAACTATAACTGTATAGCCCTATAAATATAATATAAATCAATGACCGTGAGAAAAGTAGATGTTATTAATTTTTACAATGCTATTTATAAAAATAACACTTGTAAGGACTGTTCTCACACCAACACCATTAGGCCGGGTTCACAAAGCACAATGGACATATTGGGCCCATGTGTGCTGAACCCTTCACGCATCATTGTCTCCACATTGTGCCCAAATAACAAATTTTACGAAAAAAATGTCAAAAGGCTACCCCCGACTTTTGCACTTCATCAAAAATAAATTTATCTCGAAATAATGCAGTCCCAACCTGTTGGGTTCCTTTGTTAGTTGTAACAATGGTTAAAAAAAAATTTAGACCCATCTTTTTTTTTCTCTATTGTCAACGTAAACGAAATACGAAATTACTGTTTTTAAGTAATTTTTTACTATGCTCATTCGAGTAGTTTATGCATATTTTGTGCGTACAGTGACTTCAGTAGGTAGTAGTAGCTAATATACTTAACCCTCTGCTTTAAAAAAATATATATATTTTTGTCAACTGATACTTATTCTCTTTCGCTGAAAAACGTAGATCGAAATCAATACTAGTATTTGCCGAGCTTTCAGAAACATAAAAGTGGAACACGTACATTAGTAAGTAGTTAGATCGACCTCTGTAAAGGTTTAAGTGTTTCAGATAATTCCGTTTAATGAACCGTTAAAGTATTTTTTTTTATATGTAATAAATATATCCGACGACATCACATACATTGATCTGACTCCGAGGTAAGTAGCTTAAGCACTGCGTTTAAGCACTATGTTACAGATATAAGAATCAACAGTGGTATTACAAATATATACTTACTCAAATATTGGATATTTTTGTCCGTATATGGGGTTGTGGGTATGTGATTGTGTAGGCGACGAGCTAGCCACTTGTCACTATTTATCACAATTTTCCATCTAACCCAGTCCAGTTTTGCTTTTGGCTGAATGTGGTTAAAGGGGCCTGCTGCCCCTTTGACTCTGCCTACTCCTTCGGGGATTATGGGCGTGATGCTATGTTTGTTTGTTTGTTTGGATATTTACACCCAGACACGGAACAAACACAGGTACCTATTCATCACACGAATGTTTGTCCTGGGTGGGGATCGAACCCACAACTCTTGGCGCATGGGGTAGGGTCACTACCGAATGCGCCATCGAGACTGCAGAGTGCAGCCCTCGCTGTTAGACGTTAGTGCGTCTATTTTTTCCACCTTCTGTGCCATATCAGCTATAGTATTCTCTACCAAATGCAAATTTTTCCTCAAACTTGTAACCGTGTTCTGTAGTTCCACCATAGAATCGATTTTCGCGTCGATTTTTTCGAATTTTTCTCTGATCGTGTCGCAGGCACTTTGTGTATGATCCAATTGTTTTTCTATTCTCGACGATATCTCGCTCTGCAGTTCCTTGAATTTTAATAATATTTTCTTTGCAGCCAATAAGTATTACTGAAATCTAATAATTACATAGTTTAGTGCACATGAAAATTTGAATATCTTAGTAACTTTCGAATTGTATTGAGAGAACCCAGCAATTAAATCAAAAGTCACATACTCGAATCCCACCCACCTGATAACAAATATTCTAGCATTTAACGTGGTCATGTCAGTCTACTCTAGTCATAAATGTTTAAAATGCTAATCCGTTACCCAGTATCCATTTGCAGAAATGTGCTTAGTTTGGAGCTGGTTTGTAATTTTTTTACCTATTTTTTTTTTACCAATCTTTTACTAGCTATGCTAGCTTTTACTCATGAATTCACCTGCGTGATCTTATGTTTTCTTTATCCTACAGAAACTACCTGATCCCACGTTAAAACTGTCTGTAAGCTAAACGTCCAATGATGTTGACTATGCGAACAAGTAACAAATATACAAATTTTGTTACAGTATCAATTAGTTATTGACAGAGTTTGCCAACTTAAATAATTACTAAATTATATTTTTATTAGTTTATTAGTTCTTACAAAGTTAGTATATTTTAAAGAGGTACCCAATAAGCTACATTAGGTAGGCATGTAAGTAGATATTCACCTTTTATAAATTATAGATTTTATTATTTTTTATTCCCTTAGGATTTAATCAATATAATATAAATAAGTTACTCAGAAAATAGTGTATACACCATACACCCTATAATGTAGATAATATTTACAAAGTAGGCAAATTAGTAGCTAAATGTGTTTCGTATACAGATCTGAAAGCTACCGCCCTCTGTATATCATAACTTGAACTAGCACATACAGTTTGTTTATCTGTGCTTTTGAGGTGTGGTTCCAATGAATTGTAAAAGGATATACTCACTAGATGGCGTTACAATACTATTTTTTTCTGAAAATGTGCAGCTTTTTTAAACATTTTTGAACACTAAAAGCTCCTTGGTTAATACGGTAGGCAAGAGGTAGGCAAACAGAAAAAAAAATGTACTGTTTACTCGATGTCAGTTGTACAAATGTCATTTATTAACAATAAACGCTTTACTGCAATGATTTAGAACGAAAATTAAAGGTAAATCAATGATGTGTTTTTCAGAAGAAAATTCGTGCTACTAACGTAAACCTTAATCATGTCACAGATCTTCCATAAAAGTTGTTACACGTCCCGTAGTTCCGGGTACAAATATCGGACTTTATCGACTAACACTGGCGAGAGGAAGCGACGGGACAGCAAGGAAGACTCGACCTTCGATAGAAAATTCAAGGAACTGCAGCGCGAGATATCATCGAGAATAGAAAAACAATTGGATCATGCACAAAGTGCCCGCGACACGATCAGAGAAAAATTCGAAAAAATCGACGCGAAAATCGATTCTATGGTGGAACTACAGAACACGGTTACAAGTTTGAGGAAAAATTTGCATTTGGTAGAGAATACTATAGCTGATATGGCACAGAAGGTGGAAAAAATAGACGCACTAACGTCTAACAGCGAGGCCTGCACTCTGCAGTCTCGAAAGAGTTCTTTCCGATCACAAGCACCCATTTTTGAAAATGAAGAGGTCAGCTCGACTGTAGCTCATATTTGAATCCTTTTAATTTTATACGTCTTCTTTGTTATTATGAATGTATCTATTGTTACGAAACTTTATGGTACCTATTATTATACTTTTCTTTGAAATATGTACCTACATTTACCTATTTACTAATTTTGTAAAGTTCTGTTCCGTGCATAGTCGAGCTCCCACAGTCATGAATTAAGGAAATCTAATTACTTATTACATTAGAGCCACTGTCATCTGACCGTCGTAGATAGATTGAATCATAGTTATATATATATGTATCGTCATTTAAACCCTCGTTTGCCTCCATGTATTCCCTCACCGCCGGTCTAGTACAAATTTCGGTTGGGAAAATGATTAGGATAGTGACTAGATTTCAACTAGCTCGGTACTCTCGCCTGTTAGTTTAGGTAGGTTTAAATGTCAGAATCATTGGGAATAATAAAAACGAAAATTCATTTAAACATCATATATTTGATTCAGTTTGGTTTATTTTATTACATAATTACAGCTCTTAGCCGAACACATCGATTAATGCTGACATTCAATAAAGTATACTAACATTATTGGCTCGTCAAAACGTAAATGAATTTCACATTTATTTGGTATATTATATTTTAAAGTTATAATAAATTTTAATCGTTTTTAACGCCACAAATACATTAATAGAATCACATAAACGTTACTAATATTCAATATGCATGAGCTAAACAGCAATAGAGAGAGCCTCAGTGGTTATACATCTATTTTAAGACTGTAATTATCTTGGGGAAAAAATTCTTAACTCTACAATTGATTTATAATTGTAATAACTAACAACTTTCAATATTCGTAAGTATGTATATGGCACAGTATAAAAATAATTGATAGAATATACTATTGTATATTCTTTTGGGAACCCTATTGGGTTTCCAAAAGTTAAAGAAGTATAGAACACAGAAAAAAAGGCAGATCTCAAGTCATTATGCTAACGGCTACGTATGTTTGCATGTACGCTTTAATAATATGCACTTAAGCTAACAATTCTCTTATTTATTGACGTAATAAAATGTACTTACATACGACTAGTTAGGAAAAAAATGGAAGAATTCTCTACAATAATTATCGTAACTAAAATAGCGGCAAGCCACACTTACCAAGTAAGAACAATAAATGCAACAAATTGTTTCTAAAATAAAACTAAGTAAACAATAGTTTGTGCACCAATTCATCATAATAGCCTAAATAAAAACATACCTAAATGCAAATTGTCGAACAATTTGATATGTAAATATCTAACGAAACATTTGATTAGAATTAAATTAATAGATCGCATTAACATAGATATCACAACATTAAGATACACAAAAGTGTCTACTACACAAAGATACATGTATTAATTAACTACAAAGCAGCTGAGCTGCATCTTTATAATATTCGTATTTAAATTACTAATCCCGCCTATTTGTTGGATGCTCGCAACAACTTGGATCTAACAACTTTCAGCTGCCAACTTTGCACAAAACAACATTACTAAGCAATCAAACTTTATAAAATCTCTAATATTCACTTCCGCAACTTTAGGTAGAAATAATAAACGTAAACAAAGTATAAGTCTAAATTATAGCCTAGTAAACGTTTCCCGGAATATTTTATTCGTTCTACAAATATTTTTCAGTTCGTAAAAATATACAAAAGAAGGCATTCTTTCTACCTGCCTCAAATTCATCTCTCCAGCTCGATCGTATTGCCTATAATTCTCTAAGTATACTTATCTTTACCTACAATCATTTTCCATCTTTTTATAGTCTTTTAAATATCTCGCCCGCTTCTTCTGACTTTTAATGACCATAATATATTACACTGTTTCACCAGCGGATAGATCAAGAAATACTTATCCGATGCTCACAGTTGAAAATCGATAGGTAAGATAAAAGTTTGTTTTAAATGTTGTGAGACATCATCCCTGTACTTCCACAACAAAAGCTTTATACCATCTCGTATGTAAATTTATACATAGGAGGTGGGTGCCCTTTCTCAGTCGAACAAGCATATAAAAGCCCTCAACAGGCCATCCCAGAAGCACGCGCAGCAGCCTTGCTTCTTAGTTTTGTCGTCGGGGTTGAAGCTAGGTTGCTTGGGGCGCTTACGGCGGGAGCATAGTTTGCTGGGCTGGGTGTCTTCGGGCGCTGGTTCAGAGCGCGGGCTGAGGTGCACCGGCAGCGCAGCGGGCTCGGCGGGACGCGGGCGCGCCCAGCGGCGCAGCAGCCCCTCCTGTTCTGCTCCTACTGGCACCGGAGCAGACAGCTTCCTTGCCCGTGCCACCACTAAGGCGCGCTCCATCGGCTCAAGAAGCTCCAATCCCAAAGCGCGGTCTAACTCTTCCCCTGACAGCAATAAGTACCTCGGGCAATATGCTAATTCTCCCAAAGCCGCTCGCTTGTTAGCCGACGTTAGCTCTCGCTTGGTGCGTTTGCACGCAGCCGTTGCCCATCGCGACAAGGCTTCCGCTAGAACGAGCTCGTTTGACACTCTAAGAGTGTCGCGTTTGACGATTAGCGCCAAGTCTTCGTAAGTTAAATCCTCGAGCCTCTCGTCTGTTAACGCAGCATCTGCATTATCGTCGAGCACGAGCAGCGCATTGTGGGCGAGCGAGTCGCACCACCGCGAGCATTGGGCCAGCGATCGGGCGGCGGCGTCATCGGCTAAAGCAGGTAGTGGCGGCGCCGATGCAGCACCAGGGAGCCTCGCACATAAGAATCGTAGATCGCGCAGGATTTCCAGAGCGACGCCTGCATCTAACATCTCGTCGAGACGTCGAGCGCATCGCTCCGCCAGCGGCGAGCAAAGGAACTTGTACGCAGCATCGAGAGCACACCGTGCTGTGGCCACGGAGTTGAGCTGTGTAGGTTCGCAGTAGTGATAGCGAAGAAGTTGTTCAAAACCGCGGCGGTCGACGTAGTCTACGACTATAACGTCTGTCTTAGCGGATAGGAGGGCGGCGAAGACGGGGCTGGTGGCTGCGAGAACGCGGCGGTGCCCGGGATAGCGCCAAGTGTCACCGTTGATGCCGGCCACGAAGACGATGTCGCTCTGCTTCTCATCGTCGTAGAGGCGGGCATTTTCGTCGAGTTCCAGTCCTCCGCAGTACTCTCCGACCTCGCTGTTGCGGCCGGACTCTATGTCCTCTTCGGAACTCGTCCGTGCTGGGTTCGTTACCACAGTCATTCTGATTTGTGAATTGTACTTCTTTACTACACGTCACCTGGAAAAAAGAAATGCATTTGTGAGAAATTGAAAATACTTTCATGTTTCACGAGTTCGTGAAATGTAGATATTTTTTTTTATCAGGGTTGTCAGATTTTAACGAATTTGTTATCCTTAGACTACTCACTCGTAAACGTTACTTAGTTCCTGTATATTTTCATGAACCAGACGATAATCGGTTCTGTTAACGCAGTTATAATGCATGTGTGAGCAAGCGTGTAAACGCCATATAAAGAATCATTATTGCCTTGGTATTGTATTACGATTCATAGGAGGTGTTAAATGAAGCACCAAGGCAATTGTTATTTACACAACAGGGATATTTTTTCTGTATTGTAACTGTTTTTGGATTATGCTTTACCAAATATTGATTTAAAGGTGTTAAACAAGTTATAGAAGTGACCTAGACTAACTGACTTTGAAAACTGACCTACTTATCACTCTTAAAAGTAAGTCGGTAGGTATGTGTCAAATCTGTAATATTATATAGTATACATCTATGTTATACATATACCGCCGTGGATTGTTACATATAGATTATCCCATGGCAATACTATGTTATTCATTTAGATAATAATTATATTTCTTACTTCGTTCATTAAATCTAAAAAAAATCTTAAATTTTTTTCTGTACAAATCGAATAAAACATGAAATAATTAACCAACATTTAATTCTGAAATGGATTGGGCAATAATGACTAGCTATGAACATATTAACGCTTTTATCTTATGTACATTGAAATAAAATTAGTTACCTAAATAGGTAGTAGGTAAACCAAGTAGTCTCTAATCTAATCTCCGTTCGGTTGCCAACACTGTTTACATTGATGTAGCAGCGGAGTAGCATTTAATTGCCTACTTAGCTTTAATCGTTGTTTTCAAATTAGCTTTATATATCTCTTTATCAAAGGTTTTTTGGGTCAAAATGGAAAATGGCAGAATAAAAACAAATAAGGTAAGACCTTTTTGTACGAATGTTCTGCAAATACGTATTAAGGAAACAATTAACCGCAATATGTTTTGTTATTTTTGTGCCTTTGTTAATAAAAGGTACCTATACACATAATTTATCATCGAAATTGCACAATTATTTTAGAAATGTACCAATGAACTATATTATTATACTATAGAATTATTAAATTATTTAATATATAATATATATTGTAATATATAGATAATAATTTGTAGATTCTATTAATAATTTATTTCAAAGGTTGTATTGTCAAAATGCACTTAAAAATAATAGGTGTCCCTTAATTTTGTTTTCGTTTAGACGTTCGTTAAAGTGGAACAGACATCTATAAAAATTCCGACAAGCGAAATTGCGGTACAAAATATACGATCCTTTAATAGTGGATATACTTACCTACACGACTGTTACCATTTAGGTACCACCTCATAATAATATGGGCATTTAATATAGAGAAAAGTACATTTACTCACTGTGCTATATTTAAGAGTCGTAGTGATTTGTTTTTCCAGACTTTCAAAGATAAGTTTAACTATTTTTAGCTTAGTCAATAACTATATTGATGTTACATAGATATAATTTCTGTTCCCGCTAATATGAAAGAGAGCGAGGTCGTTTATTGATTTTTAGTCCCGACCATCGCTATTATTGTAAACGGATGCTCCTCGCCTCACCTCTACAAACACACTTCATATAGGTTCATGTGTTCGACATATTGGCGAACAGATATTTATTACATTATCTTGATTGAATTACTTTCCAGCAATATTCAGCTTGTTGCTAAATCCATACGTTATCCATGTATGTACACAATTTTGTAAATTGAATTCTCCGTTTTACTGTCTGCCTGTTCGGTATATTCTCAAAAAGTAATGTAAAAATTATCATGCGGTTTTCAGTAATGAACTTGGAACAGTAGGAAATAAGTAAAAAACTTAATAATAGAATACAAAATGCCAGAACTGTACGAACGTAGATACATGATTGAATACTTAATGCCTAACCGTGGTGGATCACATGTGAATCATAAACTCACTACCTACTATACTCGTATTTAAACGAGATATATTTCATATAGAACAGCTATCAAGATCAATTGGTAAAACACTAGAAACAAATACAACATCCAAAACATAGTTGATCGCTATTCCTGTGGAAGTATCATATGACGATTTTCTCAAAAACTCGCCAGTGAATGGCCTCAAGTGGCGATTCCAACAACATTCAGAGGAAAGCGTGCGTGTAGTGCGAAACATGCGTCAACACGCAGTGCGTCAGCGCACATTCTCTGCGTGAAGGTAAACAAAAATATACACGCCAGGCGTGTGCCGCGAGCCCTTTGGACGGTACACTGTTAAATAATTTTGTTATATGTGTACAAGGAGCTCGTTAGCTTTGCAGTCAAGCAATGTTCGCTGCTACTCAGAGGGATGGTAAAAATAAAACTATGTATATTTATGAAATTCCTATTCGCTTTGAAAAGCGCGTTCGTCTTTAAAACTTAAAGAGAAGAAAACACAGTTAGGAAATCTGCACATTTTAATAACAATAGATTTGTAATTGTAACCATTGTCCAACTTGAGTGTGGTACTAAATCACAAAACTTAAAACACAAATAAGTGCATCTCGAAAAAACGCTACCACGAAAATAGTTTACACCTTAGATTAAATCATATTGATTTATTCTACGGTTTACACGAATAATACTTGCCCGAATCAATGTACCACGAAAGCACGCAACCACGAACCAGTACACCACGAATGCCACCTGGGATGCATTTTGCCTGCCTATCTGTCTACCCTATATATCTTGAGCTAAAATTAAATAGGGAATGTTGGCTATAGGAAGTGCAATAAAATAAAACACTGACATACATATTTTATGTTATGACTTATTTATTAATACGAGGTGTCACGGCAAACTTTGTACCGCCTCGTTTTCGAGATAAAAATTTGGCGTGGGGATGGTCCAACCACGGCCCGAACAGACCCCGATATGTTCCATATTCAAAGAATTTAGGTGAGTCGTCTAGACTAATTTATATTTCCGTCTTCTTCATTATTTATATGTGAAAGATCAAATCCATTAACATAATCCCGTAATAGCCAAGATCGGGGCTAGTTGCGCAATTTAAAAATCCGCAGAATCTGGTTCCTCGTTGTATTTCTGTCTGGTCAGAGAAATGCTTAATGCAATTTCGAAACAGTAGGGACATTTACGATTGCCAGTTATTTGTGATACCTCCGGTGACCCATATACATACATTCGCATAGCTCTACGCTGGCTGGAATTGGCCTATATTTAGAAACGCAATCCGTCCGAGGTTACGAAAGCGAATGCGTTTCTCTTTTGCCCATTGCAGATGGACAAGGGTCTAATGCATCATGTCTGCAGTTGCAATAAACTTCAATGACTTTCACAGATGTAAAGAGTATGTGCTATGACTAACCATCAATATATGTAGAGATAAAGTATGACCCAATAAAAAATATAGAAAAAAAAATGACGATAAATTCAGAGCTAAAACCATCAGCACTAAGTAGTTAATATACAATTACAAATATCAGAATGTTAAATGCTAATATATCTACTATCTATTGGTCTTACAAAAATGAAGGTACCTTTGCTGCAAATCTTAAGCCAGATGGTTAATCAATATCAAAGTCTTGCAAATGTTCCGTACTTCCAAATGGCTGGAATTTAAAATAATAACCTTAAATGTTGGGTCATTACGTCAGTGCATGCCCACAACAAGATAAAACGGTCATAACTATTTTTTAAGAAATGTTTTGTATTTTATTTTTAAGTAATTTTCAAAAATACCCTGGCTTTATTCATTGTTAAACATAAAACATTAGGTACGCCAATTAAGTATTTGAACAATTACAGTAAAAATAATAATTACAAAATAGTGCAAAAAGAAACGACTAATTTACCGACGCAACAATTAAAATACCTAGTACCAATTTAGTAGAACGAGATGCACGTTTGTATTAATATATTCTAGATTACTAATTATTTATACGACTTACAGGTAATTTCAGCTTACTATATACCTACCTATGTATATGCGAAAATGCGCCGACATTGTAACGGAAATGAAGTCTGCTAATAAGGAAATTGTTATTGTCAGCTTCTTTGTAAAAGACAATTTAATTTGCATTCTGTTAAGGCCTGAATTCGTTAACATAACCACATATTAGATTATGTTTTAAAACAATACTAAATCTTTTTTTTATTTTGTATAAAATTATGAATCATCGCCTACCTAGCATTGCGTCCCATTTCTAATCGGAGACCACTTAGATCATGAATTGGGATCTAGAATGGCATTAGCAGATCTGGTAATTACATTGAAGTGTAACCAGGGGCAATGAGGTTTAGGAAACGAAGAATCTTAATCCGGGTCTGCCGTATGGTTTTATTCTGATCGATCAGATCCTGGTTTAAAGCGGTAGTCAGAATAATGTAATGATTATATAAATAATATATTTATTTGATATCTGGATATCGAGAAGGTCTCCGTTGGGTTGCTGGTGCGTGGATCCTGCGGTTGCCCAACAGTATTTATCTACATCGTCAAAACGGTGAGCGGGTCTTAGCCTTGCGCCGATATCAAGGCTTTTCATTTAATCATAACTATATTCTCGAAACGTTACATAATTCAGTAGACTTTTTTGCAGACTTATTTAACTGGTCTTTAACTAGGGCTACCTTATGAGCACTGGCCACAATTATATACCTACTATAATGTTAGAGACGAATGCATAGTGTTTATTTATAGTCAATAAAATAATATTCTGAAAGAAAATTAACTGATCTATACATAATATTAAATATTTTGACTGTTTTTTTACTATCAGAAATCTAAACGTGTAAACTCTGCACTATCGACACTATTAAAATAGGGATCTAGATCTAAATAAAAATAAGAAATGTATTATTTGTTGTCAACAACCAATATTAAATTTCTTGCTCGCATCGCTTTACAGTATCTAATATACTGCCCTATAATCCTAATCGTATAGGCCTAAATGTGGTTAGAGGGACCTGCTGCCCCTTTGACTCTGCCTACGCCTTCGGGGATTATGGGCGTGATGCTATATTTGTATGTATGTATGTATGTATGTATGTATGTATGTATGTATGTATGTATGTACGTATGTACGTACGTACGTACGTATGTATGTATGTATGTATAGGCATAAACAACAACAATATGCATCCGAAAGTGGTTTACGCGTTTACACCGCCATAACAATTACAATTTTTTACAATGTTTCTAGGAATATAATTTTGCGCTCACGTCGTCATCCATTTACTTTCAGATCCAACAGCCAAATGTTCATTATCCTTAAAATGTTTCAGCCCCCTTTGTTTCAAAGGGTTGTTTTCAAACTTTCGCTATGTCGAAACTGTTGCGAATTTAAAAGGTTTCCGGGATTTCAAGTTGTATTTTATGATTGTTGGTAGGTAGGTACTTGACATTTGAAGTTGGGGAAACAAATTTGCCAGAACACTTTGTAGGTAGGTATTTTTTATTTTTGTTTATCTTAATTTGTAATTTTTGTTTATAAGGGTAAACTTCATATAATTATTTATTAGGTACTGCACAGTAATAATATTTATAGTAACTAATTATTATATCACATCATTATAATATTGATATATATGGTAATAAATACCTAACGATATTTATACTTTTATTCCTTTATATTAAACCCAATTAATTATGTTAGTATCGAGTTATACCTAATGTTGGTGATCAAAGGAATTTTACGTTAATCTAATTCAAGGATTTGATTTATTTTTCTTTAGTATAATAAAACACCTATATATTAGAGGCGGATCCAGGTGAGATACATAAGCCCCCTAAAGCAAAATAATTGACGAACAAATCATCACTACTTAAAGTAGAGTCAAAATAAAGTCATGCTGCGCTTTGTTTTCAATGAGACTAATCTCTCAAGTTACTTTATTGTGTTTTAATATGTTTTTCACTAATATAATAGCAATAAGGGGCAGATAGCTAGTTAAATTGAAAGAAAAATGAAATTAACACACTAAGAAAATAGAATAAGAAATCCAAAACAAGCTGGTCGCTGATTGGACGTGTGTATCTGAAATAGCACTGACTGCGACACGCGGAAATGGATGCGCGCTGAATCTGCGCTTGCGCACTGAATATAGGACACAGTTTACACCATTTTATTGGATTACAATTTATGCTGCAGTTATACTAAGGTATAATGGGCGATATTTTAAACATGAACTGCCTAATTTGATCTAAGTATTTACACAAAATGGTTGACCCGACTTTATAAGGATTATTTTATGAAGATCACAATGATGAAATTTAATAATTTTACTGTAGCATAATATGATATCTAACAACCGTAGCACACAACTTTATATATAAGTAGGTAATAAAATTTACTTATACGCACCTAAGAATTTGCTCATGAACAATCTTAGTTACGAAACAGTAATGTTTACGACCAAATTAATCCATATACAAATTGCAACTACATAAATGCATCTTAGGTAACAACCGGGACATATCTACAGTGTACGAGTAGGTACGTTTTCATAAAACACGAAATAATTACCAACATACTCAAATTACCTACTCTCAAAAATAAATCAGAAAGTAATGTATATCTTTCAGGTTACATAACGCTAATTAAATAATTTTTTACAAGTTATCGTAACCAAGAACTAGATAGATAACATTAAAAATTTACATGACTAACTAACCGAGAGTCATAGTTATATTGTTTGCATATTTATGCATGGCCTCTAAGCTGAGTTAAGAGCTGAATTGGGCAAAATAAACAAAGATTACAAAGGATACTCTAATATCATCAACATATTTATATTAAAGCACTACATACATATGTTTACTTTAAGGGGATCTAAATTGTGTGTTGGTTGTATATGCAGTAACTTGTTCAACAAATAGCGTCAATATGGTAAGATAATTCATAAAAATCTTGCAAATAGCACTACAACACATTATTACAACGGTTAAAACAGTATACTCAGAAACCTATTGTATAGGTTTCCTTTCGAAATTTTAACTGTTCTGAATTATAAAGAGTATACTTGTGTATAACTTAAAAAGCTTATTTTATGTCATGTAAGTACAAAATATTTCAATACAGTTACCAGTCTCAAGACAGCAAGAAAATGTTTGTGCTTATTTACAGAGAATCCGAAGAATAAAAAGCTCTCATTACTTTTAATTTAACACTTGGTATATTATGTCATTAATTGGCTTTTAATAAGCACGGTGAGGTTATGAGGTACGGGGTACGGCGCAGGGCGGGCGGGCGGCCGCGGCCCGCCCTACATACAGGAATTGGGTCAAGAGTAGCGACCAAACGACGCCAACACTAACACTTCTGCTCTTGTACTGCGTCGAGAATGCATTTTTAACGTTATAAACACAAGCTACCAAAGTATTGTTCACAAGTCAGCATCACGAAAACATATTTTCCTATAATCAGGATACTGTTATATGTTTTCAATTTTATTAACCGTTTTCATTTATATAGATATTATATAACTATGTATATTAGTTTAAAAGACTGGCTTTAAGCTGTCGAAATTGAATAATTCCCTTGCTTGTGTTACAGTGATAAACACTATGAATGAAGTCACTGATATTAAACTTGGCTGAACAAAAATGTAATATGACTTATCCAAAACACATAAATTAAGAAGTTAATTTATTTGTAAGATATCTGCTATACAGGAATTTTTTACTGCTGTCACACTGTGTAAGTTAATTTGAAATAATTATGCCAATTGCCATTATTATTTTTTTCAATTAATGCACATTTAATCAATACCTGACATTGGATTTCTACTCGTTTGTAGGTACCATGTCATTTAGTTGCTCTCAATATATGCGAGCTTTATTATAATATTTTAATGGCCCTTAGTAATGTTCCTTTAGTTGTTGCGAATAAATTACGCAAGTATTATTCATATAAGTTATAATTCATCAGTTTTATAGCACGCTATTATAATAATCATAATATTAGTTCCGTAAATATAGTCAGCAGAAGTCGTAACACATATTTGACAGATGTTGGATTTTACAGTAAAAAATATAAGTGTCCATTTACTAACAAAAGTGTGCATCGGTTTTTAGAGCTGGCCGTACCACAGGTAGAGATTAGGAAAAGAATAAAAAATACGAATGAATAAATACACAAAATACCTACCGTATCACTTCACCATACATACCTCGTACGAGTTGTTCTAGCTATTACCCGCATTGTTCTTGAGAGTTTGAATTTGAATTAAGATAAAAGTAACTAATGTGTATTATCTGCTATACAAGTAATGAGTACCTTGATATTTCCTTAATTTTCCCAAAAGATTTATAGTTTTTCCTTAATTCAAAATGCAAATCCCTTATTTCTTAACAGCATATTTTTTAAAAGTTTATCTAATGTTTTAAATGAAATTTTTAACTGGTAAAACTAAATGAATAGAAACGTCTAGGTACCCGAGATTCTTGAAAGAATTATTCCGGAAATCTCCACATATTTACTATTCATTCTGATTGTATAATTTATATTTTATCGTAACCTATTATTGACAAAAACATCTGTTACACTTTTTTAAATATAGCGAAGTAAGGAAAAACCATATTGTATATTCTGTCCATACGCAATTGGTCGGTGATCGTAATATCGTTTTATTGGCAGGCGGGCGATGCTAGAGCGATCTAAAATAACAATAAACTGGAAGGTCAAAATCTTTGGCGATGCGTAACTTGAGTTTATGAACGAATTGATTCACACCGCGCACATCATAAGGTTAACGCTACGTGATTCATACATCATGGTACTAGGGTTGTTATCATTTATAAATTTACGACATTTTATAGTATATTTAGATCGAAGAGTCAATATCATTTTGATATACAATTAAAAAACCTCATTCATCGCAGGCACAAAAAATAGAGAATAAAAAAGTATCCGAAAACTCAGTTAATCAAATGAATGAGAAGTAAGTGAGTTTTCCCACCAATTACGTAAGAGGTAAAAGTTATATTTAAAGAATATAGTACTTTGCACTTAAATGTAATAACTCTCTCATTATACTTGCCGGATGACTAAGTAAGATGGTAATTAAGTTACCTACCTAAATCCTTAATCAAATAAGGCTTATTATTTTACTTGCTGGAAGATTTAGTATAATATGATGGTAGTAAAGTTACCTTAAACTTCAATCAAATAAGGCTAAGTTTCATTATTTTACTTAACTATACCATTTATGGACGTAAACATGACTTATTGGCTGAGTAGGTATAATTAGAGTGGCTTTATAAAACTAGTCTGTTGATTTAAAAGCTTACAACCAATTAAATTAATTAACTGCTGCCAATATTTGTTGCTGTGACGCTGTGATTAATTAAAGTGAGCCTAAATGTATGTTTAAGGGCTGATTTTCCAATAGTCAGATAAAAATGACAATCCGGATATTGTAAAATGTCATTGCTTGTGTCCTAAGTAAAATATCGTTTAACATTCGCAAATTGGTGACTTTATACTTTATTAGTCGGTAAATTTTTTTCTGACTATTAAAAAATGGGCCCTTAGAGAAGTATATTGACAACCCTAGTTATAATATCGCTCTGACCGCACTCTTGTAAACAATGGCTTTAATTTTAAACTCATGTTGGTCGTTCAGATAAACCGTTCGGTAGGTAAATGATCTATTCGCATTTAATAACCATGTCGTGGAGCTGTAATAAAATCGGTGTTTTTGGAGATCTTACTCGCGATGCATATTGATTGTACTTTCGAGAGATTGTATCAATGATACATAATGTTATATGTAGACGCGGCTATACAAAACTAGACGTTTTTCATCGTAAGAGTATAATCGAGTTGTTTCTTATCGATTGAATCTCGATTGGGTGATTTTACACGCATTTATGGGGCTTGCAAAATTTTGAATAAACTTTTTATTATGAGCCAAAAGTTATTCAATTTTACTTATACATACATAGGTACATCGTAAGCCCATGATTATAACCAGAAAACATTTCTGAAAAATTACATAACATGTAATTTTGGGGACATTATATGATATTGGTCTGGGACTTAAAAATAATGTGCCAACTGTGTTTCTTACCTAGCATGTCGTAAAAGGCGGTTAATGGTATATGGGGCTTTGGGTATGTGATTGTGTAGGCGACGAGCTAGCCACTGTCATTACTTTTTCACAATTTTCCATCTAACCGAGCCCTTTATCCCATGTTGGTCCAGGACTTAAAAAGAATGTGTCAACTGTGGTTCTTTCCAACCATGTTGTAAAACGCGACTAATGTTAAATGGGGTTTTGGGTATGTGATTGTGTAGGCGACGAGCTAGCCACCTGTCATTACTTTTCACAATTTTCCTTCTATCTAACCCAGCCCAGTTTTATTTTTGGCTGAATGTGTTCAAAGGGGCCTGCTGCACTTTTGACTCTGTCTGATATAACATCACGCCCATTATACCCCTTCGGGGATTATGAGTTTTAAATTATGTTTACTCAATAATTGAACCCTTTGAGTTCTTAATTCCACAACCACCAAGTTTCGAACCGACTTTCATCTATTCTATGTACGAGTATTATAGATATTAATTGTAAGCAGCAAACCACCTTTTTTGTGGGGTAAATGAGAATACCGTATAAACTAAAGCATTTGCATTTGAGGAAGCAAACTAAGGCAAAATAGTTATAAGTATACTAAATGCCAATAAACTAGTATTTAATAGGTAGTACTTACTATTTAACACGCGCAATCGATGTGGAAGCTCAATTGACAACTTTTGCACTGCGCACAGCGATGTGTTAAGCTCAATAGTCAACTTATACACTGCGCACAATATGTAAAAGCTCTCCATTAAGTACTGTCCTGTTACAAATATGGGATTAATCATTAGATTCGCCATAGTGGAATATTTTGTCAAACATGAATTTTGTAATAGAAAACATTCCGTAGAAAATTACGGTTTAAACGTCCAACGTGTGACGTCAACAGGACTTGTCGACATCGGCTGGACTTTGAATTGCCATCCTTTAATGCCTAAACACCAATGATTCATAAAGCAAACGGTAATTTACATTCAATTAATATGGAGAACCCATAACATAAATCCACAGAATAAAGAACTTTAATGTTAAGGAAATATGCATTTTAATACAATAACACAGTTTCTTGAAGTTTCTAAGTTATGGCACGTTAAGGTAGTATATCTTAGTGTGTAGCACACACAGATGCTTACGTATTAACTAAAATTGATTCATGTAAGGTCATGAAAATCAAACTGCGTAGTAGACATTTGTCATTATAAATATCCCTAACAAAACTTTCCGTAGACAGCATCATCCACCCACGTAGTCGTGGCTGGTGGGGTGTCAGGGGAGGAATGGGAGTCATGATATCATCGGTACTGAGTTAAAAAAAGAAATGTGTCTTCCAAACACTTGGTATTCGCCCAGAATGGCAAAAACTTCAGACTCGTAACAGTTGATCTTGTACCTATATTCTTTAAAGTTATTTTTCCATGTCGGCTTGGGACTTAAAAAATATTCCAACTGTGTTCAGTGCCTAGCAAGTCGTAAAAGTGGTATATCGGCTATTAAATATATCTATGGTGGTGTACACGACAAGCTTGTAAATTTTTCGCAATTTTCTACCTAACCCAGTTATTTTTTGGCCAAAAGTGATTAAAGGAGCTTTCTGTCCCTTTGACTGTGCTTAGTGCTTAGATACCTCTTCGGAGATTGCGGCGTGAATGAAACATAGCCTATATGTTATTCGGGTGTATGAGCTATATTATTCTAAAGTTTCATTAAAATCCATTCAGTAGTTTTTTTGTGAAAGATTACAAACATCCATCCATACATACAAACTTTTGCATTTATAATTTAGTAGGATACCAAGTAAACATAGCTATAGTAACTATTTATCGTACATACATACACAACATCACATCCATAATCCCCGCAGAAGTAGGCAGAGTCAAAGGGGCCGCAGGCCCCTTTAACCACATACAGCCAAAAGTAGGTACCTATCAACTATTGGTTTATATACATAGTTTATATATATATGGTGACTATTAAAAGTTACCACAAAAAGGCACATGACATTACCAGTATGATACCTATTCATATAAACAAAGAATTCCTATATTATATTTGCTTCATAATTTAATTCCAATTGTACATTTAATCAATATACCTAATCCAGCCAGCTGCTTCTGGGTTATCGACGTTAATAAACCGCAATCGCGTTTTAATGAACTGAATTCTGTATTAAATAGGCACTCAAAAAGTTGGACGTTCCATTCCTACTATTTACCCCATAGATTAGTTATTTTCCATACGTCGCATACATACATACATAACATCACGCCCGTAATCCCCGAAGGGAGGCAGAGGCAAAGGAGCAGCATGCCCCTTCAACCACATTCAGCCAAAAATAAAGCCGGGCTGGGTTAGATGGAAAATTGTGAAAAAGCAGTGACAAGCGGCTAATCTGTCGCCTACACAATCACATACCCCAAACCTGATATACCATTAGTCGCCTTTTACGACATGCTAGGCAAGAACCACAGTTGGCATATTCTTTTTAAGTCCCAGACCAACATGGGACAGTGGGCTGGGTTGGAGGTTCACACGTCGCGTAGGCGCATTTGAAGTTAAATAAAGGTGGCTCAATATTATCATTGCCATCGATTAAATATGTCTCGTAGTAATGCAATTTATACATTATTATATGATGTATTTTTCACGGATACTACAAGGGCCTGCCTCCAGTGCGACGGGAATCGGGATGTTGCAGCTCGACTCCGCCTTTTATAATCTTACTTTTTTTGTTTCATCTTTTATTATCATTTTAAATATGTATTTAAAACAAAGACGGCGCTTCTCTATGTTCGTTTTTCACAACTGTGCAAGAGATGTTGCTGCGATTTATTCCAAATGATTGTGATTCAAGAGGTAGGTTTATATGTATTAATATAGTTTCACATAGTTTTATGCTCAACGTGCAAATCTGGGGCGAGTCACTAGTATATGATATAAATAATACCCACGGTACGACCGGTTTGCAATATAATTTTACATTATTATTTAAATACTTTTCCTTAATTAGCTGGGCCATACGTACCTTAAATGTGTCGACCCAATTGCATGTTGGTATGATCATATTTTTAAACAAGTAAATTAAAGATGTCTGTCTGTCTGTAGATACATACTTTTTTTTTTGCTATACCTTAGATATGTATAATATGGTTACCATAATTTAAGCAGGTCTGTGTTATGTGCTTAATACGCATAATTATTTTTTGTCTGATGCTAAACATATTGTAAGCGAGATTGTGATGAGTGGTAAATATGACTGCTTATAAGTGAGACTTCTTGGAAATCGGTTGCAATCATGAAGATATGATTCAAGCTGTTCAGAGTCAGACACCTTGGCTGCGTGCCAATGTGAGCAAACGTCAAAATATCGCTTTGACTAACAGAAACTTTTCAAGGTTATAAAGATATTTCAAAGTATAACTCATTAAGTACGAGAACCTGGTTCCAATCCAACTAACTTAGTTCGTCTGACATCAGTGCCAAAAATAATATGACGTCGCCAAAAACTTCAATTCGCTGAACACTGCTGTGTACTTTATTGTCCGAATTCTAAATATGTATGTTCTAATTTAGAACATTTTAAAATGCTCATAAGATTATGTTGAATTATGTGCCAAGTGACAGTTTGAGTTATTCTCAACGTAAGCTCCTCAAATACCTAGCTGGATCTCAGTCTAAATGGTCAGATTTATTTTAGGTAGTACGTAACTATAAAAGACGTATCTAAAAAATTTGTCGTGACAACTAAAATCAAGAAATGTAGATATACCAAATGTTCCACGGGCATATAAAAATTTCTTGGATAAGTGCATTTTATCTTGCTCTTTGTAGACGTTTAAGTGTGAAAGTTATACCTATTTGATTAGGTGTGCCCTTTATTAATTAAGTCAGTAAAACATGTGACGCATTACCAAGGTAGCCTTATTAATTTGTAGGTACACACATGAATTTGAAGGCTACACGTTTAGCTTCTATCTTCACAATATCAATAGTTTAATAGTTTTCAGGAATGACGATAAATGTTAGACCTTACACGACACTTATGTTATTTAAGAATCTTCACAATAAAGTAAAAAAAGCAATGGATTTTAGATAGGTATTATAATATGATCGAGAATTTAATAGGTAGATACGACAGCTAACTTATTTAAAGACTAAGTACATATACCTTTTCAAAGTAAAAACATGATAACATTGAAGAAAAAAGTAGGTAAATACTAGTAGGTAATTGGGTCTTCAATTCATCTAATGTTCATAAAAATAAGACGGACGACTTCGGAAAACATGTAGGTATATAGTATGTACATCTAAGATGATCATCAATTCGTGGTCTTTAAGTAAGTCGTGTAACTAAGTATAGGTATCTACATATAATATGTAGCCACATATTTTTACAAACAATAACAAATTCATATTTTCATTCCGTCTGCCCACGCCACTGAAGAGAAGAGGTTCTTTCGTAAAGCTACTAATTTAACTTTTAATGAAATCCGTTTGAAGACGTTTAAGCTTGTCTTGGGTTGGGATTTATTCGTCTTTGATCTCGATAAGGTAAACAAAAGGTAAGACTTGAAAAACATTGGAATCATAATTAAAATAAAGAAAGCTGAGCAAAATATCAAATTGAAATTTAGAGTACACAATTCAATATCTCTAAGTATAATTAAATCACAATTAATAATGTAAATAGTAGTAGGTAGATATTGCATATTTAACTGCAACATATATTAAACAACATATAGTTACTATCATTAAGATGTGCTAAAATGCTAATCTAAGTCAAAGGCTATTTACTGGAATCATCTGTACTATATACTATGAAACTTTAATGTTTAGAACAATGAGGATAATTATTCTTCAAGATCCACTAGTTGCTCCACTTTTCTAAAAAACCGTTTCTGGAATTATTTTAAGCTATGCTTCATGATTATGAATCAGGAAACTACTACGTGTAGATACGTATACGTAAATGTAGCAAGCTTGTTATCAATTTTCCACGTGTCCTTATTTCAGATTCGGTATAAAGTAGCAGTGAGCGCTTCAATGTAGTAGTGCGTACATATATCTACGA
This sequence comes from Glyphodes perspectalis, assembly GCA_951394215.1. Classification (NCBI taxonomy): domain Eukaryota; kingdom Metazoa; phylum Arthropoda; class Insecta; order Lepidoptera; family Crambidae; genus Glyphodes; species Glyphodes perspectalis. The sequence continues at coordinate 9,917,538 of OX596213.1, read as the reverse complement.
ATGGCTGACAGCCTCCCTGTAGTGCTTTCCAGAACAGGATAGATCAATAGGTTTCTACCTAGATTCCACCCCCCTGCCGATGCGCCTCTACCTTCTTGTAAACATATGGACGACGCAAACAAAGGCAAATACCGACAAATTATTTACAGAGTGACATTCTATACGGAAAACATACCAACCTAACGCTAAACTGTTCAGCGATTGTTTGTTTTGCAATAATTACTAATTGATGACCCAATTATAAATATATCGCTTTGTGCGAAATATGTACTTATGCACTCATATTTAGTGTAGTCAACTTGTAGCAGACTACAAATTGATTGTATACTAATCAGACTACAATTACTTATCAATTTATGAACTCGACTACCGTCGCCAACGATACACAAACAGTAATCAACTTAACTAAGTAGTTATCACAACATACAGGCGGGCATTACCTCTAGTTGTCAGATGCCGATGACACCTTACATTTCAGTTGCACAAATCAGTCAAGTCCACAACACTGCACAGGTCCACTGTTGATGAAAACGTCACTGGGCCCGATGTGTGGCAGTGCGCGCGGCAGCCATTGCAACGGGGTGCCCGGGCGAGTGCGCGCGCCGCCCGCCCTCCGCGGAAAAACCCGACTGAATTCAGCCCACAAGCTTTCCACGCTAATATTAGCAGAGCGCTTTTCGCGTGCACGCGGCTCGAATTGCCGGTGATAAGTGGAAGCGGCCGGGCGGCGAGCGCGCATGCGCTGAAACCGACAACAAACAAACGCTATCCTTGTATGACACAAACACAGTGAGAAGCTGAAGATTAAGCTGACCCTTAATTTTAATGAACATTGTACCCGCTGAGAATTGTAGCAACTTAATAAGATTAGAATAACTCGCTGATTTAGAATGTTTACCTACCTACTACAATTTCAGTCCGTGCTCACAGCGTGTAGAATTCGACGTTTAGATGTAGCGATAAATAAGTATAATAAAGACTAAAGAAATGAATAAGGATAATAAATTTCAAATGTGAAATAATGGATAAAAATTTCTTTTAGCATAATAAAAAAAAAAAATATAAAATAAACATATACATATATGCTACGAATGACGAAACTTATGATATTAAGTTCAACCAATCGTATCAGAATTACACCAGACAGTTTTGACGCACTAGCGGATTTGATTATTTTTTAGATAAAGGGGCAGGAAGCCCCTTAGACCACATTAAGCCAAATACTTTTACAATAGGGCTGAGTTGGATGGAAAATTAAAAATGTAGTGACAAGTGGCTAGCTCGTCTACACAATCACACACCCAAAACCCAAAATCATGGGCAAGATGACCAAAAAAATCTTTTTAGTCCGTCGTCAGTTAGATTATAAAAAAAATATTGAATACGTATTTTTTATTTATTTGTCAAACATTGACGAAGATACAATGCATTCAAGTTGCGCGTGACGTCACACATTCGTAATTTTTTTTACTAAATAGTGACGTCGCAAGCCTCCACTCCAAAAATTTGATGCTCTTTATCTTTGTGATATTTTTGTTAATTTGATGAAGCGAAAAATATGTCTCGTATTTTTGTATAATCTAACTGACGGACTAAATAGAAATACCTATAGTTTTTAATGCAATCATCGTTCCTATTAGTCGCCTTTTACGACATGCTAAGCAAGGAACACAATTTACACATTCTTTTAAAATCCCAGACCAACATGGGATATTCATATGTTTATTTTTTAATATGTTTCAAATGTTTTTATCATTTAATCAAACACGCAGCCATCATACCAACAAATTTAATATAAAATCTTAACAAGAAATTTTTTACAATACCTAAAACACATAAACAAATAAAATTAGCATAGGTACAGATATTATTTTGTCTTGAGTTTCATAATAACGCCACCAAAATATCTTTGTAACAATTATCTTTTTAAAGTAGATGTGCAAATACTCTTATGGACATACATTCATTCTATTCTGATGCGTTTACTACTGCCGTTATGATGACTCATGCGAATTAGCGAAAACCTAAAAATATATTATGCATTATATACATAATGCATTTTAGTATGCATAATCCATTGTCCAAATCGAGGAATGACAAAATGATATGACGAAATTAATGACTAAAACATATTTCTGAAAAGACCAGTTCCCGTCTAAACATTTTTGATTTAATATTGTACCGTTGCAAGATTAGACGCTAGTACTACCTACTCTTGAGTTCGCGTTTTAGGTGGTAAGTAACTAACTAACTAAACTTCACGCCACTTCTCTAGCGGGGTAGGCAGAAAGAATCAAACGCCATAAGGCACGGTCCTTTCACAATAGTAAGTAAACGGAAACAATATCTAATTCAAGAGTTGTTATCAATATTTGATAAAGTTTTTATTCTCGTGTCAGTGAACGGCACCCATTGTAGCCGCTCAATGCTTTGGGCACGTTCGTCGATCGCTGTGACAAGCGGTGCCGTAATGATTTAAGACTGCGGTAAACATGTTTCATAATATTTTAAGGAAACACTACCTACTTAGGCACATATTATAAAGTTAAAGATAATTTTACATTGAACTTGTTGTCTACTTTAGTACTTTAATTTATTTGTCTATTTGTTTGAAGACAAATAAACTTGAGTATGGCGTAGATACCTGCGTGGTAATGTACTATCTAAATAGATTTTTAGTACATAATACTATTGCAGATAAATAGAAAGTCTTAGAATTAATAATGATAGTATTATCTACACGTGTATAACCTTATTCTACATTTAAACTTACCTACTTATATATAGATATTTAATATTAAACATAAGTACGTATATAATGAACATTTAATGAATTATGGTTAAAGAACATTTATTTCACCTAAGAATTACGAATTCACTTACGGAGAAGTATAAAGTAACAATCAAAAACTTTCAATTATTATAATTACACATCAAACTAATAATAATACTTACTACAAATATTAATAATGAATAAATTAATTACCAAAATTATTCTATGATAATAATAACAGGACGTAGCTTTTCTATATTTGTGTATAAAATAAATAAATAAATATCAGACTACATCACATACATTGATCTGACTCCTTGGTAAGTAACTTACGCACTTGTGTTACGGATATCAGAATCAACAGTGGTATTACAAATATATACTTAAATATTGGATATTAACACCCAGACACAGAACAAACACAAGTATTCGTCATACGAATATTTGTCCTGGGTAGGGATCGAACCCACAACTCTTGGCGCATAGGGCAGGGTCACTACCGAATGCGCCATCGAGTCAGTCGAAATATAAGTATGTATAGGTATTGTATCTTTAAGTAAGTATACCTACATTAAAGTCTAAGGTATTCATGCCCATTAAGCATTATGTTTGTTTTTGATTCAATTGATATAAAAGACATATCCCATTCAAAGGTCTTATCAAGCAAAAATAATATCAACAGTGTTGTATCCAATACTAATCAACAACACTACTTATCGTTTTCAAATGACTACTAAGTTATTACAACCGACTAGTTTTAAATGGCAGTTCCTAATAAATAATTAATTATGGTCACCCTACATGTAGTCAATTTAAATTGTAACAACAATACAGTAAACATTGTTCGCGTCGAGGTTTTAATCTCGCGGCTACTGGCAACACCTATTCTATTTGTAGCGTAGAAAGGCACATGCTAAACAAAATTTAATTTATCTACCTAATTGGCCGTCAAGCTATTCCGGCTTCCGGTCTTCGGGAAGGCTGTACCAGACATTTCCTCTGTTTAATTTAGCAAATAGTTAATATCGTGCGTGATGCGAACAAGGGCAGACAATCAATTTCGTTTGGGTGAGCCAAGTAGAGGTTAGATAACGTAGTTTTTTTTAATATCTATTATTGGTTTGGTTCTACTGCGGGTTTTGCATACCCAATGTCAAATTGACTAACTGTGATGTATATTGTTTGTTAATAGCAAATGTTCCTTAATAATAAGTTTAGCATTATTACAGAATACGTAAACGTTTTTGTGATTGTGTAGGTCAGGAACGACAATCTATTTGGCAAGTACCTCGCAGGACAAAATATTTATGAAAAGTCATAAATATTATAATATGATCACAAAATTATCAAACAATAAATGACAATGAAATCGCTGGTACGGTAAGGTTTGTATTAAAACAATCGATAAATAACTTCGTAAAGACGTCCCATGTTGGTCTGGCACTATGCCCATGTTGATCTGGGACAAAAAAAAGAATGTGCCAACTGTGGTTCTTGCCTAGCATGTCGTAAGAGGCGACTAATGGTTTACGGGCTTTTGCGTAGGTATGTGAATGAGTAGGCGACGAGCTAGCCACTTGTCACTCCTTTTTCACAGCTATCCATCCAACCCAGCCCACTGTCCCATGTTGGTCTGGGACTTAAAAAGAATATGCCAACTGTGGTTCTTGCCTAGCATGTCATAAAAGGCCACTAATGGTATATCGGGTTTTGGGTGTGTGATTGTGTAGGCGACAAGTTAGCCGCTTGTCACTGCTTTTTCACAATTTTCCATCTAACCCAGCCCGGCTTTATTTTTGGCTGAATGTGGTTGAAGGGGCTTGCTGCCCTTTCGACTCTGCCTACCTCTTCGGGGATTATGGGCGTGATGTTATGTATGTATGTATGTATGCAAAGACGTTACAGCGTTGATTACGTCTCGGCAGCTTTTTAATGGTAGCCATGTCCTTTTATGCAACAGATTCCTTCTAAGCAGGGAGGCCTAAAATAGTAGTTAAATTGTATGGTCGATAGCACTTTACACACACAAAATACCTTTTTTAGGCAACCTAAATATATGACTCAAATAAATTCGTACGAAGGTACAGATAGTGGACGTAAAGATAAATAAACATCGAGGACATCATTTGTAAACACGCGCAACAGATGTTTACTTACTTCGTCATTTTAGTTCAGCAACAAACATTCTGTTGAACCGTGTTAGGTTGTGCAGCATCCATACCACTTTAACAGCTAGGTATACTGGTGTTAGGTCACATTTCTAAGTTTTAGGTATTGCAAAGAGGTATTTTTTGTACCATGTACGTACTTACTTAGGTATAAATCAAATTATGTACGATGCAGAAAATATTTCGACGTTACTTACGAAACAAATAAGTTAATACTTAAACATCGCTACTGTAACTTGTTTCACAAATAGATTACAGATGTCCACAACACTAGGTATAGTATATTCTATTTCTATTCTAGAAAAGTAAATTAAATAAATATTTATGTAAGGTAAAACTAAAATCAGTCGAAAAAACATAGTCCAATCGGCAGGTGCGATGACAACGACGAATTTCGCATCGGTTTAATTTGCTTTATGCCTCATTTGGACCAATGCTATTATCTAATCGGCAGCTTACGGACGAAACTCGCTTGTAGGCCCGTTCAAACACGGCTTAATCCGTGCTACACCAAGACTCATAATTAGGTACCGACCTAATATCGGTCAAGGCCTGGTTGGTATCACACTCACTATGAATTTCCTGTCGATATTAAGTATGTTTACATTTACTTATCATGTTCTTCCACCGCAATCCTGTCCTTCAAAAAGAGCCAAGATAATTTAATGATATTAAGTATATTTTACCTAAAGCAAAAATATGCCACCTGTGCCAATTCCATATCATATTGTAAAATTAGATGAATTGTGTATTGGGTATCGTTTGTAAGCGCCTAGTTTTTGCCACAAATTTTTCAAGATTTTTAATGCGTTGCTTACATATACATGTACGTATGACCTGCCCTACTAAATGGATCGGAGTATTGGGCCATGAAGAAGACGGATGAAAGATGAGTGCATGCAGCGGAAATGAGAATGTTAAGGTGGATGTGTGGAGTGACGCGATGGAGTGACGCGAAATATAAGAGGAAGTATGAAAGTGCATCAGTGGTAGATAAGATGAGAGGAAACCGTTGATCTTGGTATAGGCATGTGATGAGAAGAGAGGAAGGACATGTGACAAAGAGAGTGATGAGTATGAATGTTAGTGGATGGAGAGGAAGAGGAAGGCCAAATAAGAGATGGATGGATTGTGTGAAAGATGATATGAGTGAAATGGGAGTGGATAGCTTGATGACGGCTGACCGGGACGTATGGAAAAGGAAGACATGCTGCGCTGACCCTAGATGAACTGGGAGAAGGGCAAGAGGAAGATGCTGATATACATTTATTTGATTTAGGTTTTAACGTAGTCATTTAATTCAAATTCAAATGTTTTATTGCCACTAAGTGTAATATACAAGGTGGTTTATTATTATATTGCACTTTATTACTTTGTCGCCCTTTTTGAGCATTGCAATGCGTAGAGGGCACTCTTATTTATTTATTATTAATAGTTTTAAGTAATTGATTTTTATTTACCGTTTTTCCACTACTAAGCATTTTTATTTCCTCCTCGCTTTACTTTGGATAATGAGATAAAAAATATAGTAGATAGGTATAAGTATACTTAAGTAACTAACAATACAAACTTATTTTAGTATATTACAAAAGCTGAAAAATGTATATAATCGTTAATAGAATCGATTGCAATACTTAGTTTTTATACCATGTACCTAATGTTTTGACTAAATAATATTATCAAAACCATAATACACCCACCACTTACTAAAAACTGTTAGATGCGTGCTCATCGTTTGTAACAAGTATTATAAAGGCGAAAGTTTGAGTGCATGTGTGTGTATGTATGCTGAACGGGTATGGATGAAATTTGGCACAGAGATAGATTACGGTCTGGAATAACATACTTTTTATCCCGGAAAAATGTTCAGTTACTGTAGGATACAGAAATATTAGTCTACGCGGGCTAAGTCGCGGGAAACAGCTATCTATACTTATAATAAATCTGTAGAGAGGTCAATTCTGTACATGAAATATATTGAAATATATCTGTCTGTATGTTCCTTATAGAAACAAAAATTACTCGACGGATTTTAACGAAACTTGGTACAATTATTCTTCATACTCCTGGGTAGGTTATAGTATACTTTTCATCACGCTACAATCAATAGGAATAGAGAGAGAAGTTACTCCATTTTTTAAGCTTCCGTCGCGTGTGCAGCCTTAATGGTTAAAGTTTTATAGAAATCATGTATGACGGAAGTAGTCTTTATAATATTAACTATAAACGCGGGTGACACCGCTGGCACAGCTAGTTTTCTAATAAGAGCAAGCGCCGGTTTACGTATTCGTACCTATATAAAAATGACCTTGTATATTCAGCCCTATTGTATCTAATAAATTATAAAAGGCAGGTGTTAGGTAAGACAATTTTTGATGTAGGTACGGTAGAACCCTTTACAAATTTGACTTATAAGCCTGTTTAAATCCATGGTTGTAGAGTTTCAGGCTGAAGGACCAATGAACTTGGCCTGCTTGCCACTAAATACCAATAATCATATTGACATCCCAATATCTAGCAGATTGTAAATGCCATAAGTAACTAAAAACACCTGTAGAAAAAATCACAGCAATGTACCTAGCACAGCGTTAAATTAAATGCAGCCACTTTTTTCGGTTCATTGGCTCGCTACTTAATTAAAGAAAAATGTTTGCCGTTTAAATTACAAATGGTAAAAAATGGCATAAATTAGTGAATGACGTATTAGTTCTTACGAATTATAGATATTTGTATACCTTTTATTATTTTTACTATTAAAAACAAAGTAACAAAATTAAAATATTTTTTTAAAATAACATGAAAAACATGGTTATCGAAACTGGTGCTAGTTTCGATAAAGTAATTAGTTCGTTCGTTATTTCCTCCACTCACCTGAATGGTGGTTTAATATTTGGAATCTTGTTATTTTCTTGTAAAGCGATTTTTCAAGTTACGAAACAGCCAGCGCTGGATTAAAATTACGCGCCACTTTTATTTGTCAAGAAAATTATGGGTCAGTGAGTGACAGTAGTATTGACACGAATAATCTAGGCTGTCAAAAAAATCTCTTTGCCCACAGATATAACAAATCTTTAAATATTGTTTTTACTAAGTACGTGCAAATAAAATCCGTCAAACTAGCTGGCAACATTATGCTTTTTTTACGAGAGAAACGTCAAAAACAGGATTGGTAGTCGCTTAGATTGGATAGATACAGAAAATTACAAATAGTACACATGCCTGATGGTATGAAATCTACAAAGATATATTAACTTATAACTTATCATCACATCAAACCTTATACACAACGAAGAAAGATGTCGTCTTTCCATGAAAGACAAAAAAGTCTTTTTGATCATCTGAGAAATGCTGAAAATCAGTACAGTTTTTCCAAAACAAACAAGGCAAAGACTGACCAAGACAATGGGACAATAGACGCAAGGCTTTACAAACAACGTAAACGTGAAATGAAACAATTCAAAGGTAAAGAAAGTATATTCAAAAAACCCCAGGATAATCTACGAGATTGTTTACGAGCAAGGAAGATTCCTGATTACATGAAACATCCAGAAAAATGGGTTTATTACTCATTATCAGATGTAACCCCTGAACAAATGTCTGATTCTACAAATGCTGCTACTGCTCAAACATTCATTCGTGAAATGGAAGATAGAGTAGCCTCTCAAGATGGAAACAAAGAGGAAGACGACTTTGTTTTCAAAAAACCCACATTCTATATTTCATCAGCATACAAGAAAGTTGTGACAAAACCTTTGCCTGAGGAAATCAAAATAGAAAGCAATAAAGTGATTATGCCAGAATATGTAGTTGGAGTGTCAAAAAAGAAAGGAAAGACTAATAAAGCCATAAAAGGGCCAGAGAATAACCCAGATATTGCAAAAAAAAATGAACTGAAATTACAACACCTATTTGATGACGAGGAAGAGGACTAATAAATTTAAGATACTTTTAGGTGTATGTTTAGCTTTAGTTACATATTGTAATAAATTTTTATCTATTTATAAAATGTACTTATTTCATTGCTTATACAATAATATGACTGTTAAATAAAAATTTTCAAAATTTTATATCCATAAGTTTGAAAGCACCAATCTTGCTTTGGATAACCAATTCCCTTCACTACTCTGCTCCTATTGATTGTAGGGTGATGAAAAGTATACTATAACCTGCCCAGGAGTAATTGTAAAGAATAATTATATACCCAGTGAAGAATAATTGTACCAAGTTTCGTTAAAATCCATCAAGTAGTTTTTGTTTCTATAAGGAACATACAGACAGACAAAAATATTACTGATGGCATTTTTGACATCACTATCGATCACTAATCACCCCCTGATAGTTATTTTAAAAATATATTTCATGTACAGAATTGACCTCTCTACAGATTTATTATAAGTATAGATAATAGTTGACCCACCTAAAGCTACTGTATAATCAGGTTTAAACTAATATCTACTCTTAAGATTTATAAATTTATTTATTTTGCGCACAGTTAAATTGAGACCCATAGAGAGCTTGTAACTAACATACAGGTAACAAAGTATATGATCCTGTGTGTTAACTCAATCCCCTCCAGTACTGAATACTCCGTAGGTAGTGTCTACCTTTGGAATTATCATAAAACTGGCAACATCCCATGATTTCACCAAAGTAGCACCTCCTAGGTAGAATATAGGGATAAAATATAAGCCTATTAAAGAATCATTTCAATAGATCCAGAGATTACACCCCCCAGGTGTGTAAATGACACCCAGGTTTTAAGTCATATATATAAATAACATACATACATAACATTAAATATTTTTAGAGACTACTGTTTAAATTTTAAACAGGATTCTGCACATGGCAGTTCCTTGAATACAGATAATCAAATAGTAATTAGACTCCATCCTTGGACCTGGACAACAAATTTGTTTGATAGAATCATGGATCTGTTCTGTGAATAGAATAATGGCATTGCAAATTATGGTATCATTTAAAGTGTAAAGAAAAGTAAAATTATTATTTTTCAATAAATGCTTTATTTACAAAGATATCAACATTGTGATATAATTGCAGACTCAGACTTGATTTCCAAATTGTCAGACTGTGGATTATCCGTTTTGCCTTCTGCAGCAAATGCACTGAGGTCTCTCATCATTGAGTAAGCATCTTCACCATCTGCATAGTACTTTGGCTCAATTTCCAAGATTTTAAAACCAAGTGAGTTTGTGTACAGGTTGAGTGCAGCTCTGTTGCTTTTTCTTACATGAAGAGATACATATTTTGCCTGAAAATAAGTTTATATTAATAGACAAACCATAAAAGTTTCATTTTAGCAGCTTGATCCATACACTTGTATTACAGAAAATTCTTGCTTAGTACCTGGAAACATTCCACCATTGCAAGAGAAGCTTGATTCATCAATTTCTGAGCTAGACCTAGCCTGCGGTGAGACCGTTTCACAGCCAATGATGTAATATGTCCATGACGATTATCTTCCCCGTCTTCTTCCATCTTTGCTAGTACATAGCCTATAATAAAATTTTATTTATTTAGTTATTTAATACTTAATACAACTTAGCAAGCACCTTATTACTGATAATTTAGTATATACTTACCTATTACAAATTAGTAAACCTGGCTTTGAAGCCAATTTTATGAATAACCAAGCAATTTGAGATGTTGTCACCCAGTGACATGTTTTAAAGTTACTGGTTATAATTTAGACTATAAATCTCATCTTTTTATTTTGTAATAGGGCTTACCATATTTGACACTTGCTTACATTAAAAATTTATAAATAACTGAAATATAAATTTACTAGCCTTACCTACAATATGCCCCTTTTCATCCTCTGCTACATAACTGAGCTGTGGCCACGAGAGACCATGATAAAAGTAGTACTTCATTTGATAGTTTTCCGGCAAGCACAGCAGGTTACAGTGCTGCATGTTCATAAGATCGCTTGGGCGCGCGCACCGGATGTTCATATTTACCTAAACGTAAAACTAAAAATGTTTACCTTGAATTTTTTTCTAAGGCTATCAACATTGCTTTATACAATTGTGGAATATTCCTTTATGTTATAAAGGTTTATATTACAGGATTAATTTGACCCTGTGGAAAAGGCATTATTTCAGAACAAAAATACTAGTTACATACCTCTTATTCTAATCACTTGAACAAAAAGGGATATTAATCTCTTCTCGATTTTTTTGCTTTATTGGGCTGTCGTGTTTCTGAAGCAGGCGGGGTATCTGACATACCACCTAGGAGCTCCCTTACAAATCGGAACTTTGAGAGACAACACTTCCATACAACATACCAACCTAAAACAAAGAACAAAGACATTCAAAACATGTCTCACGTCAGTTTTAAAGTAGATGAAATTAACTACTCAGGAGTTGTAGTTAGTTACAAAATAATCAATTGGGCTACTTACAAAACAACACAAAGACAAAAACTAAAAATATGCTACATACGAAGGTTAAAATAGCTAAAATCACTTCCTTCATATCTCACTAAGCATAGGTTAATTATCATGAACACGATATTAATGCATTCACTTTACCAGAACAATAAACATGTCACTACTTAATTATCAGTCAAAACAAAGCGTATTAATTATTGTTATCGTGTGTGGTGTGTATCATGCAAAAGCAACACGCCATTTTGGACCAGTTAAAGTATAGTCGTATATCGTTTTAAATTGACTTTGTTTTCCTTAACAAAATTTAATAAAATATTATGTAACAACAAAACTAAATAAAAAAAATTACTCATTCACAAAATTAATAAAAAAAATACATTACTTTTTACAAATCTTCGTAAATTAAAATTTGATATTCTAACCTATACAATCTGACAGTGACAATTTTTTTTGTTTTCTGCTTTTAAATTTCTGGTTTAGCGTTTTGTTGCTTTAAAAGAATTTACATAATCATTCAAATGAAAGACCGTAAAATCTGTATCTCGGTGGGTTCGTAAATAAAAGAGTAAATAACACTCAGGTGTGAAGACGATATATTACATAATGTGCAGGCAATTACGATTTCACTCTGGGTCAAATGCAGATCTGTGGGTCTGTCCTGACAGTCATCCGTTTGACTTTCTAAGTACTGAAACTAATGGAGATGGCATAACTACGACAAAGTGAAGCCCAATTTGAGTGAGAAACAAATATGGCGCATCGTGTAGTGTCATTCCACTTTACATATTATTTACATACTATAAGTCTCAGAACAATTTCTTTATGACGATGTTTTTGAATGTTACAAGTTAGATTATGTTATAATCACAAATTTTATCAATATTGGCACAATACACCGCAAATTCCACTGACATTGACAACTTAAAGCGAGAAACCAAAATGGTAAGCCGGCTTCACTTCACTTTTTTCTAGACGTCACTTGATAATCGTTAAGTCAAATATATTGTTGTCTCCTTTTACGTGCAGTATTGTAGACTTGTTAAAAAGAGATAGATAGAGGTTTATGAATACAATATCGATATAAATCATATTTGTATACCAGATTGTTCTTAGAGAACATTAAGTCGTCTCCATGTGACTCTTGGTCGATTGACTGACGGACTGACGTAAAAAACAATAATAACATTTTGATACTCGACGATTGTGTTTATTTACCCTTGCAAATCTTTTTTATTTTATTATATGTAATTGCGTGTACAAATATACATAATACCTACTAACAAAAATTAAGATATATTTATTGATTAAGAAGTTTGTTATACAGGCAGTACATGAATGTTATTTAATGTACTTATAAACGAATATTATTATTTTCGATTTTAACAAAAACTAATTTATTATTAGCCCCATTGAAAGTTGTTGTAAATAACAGTGTAGGTAGGAGTTAAATAATTCGTCAACATGGATCAGGACAGTCAAGATGAACCGATACATTCGTTAGTATTCACTTATCTTTAATTTATTTTAAATTAAATGTGAATAGATAACTAAACAAAGTTAGCACATCTAAAATATAACTTAATTCGTTTTTAGGAGACATCGAAGCCCTACATTCACCAAAGACGAAATTCAGACTTTAGTAGACTTGGTTGCTAGACATAAGAATGTTATTAACAATAAATTGTCAAACAATATAGCATTGCATGCTAAAGAAGTAGCCTGGTCAAAAATTGCGAAAATTTTCAATTCTCAAGGTTTCAAACATCATAGGAGTGTTGACTGCTTAAAAATAAAATGGGTAAACCTGAAGAAAGATGCAAGGAGATTGTCGAAAAACTTGATGGACACACAAAGTGACTTTGACGAACTTACAAGCCAGATAGTGTCAATGGTGTGTGAAGCCGAAAATAATTCAAATGAAATATCATCTAAAGACTTGGAAGATGAACTAAGTGGTGTGTATTTAAATACTATTTATATATAAAGTACATTCAATGTAGACTTTTTCAATAATAATTGGTTTGACAAATTTATATATATATTATGTGGAGAATCAGAGCAAGCGCAAGGAAATCAGTCCTCGTAACATTCACCCTAAGGCTAGGAAACTGCGCACCTGTAAGCCTTAATGACTACATTTTACCACACAGTGACCATGTCAAATTCCTGGGAATGCATCTCGATCGGAGATTGACCTGGAAAAAGCACATAAAAATCAAAAGGGAAGAAATAAATATACGCTACAGGGACCTGCACTGGTTAATGAATAGGAACTCAAAACTATCAACAGATAATAAGCTTCTCATTTATAAGACTGTCTTGAGACCAATATGGACATATGGGATTTACCCTCTGACCAGAGGCTCCAAAATGTCATTTTGAGGTCTATAGCTGGAATGCCATGGTTTGTAACACATTCAGAATTACACAAGGAATGTAGGATGAACACAGTGTAGGCTGAAATACACTCCAGCACAGAAAAATATAAGAAAAGGCTAACAATTCATCCCAATAAGCTTGCTACAGAATTGGTTACACAAAACCATACAAGACGCCTCAAGTGTAAAAATATACTTGAGCTGAACTAAGGCAACGGGCCTAAGCCTATACTTTGATGTAGTAGCGATCTTAACTGGAAGACGAATACCTCACGCCCTGAAGCACTCTACACTTATACTAAAATATATAATAAATAGAAAAAAATATATATATTATTTGATCAACAAATAATATCATTTCAAATGCTTATGTTTACTAGTGATCGCCCACTGGTCGAAATTCGACCATTATTAGTTTAATTTTTTTTAAATTATTTATTGAAATATTAGCTTTCGGCACTCCTTCTCCATATCTTAACTGTGCCAAATATTATTCTCCTAGGTCCTCGTAATCATATCATATCATAAAAAGGGGTACAACGTTTTTGCTTTACATAATATATATATGCCATTTAACACTATAGATAGTCTACACTAATTATAATTATGGTCTGATAAGAAACTTTAATACATAGTACATTTTTTATTGCAGATGAAAAGGACTCTAAAGAGGAAGCTGTAAAATTTTGGAACAAAAATACATCTAACGAAGAAAGAAAAACAGGTACATAATAAAATTTACTAAAATTACATCTATCAAAGAATTGAAGTTACATTGATATATAAATTTATTTATATTTATTAATAATTGCCATATTACTTACAGATGGTGAAAATCTGAACAAAGAAAAATACATTAGGTTTAAAAGGAGGTATTGTATTGTGTTTTGTAATGATTTGATTACACAAGATTTTCTTATGGCATGCTTAATTATATCCCTTTGGGTTTAAGAGATTTGTAGGTAGTTAAATTTGTCCTAACTTTTTGTTTAATCTTGACTTGTGTGTAGTATGCACCTGCTACCACTTTTACATATTGAGAATCCTTTCTCATCAAATACTATAAAGTATTTATCAAAAGACTTTTATCCTCCAAAATTCGGAGGATAAAAGTCTTTTGCCTTTGGCCGGTCTTCTACTTCACTTCACAAAAAAATGTTATGGACAAAGTGATTAATGAGGGCATTACACAAAATTCCCATGAATGACCAGCCATATTGGGCAAACTGATTAATTATTATTTAAACTTTATTATTTATCACAACTAACTCTTTGCTGAATGTGGTTAAAGGGGCCTGCTGCCCCTTTGACTCTGCCTATCCCTTCGGGAGTTATGGGCGTGATGTTATGTATGTATTATTTATCACATTGTCTGGTCATTATGAATATTGCTACATGACCATTGTGCAATATGATAATAAAGCTACATTGGACAATGTGAAACAAGCTTATGATACATTCCCCTGCGCAGGGGATCATCTAAGGGGATTTCTGGAATAACCCAATCAATCAGAGACCATTACAATTCATATTGTCAATAATTATAAGTTTGTTTTATACTAATATATTTATTTTCATATACTTAGCTTTTAATAATAAGAAAAAAAAATAAAAAATAACAGGTAGTAGTTAAAATAAAATAATAGGTAGGTACGACAACGAGCGAAGCTACGAGGAGTGTTGGGTACAACTACGACTCTATACCGCGCGAGCCGAGCGAGCGAAGCGAACGTGCGCCGGTCGGCGAAGCGCTAGAAAACGAGGATTTTTTTAACATTACATAGCAACAAATTCTGGATCATGGCAGACCATGATTCAAGAATAATAGGAGAAGCGGACCATGATTAGGCACGGGACATAATGCTAAGAGGATAATGATGTCGAAATAAAAAGATTAGTTATTAAACATGCTTTTTATTACTCTGCCTGATAGGTGATGGACATTATGTACAATGCCTGGACATTATGTATAATGACAAATTTATCACGTGATCCATAACACTGATAATTTCAAATTAATTAAATTATAATAAATCATTTTCAGATTAAATCGTTCCATGAATTTTACACCTCAAGAATGCAGACTCTTACTCCAGTGTGTGAGGCGAGAGAAGAAATATGTGTTTAGCAAAGGAAATAGCACCAGGACACTTGCATTAAAACATAAAGCTTGGTCTAGGGTTAGTATTATTAACTTGCTAATACTTTTTCAAAGTGATTTTTTCCTGTGAATGGGCTAGGATTATTTCAGTGATTTTTACTTAATATTAAGTACTATTTCTAGATGTGAAGTTACAAGTAGGTATATGGCAATATTAATTTCAGTCAAGTTTATTTATATTATTGTCCATTCATACAAATATCATTATATTGTGTATGTATGTACATATAAATAGGAACTTGGTATTTACATAGCATCATGCCCCTAATCCTCGAAGAGATAGGCAGAGTCAAAGGGGCACCTAACCTCTTTAACCACTTTTAGCAAAAAATTTAACTCAGCTGGGTTAGATTAAAAAATGTGAAAAAGAAGTGACAAGTGTTTAGCTCGTTGCTTACACAATCACACACCCAACACTCCATACACCCTTAGTCGCCTTTTACGACATACTAGACAAGGAACACAGCACATTATTCTTAAATCCCAAGCCAACATATGACTAACTTGTTATTTCTTTATAATTTCAGGACATCAGTGCAAGTGTAAAATGCATTGCGCCTCTTTTATTAATGAATGATTTTAAACTGAAAACATCTGACTATCTATTCATACATCTAATTTTAGTTATATTTTTATATTAATTGTTAAATTCCAGATAACTAACGCTTTCAACAAACACAGCCCACAAAAGAGATCAACTATGATGTTAAGAAATAAATTGGGAAATATGAAAAAATTGGCAAAGCGAGATGGATCCATCTCACTTGAACGCAGTAAGCAGGGAGATGATGAAGATTATGCACAATTCGATGATGATGATGATGATGAGGAATGTCAGGTAAAGAAATCTGTTAAATATAGACTTAAACTAAAACATCATTAATATTACTAATCACAATAGGCTATTTGACTAGTTTCTGAAAACCATCGCACTTTATTTAATGATGTATAAGGACTCAAGAAATAACATTTATTTTAATTTATAATAAGTATTTTATATAAAAAAATATATTTAAAAATACACTGATTATTTGAGCTGTCAAAACGCCTGCTTCGGCAATATGGCGTCGAGTGACGTCACACGTTAGTACTAAGACATTGGAAGAAGGTCGAATTGTTCTCAATCGTTTGTTTATTTGAGTTTATACCTGTAATTTACTAGAAAAATAGCTAGAAATGGTGCTCAGTGCCAGAGTGTAAAAGAAATTATTTTTAACGAAAATTCCGACCGAATGTTTCCGCTGTCTGCTTTTACAAAATCATTCTCCATGATTATACAAGTGAATATATTACTGACCATACAAATAATGTACAATGATAGACTTAAAAATCGTAAGAAAACAAGGAACTCGAGCGTAAAGCAATGGCAGAAGTGATTCTTCACATACGTGCGACGTCACAATCCATTCAGCCAATCACAACCGTTTACGGTCACGTAGCTCCTACTCAAAATAAATTAATTTTATTTTGGGTTTTTTGGTGAAAATATACAATATTTTTTATATTTATTAATGGAAATCGCTTTTAAAATTCTTATGTAACGCAGATGGCAAAAATAAGTAATTATTTTTCATACTGTCAAATAGCCTATTATACGTACTGCAAGTAAATTATGTTTATAATTGAGATGTATGGTCTTTACCATTTTATTACCATTAACATTTAGTTTATTCTATTCCATTTCAGTACCGTACTGTAATATTAAAGTATTACCTAATGCTGTATATCCAAAAAATAACTCTGTAAGGTACCTACTTTATACACGTTTTTGTGCATGTTTTAGAAAATCAAATCAGAACCTGTCTTCGATGAAATGGATAATGATAATGGCGAAGAATTAGACGACAGAGAAGATGATATGATCAGTAACAGTGACCAGAATTGTGACAACGGTTTTGACGGTCTTCATCAAGGAGCTGAACGCATTCAGATTGATCTTGCGCCTGATCCACTTAGCACTATTCTTAATGGGGATTCAGGAATAGGTGAGAACTACTTTGTACCAATTAATTTTACCTAATATATGACAAGAAATTATAATGTTTAATGAGAGTATCACAGAAATAAGTTTCACAAAAAAGTTAATTATAAACAACCTCTTTTCGTTTTACAGGTTCAATAAATATGGAGTCATTTAGCACTGAAAGTAGTGAAGTTACTAAATTAAAATTGGAATTACTGAAGTATCAGTTGGAAAATGCGAAGGCAAGTAACCATCGCTTTATTAAATTTGTATACATATATCACATCTACATTATATTATATGACCTGCTTAAAGTCTAACAGATGTGATCTCTGCATACCCCCATGGGAAAAGGCGTGACATTATGTATGTATGTATGTATAGTCTAACACAACTTATCTAGCAGATAGGTTCGTAAGAAGAGCTATATGGCCTTTT